>CM021100.1:612943632-613475369 GCA_007115665.2 Sequoiadendron giganteum | reverse complement strand
TGAAAGGTTTTGATTCTCGTAGGTAGACGAGAAAACCATTCCATGGCATCACCAGCCAAGCTTTGAGGAAATAGCCACATTAAATATGTGTTATTGTAGGTGAATTCCATGAAATGTACTTGGAATTCCTTGATGTGATCTTCAGGGTTTCCTATCCCATGATATTTATCAAAATTGGGGATCTTGAATCCCTTGGGGAATGGTACCATTTCCAAGCTTCTATCAAATGGATAGGGACACAAATTTCTCAGTGTCCTAACTGTCTTCCCTGATTGAAGATCTAGCACTTGTTGTGAAAGAATTTTGATCTGTGTTGTCACGTTACCTTGCGGATCAGGAGGTGGAGTGAATATGTTATGAGTTGTGGGATTGATAGATGGGATGTTGATGCGATTTTGTTACAAGCTTTTCTGAGCAAGTGATGCCTATGCCTATACCTGTTGTTGTGCCAACAATGCCTATTGTTGTTGTTCCAACAATGCTTGTTGTTGTTGTATTGTTGCTGTAATTGGTAGTCTTGTAAGGCTTGTTGATACACTTCTTTTTGTTCTTGAAATTGAGCTTGGTATTGTGCTTGCACTTGCACTTGGTGAGCTTGGAATTGCACTCATGCTTGAGCGGGTGCTTCATGGATTGCTTGTGCCATCTGAGCGGCCTATGTAGCTTGCACAACTTGTGTGGATGGAATGGCTTAAGAAGCTTGAACTTCTTGTGTAGCTTTTCTGTTGTTGCAACAAGGCTTGGGCTTGTGCGGCCTATTGTGCAACCAGTTGTGCTTGCACTTGCTGAGCAGCGAATTGTGCAGCTTGTTGATTTTGAAGTGCTTTTTGTTGGGCAGATTATCGAGCAGCTTGCAACTTCATGGTGAATGAATTGGTTGTGTTGTTCCTTGGTGGTAGTGGCAGTGGATTTCGAAGAATTCCAACCATTATGATGAGCGAAACAGACATGTTAATGATTGAGGTTTGAGCTATGGATGGTGTGATTGAGGTGCTTTGTCCCTATGAGACCATGCTTTGAGGAATGGCAGATGTGTTGATCACCGCGGTTGCTTGGATGGTTTCCATCTGTTGTTGTGATATAGATGACACAGCTAGTGGATTTCATGAGGTGCTCTAATTTGAATAGTTGGTGGTGGGAAGAGTAGGAAGACCCAACCTGAGTGATGATATGGATGTGAATGATAAGAGTGGTAATGGTGGGAAGATGGGTGGTGCAATCCCTAAAAGTGATGATGGTGGATCCAATATTCTCCCTACTCCAAACAAGTCACCTTCTCCTTGTGAGATAGGGAGAGAAGTTTGTATTTTGGGAGGATAATCCGGTGTTGTGTGAAATGAGGATGAATTGGTATGATCATTAAATGTGAGAGGGACGTATGGGTGCAATGGATTCACTGGGATGGATTGTTCCGATGTGGACCATGTGTTCAACCCTCGATTGTTCACAAGGTGATGTTTTTGAAGTTCTCGAAACATGGCACTTCCCTTGTTAACAACCGATGGGGTTGAAGCGATAGATGATATGACTTGGGGGATGTCTTGAGTGATATTTTGAAGTGGAAACATGGATGTAGGTGAAGGCATGATGTTGAGAGACCTCTCCACAAGGGTTCTTATGTAAAATTCAGAAGGAAGTTTAGCTCCTTATTTTGCTAACTCTAACATGTATTGGGATGGATACAACTTCAGCAGGGTACTGAAAATTTGGTGACTCTTGGGATTTTGTACTATTTCTAGAATTTCTACTTGTGTCATTCCATTATTAGTGATGTCCTCAATATGACCCTCCTCTTGAGAACTTTGAGGCATTTGAGGTGGATTGATTGGGAATTCAATTTTTATCGTCAGATTGAACATTGTTTTAGTTTGGCTTAAATCACTTGAAATGGATGTTTCTTTGTTTTGCTCCATGTTATTCTTGTGTTGAGATTGAGTTTGAACCATAAAATGAAGATCAATTTTCAAGAATGTAAGAGATGAACCTCTAATTCTTTAGATCGGTCCAAACCTTTGGTTCAAAGAAGTGAAGAACTAGGATAATTGAAGGATCAAAGTGATGACAAGGATGAGATAAATGAAATATGAGTGATACAGATGAATGGAACTCTTAAAGAAACGTTGAAGAAAATGCTAAAAAATTTAGTACTTTGATTGATCGTGATTGGATTGATAGTTTGACTAAATGTGTTAAGTCAAACAAGGGTGATAAATGCACTTGTAAAACCCTAGGAAGTTGTGTTATCCTAGAGTGGACTTGTACATAAGAGGACTATTTGACAAACTTTGTTAAGTCAAACAGGGTGATGATTTGATAATTTTGCTAAGTGTGTGAAGCCAAACAAGATGAACTCGTAATCCTTAGGAAGTTGTGTTATCCTAGAGAAAATTCATGTATAAGATGATGGTTTGACTAGGTGTGTTAAGTCAAACAAAGTGGTTTTGATTTTGCCTAAAAGTTTAGCATAAAAGATGTTTACAAAGTTTCCAAGAGTTGTTGGTGAGGTGATTTTTGACTGATTTTGATGGTTGAGAGATGGATGAAATTGATTGAATTTGATCCTAGACTTGACCTAGATAACACTTCTTCTTACAAGACCTCAGTTTTGAAGAACATGCTATAATTCCTATGGGAGGAAAGCAAACCTTTCAAAAAGTTTGGGATTCTATTGATAGTAGAATGCATACAACTCAGGATTGTTTCTTGAAGCTTTTTTGTAAAAGTTGTAAACCAATTTTTCCCTAAATTCGAAAATTCTCTCAAGATGCTCCTCACGAGCTTTCAGACTAAGCTTCTTGAACTTTGGTTTTGGGATTTGATCTTGTGGGAAATCATTTTAGAAAACACATGTGTAATCCAATTTGTCTTTTATCTTTCTTTAGTGTATTCTTTTTACCAAAAGTATTTGCTTGATTATCTTTCAAACTGTATGTCTAATGTCCCAATTTCATTTTCATCCCACAAAGTCCATTATGTGGAAGTCAAGGAAAATAGGGCAAAAGTCTCCTATGTTTAACCTTATTGAAAACAAATGATGATAGAATCCAAGCACTTAGAAACCTCTAAGGATGTGATCCCTAGGAAAAGCAAGAGTGTTTAAATTCATCAAAGGTTTTTGTTTCCTACAAGGGGTTTGAAATTTGAAGGTTGTGTGAATGTTTGTTTTTCAATGTTTTCAATGTTGTTGTGAGTGTTTTTGATTCCAAGGACATGTACAACCTTAGGATTATGAGACAATATTTTATTGGGTTCCCACTTGGATGAATCCAGCTGCGCATATTTTGTGCGGATGGCTAAATGCTTAACCACACTGGCTCCCCTCCATGGCACACACTTCTCGAGTCAGCCAAGCATTAGTACCCATGAATCTCCCATGGCATACTTTCCATCTCTACAACAAAACCGCATGTATAACGTGGGGCGGCTTCAAAGGACATGACCATTTGCACCAATAAAATAGATAAGGATTTGGCCTTCTACAAATTTGGTTCGTAATCAAGGTACCCATTCAGGAGGCCACACGAGAGGCAAGATCAACCCATATAAAGAGTATCACCTTCTTGTCTGTAGGAGCTCCTGTAATGTTGAACTTTCCTCACCATTCAAATTTGTATACCGGTTGGGAATAGCTTTGCATTTAGCTCGTTACCGATTTGAGTCATTCCCTTGGGTGAGTACTTTTTCCCACAGGGCACGCTCTCTAATGGTATACAATAGTGAGTAAGTGCATTCGTAGTTTGATCATATTTGTTTGCATGAACAAAGAGAGAACACTCACAATGCCTTTTTCTCACACTAGACAAGTTTTGTTTAGTTTTAAGTTCCCAAATCGAAATGTGAAGGCAATCTTTTTGATAACTTAATATCACCAAAATGATTTTGATTCTCAATATCACTATGAAGCGTGAGAGAAGTGCATACACATTTTAAATGATGTTAAATTGTGAAAAATATTGTGAAACATGGAAAACACTTGTTCATTTTAATCCATAAAGCAGTGATGAGTTCATTTTAAAAGCCCCAAATGAGATGTGAAGTTTTCCTTGTTCAATTTTAAGTCCAAATCAAAATCTTGTAAATTTCTAAGGTTCTTTTTAACCAACTTTGAAAAGATCAAATCAGTGATCAATTTTAAACCCAAATTAAAAAGTGAGTTGAGTTAAAACATAAAACGAGAGTAGAAACTCTAAGATTGTTAAAACAAGCATTAAAAAATGCTTTTTCCAAATCTCAATTTCATGAAAATATCCAAGTCCACTCTATTCGCCTTCATTTTTTTTTGTTTGATGCCAATGTCAACACCTCCAATTTCAATCTTGATGTCAACCTTTAACCTTCGTTCAATTTGGATACTCATTTTCTAATGTCCACCTTGATTTCAACCTTCTTTGTTTTGCTTAAGTCTGATGTCCAATTCTAATGCATCCAATATTCTTTTGCATGTCTACAATAATGTTCTCTCTAAGATAATCAAAGAAAGATTCAATAGGATGATGGATCGTGCTGATGAATATTGGAAATTGTTTAAAGACACACACTCAACATTCTTGGAGAATGAAATATTGTAAACACAAATGATTGAAAAAAGGGAGGAGCTCCAAAATGAGAAAGCCATGAAAGGTGAGACATTGCCGACATACAATAAGCTAGTGAAATCACACAACAAGTATGAAAATAGGCTTAAAGAGGACCTTGACTATTTTGATTTGCATCCTCCAGTCCATGATAGCCTTGGAAATCCTAGGGAGAAAGATGATTGGAAGGATGAGCTCGCCATGTATCTGCATACTTCATTGCAAGAAATAAATGATGGAGAGATGATGTTACAAAATACACATAAACAACTTGAAAAGATGATGTATGTGGAATATGATATAAAGGGTGCAATTGCCAATGTGGAAACTTATGTTGAGGAGGAATACACTCATCATCTCTTTGCCATAAAATTGTTCATTAGCCAAACCAAAGATACATCAAATACATAGGAGCAACCATTGGAGCTTAACGACCAGTCGACATCATAAGGAAGATACACTCTACAAGTGGTGCATTATCATGGAGTAGGGGCCTTGAACATATCTTAAGTGGTCACATGCGCCTGCTGGAAGATTAATGGATCAATGCATTCATGTGTTGAAGTGTTATGTTTTCATTTATGTTATTAACTATTTGTCATCAAACATCATAACTATTTATTATAATTCATATTATTTAAAGGCCAATATAATGGAGATGACTAATTATAATTTGTAATCCATTTTTAGTGTTCAACTATTGTGTCAATTTTTTATGCTTATTTATTGCTTTGTTGTCTCAAAAGTGATCTTTTCAAGTTATTTAAGTTTACAAGATTTATCAGGGCACATTTGTTGTTACTGTGTGGATGCTTTGATTGGTTTTTGGTTAGGTGTGAATTAAAGTCCTTTCAAATAATTTAATTTAATTGTCTCCTATTAAGGATTAAGAGAATTTTTTTTGATTCGTTTCCATCAACTTAATAATTCAAATTCCTTTCATACTTCCACAATAACTTGAGGGGATAACACTAGGATTATTAAAGAAGAGCACTGTAATATCAATTGAAGATATATAATGGAGAACATCTTATTATCAGAGATTCTCCATGACTGTGTCATCATTTTATATTTTTCTTATGTTTTCCATACTTATTTCTTCTTATATTTGAATGAATATTAGTTATTGAACCTCAATACTATGCTTATGTGAATGAATGTGCTGATATAGTAAATAATTTATTGTGGATGATGGTAGAGCTACTATTTTTTTGAAAATTTGAGCTTATTTTGCCTTGTTACATGTTCAACATAAAAATGGAAACTATTTTAAAATAATAAATTTAACAAATTTTCTTATTTAAATAATTGTGAGCTATGTGCATTAATATTTTATTAACTTTTGTGTCTTCACAAACATATGTTGATCCAAAATGAATGGAAGAAGAATCTAAGTAATCTTATTTTTTTCTGCCAACAATTCATACCAAAGATTGAACAATTTAAGGATATTGCAATAGGTAATTTGTATCAACACAAATAATATTACTCAAGCATTTCAAAGTTTAGGCCATAAGAATCATTATTTTTTAAACATGGATTGCAAATAATTCTGAAAATTTAGAAGTCTTGGTCATTAAGATTATTTTCTGCTACAATGTCATCTAGTGTATCACTGCCAAAGTTCATATGTTCTTTCAAGTAATTAATATTATCATCATCCTCATCTTGATTTGCATCATCTTCATCATCATTTCAATTTTATTGTTGACCATCTATATTGTTACCAGTGTATTTGGATCATCATTTTCTATACCATCCATATTGTTGTCTTCCATAACATCATCTAACTCTGGATTGTTTTCATCTTGTGCCTGAATATAACCATCTTCAACATCATGGATGTCAAATTATTTGATGTTCTCTAATCCCTCTCTCTCATTTTGTTGGCCATCATTGTTTTTCTTGGTCTCTGCTAATGCATCTTCAAATACATGCCTTAATCTTGGATCATAATGTATGGCATACATATATTAGATGTATGTTATTAAAAAATAATTGATTAATAAAAACATGTATATATTCGCAATAAAATATGAATTAATAGATAAATGATCACTACCACTTCTTGTTTGAGTTAAAGAAATACCTACTCACAATGAATTGGTAGAACATAAGGCTCCCTATCCTTCGGTAGGAGTCATGAGGAATCTATAGAAAATAATCCACTATCGATATCATGTCTTCATGTCCTCTCAAATGCTTCATACCATCTACACTTAAAAATACAACATTTAAAAGAGCGGTAATCCAACTCAATAATTTCTTGTATTTTCCCAACATATTGTAGATTCCCTTCAATTATATTCTTATCTTTTGAGCTTTATCGACTAGATTGCTTGAATTCAACCATGATGCCACAATCGAAGGATCATCTCTTTTCATCTACACTTTCTACATTATAATGTCAACCATATGCCCACATTGTTGGATATTTCCTCACCTGTGAAAGACCATTTATTTTAGTGAAAGAAAATATAATGACGAATATTAAAATATTTAATAGTGTCAAAACTATAAGGAAACAATTTTTTTTTAAATTCCAACTATACCTTTATTTCACATCCTCTAGACATGCTGATTTCATCTCATGTTATGTCTTAATCTATACCTGCATCTTCTATTTGATTTTGAATCTGTTCAGTAACCCATTCTAGTGTAAAATATTTGCTCCATTCCCCAAGTAGATCAGTGGGAAGTGGAGTATTCATTGGGTTTGATCTCTTAAACTATCTCCTTGCTTATAACACTTCTTCTCTCTTTTTATCATATAGATCAATCCATTTGTTCATAGATTCCATGTGGTACAGAATGAACTTGTCAAGTATAGAAATTTTGTCTACACCTATTACATGTCAACAAGTTTATTTCAAACTCCAAATTTCATGCTATTAATTTGACAAATAAATTACAAAGTAAATTAATGATTGCAAGAAAAAGAAACCACACTGATTATGAATTTACTTACTAATTTGTACATCAACACCATTAGATTGTGGTTTTTCTCCATCAATAATATCTGATTCTTGTTCTTCATCCTAGATGTGTGGCCCATCTTCAAAATCCTTACCAAGGAATTCACACAGGAAGAAAAATTCTTCATTCAATACATACCCTTCAACCATGCAACCCTCTGGATGTGCCTTTTGTCGGACATATCTTTTAAGAGTTTTCATATACCTCTCAAATAAAAACAACCACCTTGTTGATATGACACCTTCCAATTCAATGTCATCAACTAGGTGTATAAGTAAATGGACTTGTAGGTCCATGAAACTTGTAGGGAGCTCCTTCTCAAATACACATAAATTTTTTTTCAATTTCCTTCTTCCACTTTGGCACTTCAGATTCGTGGATCTCCTTGGAGATCACCCACCTAATATAAGAATAGTAAATTAGTATGAACCTTTAGTCAAAAATTAAAATGCAATATAATATCTCTATGTCTCTCACACATGAACATTTCATATAACCACATACCTTGTAAATGTTGACAATCGACTTATGGTATTCCTTAAGTCAACTGTAAGACAAGAATCCCCCCTAATTGTCATTAGCATGATAAGCTATGAAAGACATTTATGAAAAGGTCATTAGTAATTTTTCTCAAACAACAAAATATCAAAATATATTTAATACTTAATCAATGTTACCAATAAATATTAAATGATTATATATAATACCTTCATAAAATTATGAAAATCATGTGTTTTAAATCCTGTGATATGTCCATTAACTATAAAAGCTTTAGCCAATGATGACCCATAACCAATAGGTGTCCTTATTGAGTGAATAATTTTTTTTAGATTGTCTAGCTCTTTCTTTTTCAAAATCCATGGAGCTTCTACATATATTTCATTTTCACTTTTTGGCCACAAATGTTTTCTATCAATTTTGGTACGTGAAAGAGCAATATCTCTCCTCAAAGACAAGGTGTCCTCTTTGCCTGATATATGTCAAAATATAGAATCTAGGACATTTTTGAAGACATGCATTGGATCTAATAGGTGAGATATTAATATATCCTTCCAGTAAGGGAGTTCATAAAATATGGATTTCCTTTTCATTCCTTCGGGCATATTGACTAGAACTTGTTTTGGTTCTTGAATTGAATCAACCTGATCAAAAAAATCCTCCCAGGCTTTCAATTCAGCATCTTCATACTTCTTAAGCCAATCACCTAGACCCATAATCATGGGAGGGCCTCTATTTTCAACGTTTCCATCAAATTGATTCTTCATGCGATTTCTAAACCTATGATCTAGTGGTAGAAAAACCATGTTATTTGCATAAATAAATTTATGTAGACCTTTAGAATACCGCCCTTGAAATTTTTTTGCACATCTTGGAAATGCAAATATACCCTTTGTTTGAAGCCCTGCAATTCAATAAGTAATGTTAATAACATCAAAAAAATAGTATAAAACTAAGTATAAAATTTGGGATGAAAATAAATTATGAGTGTAAATACTTAAATATTTTATCTTACCAGAACAAACACCAAGTCCTGGGAAATCATTAATAGCCCAACATAGCACACCATACAACATGAAGGACCTATTTGATGGAGGACATGATATGTCATACATTCTTAGGCCTTTCCATAGAAATTCCATATCATCAATAAAAGGCGCAAGATAAACATTCATGTTTTTAACTTGATGTTTTCCTAGAACAATGAGAGTCAACATAAGGTGCTCCTTTCTAACACTCATCCATGGGGGAATATTTTATACTATCAATCTGACTGGCCAAACACTATAATTTGAGCTCAAGAAAAAGAATGGGAACACTCCATCAATTGCAAGACCAAACTTGATACTACAGGGTTCATCTTTGAATTTTCTTGGCCATTTTCCCTCTCTGTGTTTCATTGCTTTGGATTCGACCAAAATTCACATGAATCCATATTTACTCCTATTAGTTGCATGCCATTCCATCAATTGTGCAAGTGACTTGCAACAAAACATTCGTTGAATTCTAGGTATAATTGTCATTTGACGTAAAACCTTCTTTGGAACTGTAAGACCTTGTACATCTATATGATATCTCTTCTCTTTACATATAGGGCATTCTACCTTGTTCTGATATTCATCTCTGTATAAAATGCAATCACTTTTACATGAATGAATTTTCTTATATTCAATCCCCAACTCAACCAACAACAGACGTGCCTCTCTACAAGTTGATGGCAACACATTCTCTTTAGGGAATATTTCAGTTTTTAGTGCCCTGTAAGATTTCCAAAGATTAAATAAATTGAATGTTTGACTTATGATGAACATATTTGATATGCCAATCTATACTAGGACTGTTTATATATAATATATGGTTTTAAAATCCCCTTAAATAAATATAAACGAATTCGATGAATGTTTACAAATTGTGTACACCAATTGATAATGGAAAGTAAGAAATAGATTTCAACTCACTTCTGTAGGGTAGTGAATCCTTTGTCTGATCAGCCGAATAGTGACTTGATTTCTAATAATATTAATGCACATTGCAGTTTTGAGGTTCTACTTGCACACGATTTGAACATGGGTGTCTTCATTGCTTTCTTGATGGATTATTTCAAGTTGTTATCATCAACATTACATTGGTGGTAATTACCCCTGCTATCAGCCATATGATCATAATTTTCATCATTATTTCCACGCTCGAAGAAACTTGCAAGAATTTCATTCAATCCTTCTTCATGCACTGCATTTTCACTATCATGATCAACATCATTAAGGTTAGGTGTCATCTCATCAGTGTATACATATCTCATCTGCTCTTTAAATTTCTCATGTGGTAGTTACAATCTCTTCAAACTTTCTCTTTTCACCCTTGTATGGTTTAAACGATGGTTTGGATCATCCCATCCAAATATTAATAACCTAGTTGTATCATGGGCATTAGTATTTGTTTCATCAATATCCTCTACCTATCAAAAAACACAAGAATTATTTAATGTTTGAAAATAACTGGATAAATCATAAATGTATCAATTTCAAAGAAATATAATCAAATATGGCTTAAAAAATAAAAATAAAAATTGTATGAACATATATACATCAATTGAATAATGGAACATTATTTTATAAACCACCTTTTTTATACAATAATTTAAATAAAACACAATTTTGAAAACATAGTTTATAGAATATAAGTACACACTCATTTATTATTCTTTGGTTTTCTTCCCTTAGGAACATCCTTACGGAGACCTTGTTCTTCCCTTTTCTTTCGCGCAGGAGTGAATTTTAAGAAGGGGTAATCAATCAATAACTCATCTCCAATGGTAAGGTCCTTAATAGCCTCAACCATCATCAATCTATCAACCTCTCTTTCCATATATCCATCTTTATCATTTATAACCTCAACAAATTGATAATTCAGTCTTACATTAGGGTCCCTTTCCTTACTACTATTTATAAATCCTGCATTATTTTTGTGTGTGTATGCATGTCCATATATATACATAATATGACCTCTATTAATTTATTTTACAATTTCCAATTGGAGACGATGTGTGTACATATTCGAATTTAGACCATATGTTGACATGCTAGGCTTATATCCTGCTAGCCTTCTCCATTCACCACTATAATATGATGGACCATAATATGGCATTAATCTCCTAGTGGTTTTTTTTGAATTGTTTCTATGTTTAGATCCCACATGTATATTTTGGAAAATAAAGAGGCCTAGATTCACTCCATGAATATTTGAGGGTCGTATCATGTAGTTGTATCCCCAAAATTGAAACACCTCGTACACTCTAGGTAGTTGTTGATCACTAGGCCAAGCGCAATATAGTTGACGATGAAATGTCTCTTTGTAAATTGATCTCAAAATCAAGGGAAATTCATCATCTCCATCACATTCATTCTCATAGGGTATCTAGTCCACCTTCCCCCTGTCTTTAAGCAAATTTTGGATCTTTAAACTAGTTCCTATTCTTTGATTTGTTTTCATCAATTCCTCATCTTCAGAGCTAGTATATTGGCACATATTTTTGTTGGGTGTATCATCTAGTAAATGATCATTGCCCTCTAGGCTATAAGTCGGTGATCCAAGAAACTTTACACCAAGAACTTTATCCCCCAAGTATCCATTGAGAAAAAAGTAAGTTATTTAAATAATATAAAACAATGTTTAAACGAATTAGTATACATGTTATTTATATCAAATTGGAAAATTCCTTACCACAATTCCTATTGGATTTGAATCAATTTTAGGAGGCATACTACTGGCTGGAAGCTCATCATATATGTAATGTCTTTGTATAATTTCTTGTTTGAATTTTTTCTTTCCATGACATACATAACATCCACAAACAACAATTTTCTCAAAGTATTTATCCCATGTACTATAGTCCTGACCAACATCTTGTTCAGTGCAATCATCTATTGTGTTTGGAAGATCCATTGTCCTATCCTCTTCGACCCACTCTCTTTTACATGATTTAACAATTTTAGGTTAACGCCCACGTACATATCTTCTTCTTTTGCTATTTGAATGCTCAGCCTCTGCATTTGCTCCAATCTCCATCTAAAATAATCAACAACATGCATTAATTCATGTCAAGATTGGATAATACATTATAAATTTCAATAATTCTATGAAAAAAGATGGACGTATCACAAAATGCCATCAGATCATTTTTTCCTAAGTTAAGTCAAAATTTGAGTACCTGATGTCCCACTTCATCCCTTCTGCCCTCATTTGATATGACACGATTTGTTTCCATGGCCTCATCTCACCCCTATAATACACAACATATTAATTAATGTTTACTACACCAATTTTATCATTTCAACAAATATTCTATCCAACACAAAACCTCACTTTCATCATATATCTTCTCAAAGTATTCATCACATGTACTATAGTCCTAACTAGCCTCTTGTTTAGTGCAGTCATTTGTTGTGTTTGCAAGATAGATGGTCATATCCTCGAACACCCACTATCTTCTACATGATTTAATAGTTTTAGGTCCACATCCACGTACATATCTTCCTCTTCTGCTATTTGAATACTCAGGCTCTGCATTTTCTCCAATGTCCATCTAAAAAAATCAACAACATGCATTAATTTATGTCAAGATTGGATAATACATTATAAATTTCAATAATACTGTGAAAAAAGATGGATGTATCACAAAATTCCATTAGATCATTTTTTCATAAGTTAAGTCAAAATTTGAGTACTTGATGTCTCGCTTCAGCTGTTGTGTACTCCTCATTTGACATGACACGATCTATTGCCATTGCCTTGTCTTGCCCCTATAATACACATCATAGTAAATAATGTTTAGTACACCAATTATATCATTTCAATGAATATGCTATCCAACACAAAATGTCACTTTAGAAATATATTTTACATATATTTCACACTTTAGATGACTCATCTAGTTGTATAGGGGTCATTTTTGAGTTCACAAATCTAACCTCTATTAGTTTTGCACCCACAAAATTGACATGGGATAAGGAATAGATAAAATAGGGAACCATGATTGCTCCCTTGGAACATAGGGAGATGAATTCATTTAGGATAAATTTATTTATCAACTTCCAAGCAAAATACATCATTTTGCACTACTAGGTGCTAAATTAGGTGCACTTTGCACCACCTTTTGCATCCCAAATAGATTACATTTTTGGATAAAAGGCAGTGCTAAATTAGGTGCACTTTGCGATGCCTTTTGCATCCCAAACAGATTACATTTTCTGGCTGAAAGGCGATGCTAAATTAGGCACAGTTTTCTACACCGACTATGGTGTCGACTACTGAACCAAGAAAAAACAATTATAATTTTCTGCATCAAGAAGGAGGAGATGACAAGAGAAAATAGCCACATGAAGGAAGATATCATGACAAGAAAAAAAAATCCACATGAAGGAAGAGAGGACAAAAAAGGGGAAAATGGCACAAAGGAGGGCTACAAGCAAGTAGATCAAAAATTCAATTTATTTTGTGACACCATAGGTAAGGTTACAATTTTTTTTTTTCGTTGCCACAAATATTTAATAGAACAATGAGCTCGTGGTTTTGAATTGATTGTGCACACACATTCATTTTCTTTCCAATCAGCGGATGCGACTCGAGCATGGGACCTATGTGTGTTAACTCTCAATAAAACCACACTCCATGCCATTTTTATTCCCAAAAATATTACCATTCTATATAGGTGCAGAAGCATTGTTTTTTTTTACAATACATTTGTTTCATTTTGCATATATTTCTAGCATTTCAAATATATTTATATTCTATACAAGTGCACAAGCAATTGAGTCATAGGCATTTAAATCTAGAAAGAGAGTCATTCAAGGTAAAAATTTCATACCACAAACTAGACGAAAACATTCATACCTGATAGTGTGTACTTTGTTTGCCTCCACAGACTGGACAAAAATAATTTTCCCTAGGTCACCTCAAAATGTCAAGTGATAGAAGGAAGAGAACAAAGGGAGCAGACTCTAGCCATAATGAGGTAATTCATTGTCAATTTATAGATTTGTAAATGTTTCCCTTGTTTCTTTCATTTTTACTTTTTACCTTTTTATTTTTAAATTTATAAGAATAAATTTATTATATATATATATATATATGTATAGGGACATGTGACTAACAAAGATAAAGAGGCATTGGCTTCCATATTGGGGGTAGAGGCAGTGAACAAATTGGATGATGTGTGTTGGACAATGCTTGCCAAATACATAGAAAACTGATCTAGTGAAGCCCCTGCAACATTGCAACCAAATCAACTATGTCAAAGCGAATAAATTGATTCCCCAAGTAGTCCTAGATTGAGAAAAATATCTAGGAGGAAATTAGTAACAAAAAAATATAGGAATGTAGAATAGGGAGCAGAGGCTTCCTCTATCCCACCCACTCTTGAGACACAAACTTCTTCCACCATGATAATTTTTCAATATTGCACGGGTACCTTCAATAGCAAGATAGAATACAATGTGGTTTCAAGGGAAATCTGAATGATAGTTGTTGGAAAAGGGTTTGTTCATAGGTTGAAGGAATCATGCCTTCAATGGTTCAAAGACCATCTACATTTTCCATTCTCAAAGATACTCATACACCTGCAAAAAGAATTTATCAATGACATGGAGACTGAATATGGCACATGTTGGTCTATGAAGAAGGTAAAGCTATGAATGTCTCAAAATTGTGAGATTTCAGTGCAACCAAACAAAGACGATAAAAAAAATCCCTCTCGAGCTAAGGCTCAAAAAAAGGCCACTTGATGTAAGTGTCAAAGTATGGAAAGAGCTTGTAAAATTATATGAGGGGTCTGAAGCGCAAAGGAAGTCTAGTGAGGAGAGTATGAAGGTATTTGAATTTTCTCAAGAGATTATATCAAATTTATTAAAAAAAAATTAAATTTTATTTGTGTATAGTTAAATTTAATTAGTATATGTTTCAGGACAAGGCGTGCAAGGCTAGGCTTGAAAAAGATTGTGCCACGTATCATAGTGGCCATAAAGGTTTATAGGCCTTGATCTGTAAATTTGTAAGTATATTTAATATGTTAAATGATATATTTTTTAATTCCCTCGAAAAAGTAAATGATTGCATATCAATTAGTTTAACTAGTCCATGTGCCATTTTTTGACAAGACGATAAATATGGTCGACATCCAAAGAAATTTGAAAATGAAAAGTTAAAAAGGAAAAAGTGCGCTGATTTTTTAATCTAGATGGAGAACGAGGTATCAATAGTTGACTTTTAGTTTCAATAAGTTGGATATTGTTGTGTTAATATGTCAATTTTCATTTATTGTGTTGAGTTGTTTATTGATGCGTAGGATGAGTTCTAAAGTGCTTCTCTGTTGGCCCTAGCCCATTATTTCATATTGAGGAAAAAAATATTGTTTTCCTTAAAGGGTAGTGGGTGACATTCATGCCTTATTTTTATCACATCTTTTAATTAATGACCATTGTCTTTTCATATCTCTTAAGTGTCCTCATTTAAGTTATGAGTTGTATCATTTGAGAAACTTTGCCCCATGTTGATTTGATTTATCTTCTTTTCTCTCAAACATGGTATCTCAAGGAGTGCTTCCTTGAATTCATGTTTCCATTCTACTAAGTGATCCACAAACATCTTTTCCATCCTTGCTCACGATGCTGCCATTCTTTTAACATGTAAGAATTTTTTCATGCATCTTGGTAGGCATCCTATAGATCTAACACATCCTTGTAGTCTACATCACTTGGCATAGTTAGCCAACCACTAAATATTTCCATCTAATTAAAAAAAGGTAGTACATTCTTGTCTTCCAAGTTAGAAAAAACTCCATAAATAAAGAAATCAGCAGTAAAAAACCTGTAACCTGATCTAATCAACATAGAGAAGCGTGTAATACTAGACTTCTTAACATTCAAAAGATAAATGGAATTACCTTAGCACCAAGTAGATCTATCCAAAAAAGCTAACTAGAAACAAAAACATTCTCCCACACAGAATGGCCTAATGGCTGGTTGTCATAGAATTCAAACTACTAAACTAAAAACATTGATCAAGTTAACATATATGCATCATTTGTATAAACAATTGAACCATTTATGTGCATGAAGAGATAGTATAAGTATGTAGATGAACTCAATTCATTTGAATTTATGCCTCTTGGTAGGAATTCCTCTTGAATCTCTAATATTAGGTTCTTGAGACATCCCTATAGCTTTTACCTTTCATTGTCCCCTTTCCTCTTCATTGTCAGACTCGTCTCCTTTTTCCTTATCTGCATTTCTAGTTTTGGCTTCTAATTCATCCCATGTTTTACCTTCCTCCCCTTCATAATATTCATCATCATCATCATCATCATCATCATCATCATCATCATCATCATCATCGTCATCATCTAACTCCACAACAGATTCATCTTCTAAACCTTCCTCATCTAATTTTGATTCCTCTTCTACATCAAGAGTGTTAGAAGCCAACAAGATGGAGGGAATTCTTATATAAGGATAATTTTCAATGTTCCAGGTATCGACTTTAATGCCAACTACATGCCAGCATTGAAATTCCCTATGAGTATTTATGTTAAGGAAATTTCCTTCAAATCCAAGGATTCAAAGCACATCAACCATGTGGTACAAATGATTAAATCCCACAGATGATTTGTAGCAATGAAAGAGTCTAAAAAGGCAGAGAGAGCTACACCGGTGACTGAAGAGAAACTTTAGCTTTCAAAAACAAAGGCCATTAGGTATGCAGAATTTTGGATCATGCTAGCATTTGGTGGAAGAGGAAGAAAGATGACTGGAACTCTAGAGGTCCACCATAATGGATTTTGATATTCAACCATGAGAGAAAAAGAGAGAGATTATATCATGTATCAAAACATTAAGCATGCATTCTTCTAGCCAATAGAGAAGGAGAGATAATTACTTTGCTTCACTTTCATTTGCATAACCATATCATGGCATGGGAACCAAGAAGACCAAGGATTTTCAGTTTTATGTGGAGGTAATGGATGTGGTCCAAACCTTAGGAGGGGCAAGAAGGTCAATGTATGATCTTGATGAAATTGAGGAAGAACAACAAGAGAGGGACAGGAAAAATAAAATCAATGCAGAGTTTCAAGGTGTTGGGACTAGAAAAATCTTACATTTTCCACTAGCCTCTACCTCACCTACCTTCCATATACCACATAAATACACCACACTTTAATTTTATGATCAATACAAATTTTAGAGATTTTTTTTACTAAATCCATTTTATCTAGCCTCCATTGCACCCATAAAATTGAAATCCCATAGTCATTCCCCCATTCCTAGAAAAGTTCAATACCATTGGCCTAACAAAGCTTCATCAGAGGAACCCCCATCACAACCCCGTTGATGGCCCAATGAAAATAGCTCACAACCTAGTATCAGAGTAACAATACCCTATCGGGCTGACTCCTAAGGTGCTCTCCCCGATATACCAATAGATTCAACAAAAGTAAACACATCATTGTAACAGATAAACATCGATGGAATGAATTACGACATTCCCCTGATGGGCCGATATAACCATGAATAGTTCTTTAGGACATTTTATACTTTGATTATACTATTTTTAATTGAAATTTTCATGTATATAATCATATCATGTTCATTTATGTTAATATAAGGCAGTTATGGAGGTAGTTCAAAGAGATGGCCCTCAACTTTTTCCTCATTTTACAAAGTCTACAAAAATAGGAATAGGGATCAAATTTTGAGAGTCTGGTTTAAGTTTGAATTCAAGAAATGACAAAATTTTGAAGGCTGGAATGGATTTTAATGTATCACTTGGATTTCATAATTTGGAGTTGCAGACTGGTTACCCCAAAACACATAATTATTCATTGCTCCTTGCTCACACTGTGGTTGCTCAGCCATAAAATGTTGTGGGAACCAAGAAGACCGAGGATGTCCAGTTTTATGTGGAGGTAATGGATGTGGTCCAAAATTGAGGAGGGGCAAGAAGTTCAATGTATGATCCTGATGAAATTGAGGAAGAATAGGAATAAAAATAAAATCAATGTATATTTTGAAGGATTTGTCAAGCGAGTAAGAGCTATGGGAGTAACCTCATCTAAACGATTTTGAACTAGAGTTTGATATACCATTTAGAGAGCTTGGTTTTCATGGAAGAGGAAGAAATTTGATTACTTTGCTTCACTTTAATTTGCATAACCATATCATGGAGTGGGAACTAAGAAGACCAAGGATTTCTAGTTTAATGTGGAGGTAATGGATGTGGTCCAAAAATTAGGAGGGACAAGAAGGTCTATGTATGATCCTGATGAAATTGAGGAAGAAAAACAAGAGAGGGACAGGAAAAATAAAATCAATGTAGATTATCAAGGATTTTTCAAGCGAGTAAGAGAGATATGGGAGTAGCCTCATCTAAAATATTTTGAACTAGAGTTTGATATACCATTTAGAGAGCTTGGTTTTCATCGAAGAGGAAGAAAGATGATTACTTTGCTTCATTTTCATTTGCATAACCATATCATGGCTTGGGAACCAAGAAGACCAAGGATGTCCAGTTTTATGTGGAGGTAATGGATGTGGTCCAAACTTTAGGAGGGGAAAGAAGGTCAATGTACGATCCTAATGAAATTGAGGAAGAACAACAAGAGAGGGACAAGAAAAATAAAATCAATGCAAAATTTCATTGATTTGTCAAGCGAGTAAGAGAGCTATGGGAGCAGCCTCATCTAAAATATTTTGTACTAGAGTTTGATATACCATTTAGAGAGATTGGTTTTCATGGAAGTGGAAGAAAGATTATTACTTTGCTTCATTTTCATTTGCAGAACCATAGCATGCCTTGGGAACCAAGAAGACAAAAGATTTCCAATTTTATGTGGAGCTAATGGATGTTGTCCAAACTTTAGGAGGGGAAAGAAGGTCAATGTATGATCATTATGAAATTGAGGAAGAATAACAAGAGAGGGAAAGGAAAAATAAAATCAATGGAAAGTTTCAAGGATTTTCAAGTGAGTAAGAGAGTTATGGGAGCAGCCTCATCTACAATATTTTGAACTAGAGTTTGATATACCATTTAGAGAGCTTGGTTTTCATGGAAGAGGAAGAAATATTATTACTTTTCTTCATTTTCATTTGCATTACCATATCATAGCATGGGAGCCAAGAGGACCAAGGATGTCCAGTTTTATGTGGAGGTAATAAATGTGGTTCAAAATTTAGGAGGGGCAAGAAGGTCAATGTATGATCCTAATGAAATTGGGGAAGAACAACAAGAGAGGGATAGGAAAAATAAAATCAATCCAAAGTTTCAAGGATTTGTCAAGCGAGTAAGAGAGCTATGGGAGCAACCTCATTTAAAATATTTTGAACTAGACTTTGATATACCATTTAGATAGCTTGGTTTGTAGGGAAGAGGAAGAAATATGATTACTTTGCTTCATTTTCATTTGCATAACCATATCATGGCGTGGGAACCAAGAAGACCAAGGATGTCCAGTTTTCTATGGAGGTAATGGATGTGGTCCAAAATTTAGAAGGGGCAAGAAGGTCAATGTATGATCCTAATGAAATTGAGGAAGAAAAACAAGAGAGGGATAGGAAAAATAAAATCAATGCAGATTTTCAAGAATTTGTCAAGTGAGTAAGAGAGCTATGGTAGAAACCTCATTTAAAATATTTTGAACTAGAGTTTGATATTCTATTTAGAGAGCTTGGTTATCATGGAAGAGGAAGAAAGATGATTAATTTTCTTCATTTTAATTTATATAACCATATCATGGCGTGGGAACCAAGAATACCAAGGATGTCCAATTTTATGCGGAGGTAATGGATGTGGTCAAAACATTAGGAGGGGCAAGAAGGTCAATGTATGATCCTGATGAAATTGAGGAAGAAGAACAAGAGAGGGATAGGAAAAATAAAATCAATATAGATTTTCAAGTCTTTGTTGAGCGAGTAAGAGAGCTATGGGAGCAGTCTCATCTAAAATATTTTAAACAAGAGTTTGATATACCATTTAAAGAGCTTGTTTTTCATGGAAAATGAAGAAAGATGATTAATTTTCTTCATTTTCATTTGCATAACCATATAATGGAGTGGGAACCAAGAAGACCAAGGATGTCTAGTCTTATGTCGAGGTAATGGACGTGGTCCAAACATTAGGAGGGGAAATAAGGTCTATGTATGATCCTGATGAAATCGAGGAAGAACAACAAGAGAGGGACAACAACAAAAAATAATCAATGCAGATTTTCAAGGATTTTTCAACCAAGTAAGAGAGTTATGGTAGTAGCTTCATCTAAAATATTTTGAACTAGAGTTTGATATACCATTTAGAGAGCTTGGTTTTCATGGAAGAGGAAAAGAGATGATTACTTTGCTTCATTTTCATTTGCATAACCATATCATGGCGTGGGAACCGAGAAGACCAAGGATGTCCAGTTTTATGTAGAGGTAATGGATTTGTCCAAATTTTAGGAGGGGCAAGAAGGTCAATGTATGATCCTAATGAATTTGAGGAAGAACAGTAAGAGAGGGACATGAAAAATAAAATCAATGCAAAGTTTCAAGGATTGGTCAAGTGAGTAAGAGAGTTATGGGAGAAACCTCATCTAAAATATTTTGAACTAGAGTTTGATATGCCATTTAGAGAGATCAATTCTCATGGAAGAGGAAGAAAGATGATTAATTTTCTTCATTTTGATTTGTATAACCATATAATGGGGTGGGAACCAAGAAGACCAAGGATGCCCAGTTTTATGTGGAGGTAATGGATGTGGTCCAAAATTTAGGAGGGAAAAGAAGGTCAATGTATGATCCTTATGAAATTGAGGAATAACAACAAGAGAGTGATAGGAAAAACAAAATCAATGCAGATTTTCAAGGATCTACCAAGTGAGTAAGAGAGCTATGGGAGCAGCCTCATCTAAAATATTTTGAACTAGAGTTTGATATACCATTCAAAGAGCTTGGTTTTCATGGAAGAGGAAGGAAGATGATTACTTTTATTCATTTTAATTTACATAACAATAACATGGAATGCGAACCAAGAAGATCAAGGATGTCTAGTTTTATGTGGAGGTAATGGATGTGGTCCAAACTTTAGGAGGGCTAAGAAGGTCAATGTATGATCCTGATGAAATTGAGGAAGAACAAGAAGAGAGGGATAGGAAAAATAAAATCAATGCAGTGTTTAAAGGATTTGTCAAGCTAGTAACAAATCTATGGGAGCAACCTCATCTAAAATATTTGGGTATGTGCAAGATCACAATGGGCCAAAAAGTAGCGATATGTAAGTGATATCATGGTTCATGTGGCTGACGACTTTTTTTATTTAAAATTGATGAAACAAAAAGGGTTTTTAAAGGAGATTCTCTAATTTCCACCAATATAAATTATGCTTTACTTTGAATTTAATAAATAATTATTATTCATTTTTTATTTGAATTACGACTAAAGTTGTGATTGATAAGCTCATTGAGAGAAATCTATAACTTTCAAATGGTATCACATTTTTTGAATATGAAACATGCGCCACATTCTATACTTAACATAATATAGGATTAAAATAGAAAAGGATGAATTTAATGAATTTTTGACCAAGTTAAGGTGGTCAAACATACAAGATTTTTTATATATTTTTTAAATTGTAATAAAAAATTCATAATTAATTATTTACTTGGAAAAAAATTACAAAAAAATATGCATCACATCGAGATATGAGTCCTCTAATTATATCTAAAATATTATAAAAAAATATTATTATTTTATTGTGGCTAGGGTGGTCAGATAGACACCTACTTCTTATTTTTTCCTTGAAATTTAAGTACTACTGCATTGAAATTTCAAATTTTCACCAAATAGATTTTTCTTTTTTTAAATAAAACTAGTTGTTTAGAAACTAAATTCAATTTTATATAGATACTATTCTTACATATTTTTGAAATAATATAGATAACTTATTCATTTTTTTACTTCAAGTTGCCTAACTCTGATTTTCTGAATTTTCATCGCCACTTAAGGGCCTGTTTTTTCCATGATGATCCTGCACATGCCCATTTTGAACTATAGTTTGATATAAAATTTAGAGAGCTTGGTTTTCATGGAGTTCCTTTCAAAGAGTTTTATTTTATTGTTCCTATGATAAACTATTTGGTAGAGTTGGTGGAATTACCTTTCTTAGTAATCACTATTAGTGAGATTGAGATTGTTAACCTTGACAGAGTAGGACTTGGGAAAAATAAATTTGATATGGCTATTTTTTTCAAATACTTAAAGTGGGATGTAATCCATGAGAAACAAAGGCATCACATCCTACAACCTTTCACACTTCCAATATACTAAAGACTGAAGAAACTCTAGAATTAAGCTTATCAGCTAAACATACATGTTTAATATGTTCTTTGGTCATAATGAGGTGACACTAGAACTGATTTTAGGCCTAAAATAAAATGGATGTGAAAATGGAAAATGTGTCATTCAGATATGTTCATTTTCCTATTTTTTAAGAAATGTTTCTCTTGGTCTTGATATTTTTATAGTGAAGCTCCGAGGAAACAACCACCTATTTTTTCAATGCAATATTCAATACATTTATTATGATTCAAGAGGTTGAAAATAAGCCCATGATATTTTATTTCTCTTGAATCTCAATTCTTGATAATATCGCATCTTGTGAAGTGACAATAAAAACATTACCATTCTTGAATTTGAATCCAAAAAATTGTTTTAGAAAATAACTTAGTAAGACATATAAACACCAAAACACGAGATTAAAACTCAAATATTGAAACTCATAAATCTAACTCAGTCAAGAAAAAAAAACAAGAAGTGAGGAATGACCATAGTAAAACAAAAAAACGCATACAAAATTATACACATGAATAAAACATAGATACACAATGACAAGAAAAAGAAGGGAAACTTGCATGCAACATAGACATGCACTAGAGAGAAACTGCATTAATTATGCCACTATAGAAAATCAATGCAATATGATATGATGATCCAAAACTGAGCCCTGGTTTCCCTATTTATATGGGAAGTGACAAGCTACAGGGCCATTCATAAAAATTTGTGTCTTTTCCTAATGCTACCTAATTGTGATATGTTAAACATAAGAAAATTAACTTAATGAAACAATTGTAGCAACAACACTTGCTCTATTAGTCATCGTAGAGAACTTACAAATTCTTAGGATGTGGCGGGATTCTCTTGTCCATGATGAAGTGCTTGATCAACCCATGTGTCTTGATGAAAATTTTCTTTCTCGACACTCAGAGCCCTTTCGTTTCTAGTAATGAGCAGGTGCATTTGAAACATTCTTGATGTAATCCTCTCTGATGTGAATGTCAATGTTTGATAGGGAATACCTCATATTGTACTCTAGATACATGATTCCTTCAAGATGTTTATGAAAATTATCTAATACCTTTTCCTCATCATTGATTATCTCAATTTCTTGTGGTAGTATCTCAAACAAATCATCCTTCCATTGATCCTTTTCTGTAAGTCCCCATCATCAAAGAACATAGGAAATGGGATATCTAATGGTTTCTTGAAGTCACTGACATCAACCTTGATTGTAATACAAAATTCCTCATGTTGATTGACTAATTCAATATATTTGTGGAGTATTTGTTCATCCATCACTTCCATCCTGACCAGTTCTCATTTATTTTCTTCCACCCTTTCATGTAGCTTCCCATGTTCTTGATAAGATGAGTGCACCTTTACAAAGAGGTCCCAATAGTAATCAACTTTATTTATTACTTTCTCAAATCTCCTTTTGATCATATTAGAAGCCATCTCAAATTTAGTAGTTTTTATTTTTGTCTCCAATTCATTGCATTTCTTCTGAGCTTTCTCATGACATCGCTTCCAATATTTAACATGTGCCATTGCATCTAACACTTTATTTTCAAAATCCACCCATGGACAAAAAAATTATGATGAAGAAGAAGAGGTTGATTTGTCTTTGTAACTAGCTACCTCCTTCCTTATATTTTCATTATCCTTCACCAACTTTTCAATTTGGGCTTTATTGAATTTTGATATATTTATTTTCAATTTTGTACTTTCAATGGGATTAGTGTCCCCAATTCTATGCACCATGAGATGTCCAAATACCTAACTTGGATTGATGATAATAGCAGATCTCTTATCTTGAGGGTATAGTGACCAAATCAACAATGTAGATTCATCTGTGTTGTAACTTGATTGTGAATAAATTTTATCACTAGATTCTTCAGTTAGACGCAATGTTTTATCCCCTCTCTTATTGAACCTAACAAACACTATAAAAGAAGTAATATCCCTACCAATCAAAATCAAGACCCCAAATTCTTGAAGAAGTTCTCTTCCTCTCTCAGGTGTAATGGATTCTAGCTCCTTATCTACTTTTTTCCCTAACTCTTCTAAGGAAATTGCCTCTTGCTCGGGAGTGAAATCATTCATTCTTTTCCTCACTATTTTTCTATTTTTCTCATAAACAAATGACTTGAATTTTGAAGTTTTGACAAAATCACTATCTGAAATAAATTCTTGCCCGACCCTAACTCTTACATCATCAGAAATTTCATTCAATGTTTCAAACCTGAAAATGATTTGTTCTTTGGGTGGCTCATATTTTGTGAAAATTGGTGCACTTATTTGTTAAATTTCATATTCCCTCTCATCACTATCTTCTTCATCCCTTTCTCATCCTATGTTAGTATCAACATAAAAATTGACCTCCAGAGTGGGTTGTGAGGGTATGTAACTGAGGGGTTCCATCTCCTCAACATTCATTATGAAGATAGTTTTCACATGTGCTTCAAATATCATAGAAGGCACATCTCTGGTTAGTTTTTCTTCATTATTGATCAATTCTTCACCCCTTTCTAGATGATCATGTATATGGTCGAATGGCCTTATATATGAAGGATTATTTTTCCTTTTCCAATCCTCAACTATCATGACCTTATTTGATTTGGCAATCCTTTGTATTGTTACAATTTCATCACAATTCTTGATTACGTCATCCACAGAGAATCGATGTAGATACCCAGATAGCCATTGTGACAACCTTGCTCTATTGATAATTTTTTCCAAATCAAAGCTCTTTCTTTCATTTCCCAATGGTGGACTACAATGTGCTAGTTTCTTTTCAATCTCTTCATACCCTTCACTAGAGAAGACTATAAAGTCCCCGAAGCATAGTGTACTTTGCATAATTAACTACTTGTTGTACCCCTTAAGATGCTTAGTATCTGATTTAGCTAATTTACTTACAATTTTCAAATAAGCTACTCTATCTGGAACAATATTTGGTAACAAGTATGGATCTCCTTCAAACTCGTATGCTCTCATTACACTGTAGTTAGAATAAGTATACTAATCTCCCCAATTGTGGTTCACTTTCCTTCTGGGATCATTTTCCTTAGGTCTAAAGAACCTTTGTACCTTAGGAGACAAGTTATAATCACATGGATATCCTAACAATTTCAGCAAGGGTTTAACAAAATGTTCTTCAAAAAAAGATAATAGGATCTTTCATATCTATTGTCCAATAGTGATGTCCACATCTGAATTGGTTTAATGTTTTCATCCTCATATGTGTCTCTTATCCTTACCTCCTCTCCCCAAAATCCTCTAGCTTTCCCTTCATACAAAATAAAATGCATGAAGAGAGAATAATTCTTGAAATTAATATATTCACTATTATTTTTAATTTTATCCAATCCTTGATTTAAAACATTGGCTAGGTAGCCATCATAATCAAATGACCTTGCATCTCTACTTTGCACATCTACTACTAACACCATCAATGCTAATGGCATAAGAGGTGGGACCTCCACTCCCAATACTTATCCTATAGTATAGTATGTGTACTAAAAATATTGCTTGAACAATTCCTCATGAAAGGGAGGATGCTCATTGTAAGAAAAATTTCTAAGTTGATTTCCATCTTCTTTGGGCTTGTATAGGGGAAACTTCCATATTTTGTAACTAGTATCCGTGTGGTGGTATTATGTTTTTAGGTCCTTCACTATGAATGAGAGGTGCATACTGCAATCTAATTGGAAAAAAAACATAAATAAAGTCTTTGGAGATGATAATGAACTCAGACCCATCGTGTAGTTTTGTCTCATGGGGTTATATTTATTAGCTAGTACTTTTATCAATTCCACGTTGATAAATACATTAGTCACAACTAGTTTTCCTAGGTTCATTCTCCAAGGATTACACACAGGTTGGAACCTATACTATTTTTGTAGTGATACATGAACAATTCATACCCTCTTTATGGTAGCCAGACATCCCCTAGGTCTTTTTTTTATCCCATAGTTTGTCCATGGAAGGATTTAACTATGCACTCCTCTTAGGCCTCAACCTCGACCCAAGAAACTAGTCTATTAGATCTTGATTGAAGAGTCTAGCCTCTATTTTTTGCTTTTAGTCTTTGGTGTCCCAAGGATTTCCTCCATTGTTGTGAGAACCCTAGTTTCTTCTTACAATTCTTTTTATTTCTAAAAAACCTTCTAATTGGGATTGGTATACTTGCTTCAGTTGAAATTCTACTATATAGCAGTGGCACACCTCTAGCTCCTTTTCTCTGCTCCCACTTTCTATGAGCTTCTTCATTTTTTTTGATAAAAATGTGATCAATCTGAGGTATATTTTTCTCGGCTTTGGTTCATTAATGTCCCACTTGCTCTCAATATTTTCATCAAGGAGAAAATTTAATTTGAATATCTCCTCGATATCTCAGACTATTAAATCACTCAAAAGCAACCATTATTGTTGTATTGGTGGAATCGTGATTTTACTCTAGCCGATATCCATATTTCCCATCAATGCGAACATACGTCATTGTTTTTCCTTCGGGACATTGAAAAGATATCAGATGATGTCTCCTTGATACCCCTTAGTCTCTCTAATATCGTACTTTAGGCATGTAATTAATCACTAATGACATTCTTTGTTTTATCGTCTCATTGGAAAAACTCTTTTTATATTACACCGATAGAAACCGTTCCTACCGATACCCTTTTCTTCTATCAATTCATCATAGTATCAGGGAAACCATGATTTTTGTCAGCCCAATAGGTTTATGTCTCATTGATACCACTATGTACTTTATTAATAACTATCTTCATCATATCGTTGTATTGGTCCATTGGTGAGACAACATGTCATCATTCCCTGATATACTTTGGTGTCTCCGATATGCTTTGCTTGGACTATTGGAGAGACAACAAGATGTGTTTTGGTGATATTTTTTTTTTTACTTTGATAAATCAAACCTTGTTAGCTCTGTATTCCTCATTGACTTTATCATTAGGTCACTAGTCACTTAATTCATGACTTAAGTCATTAGCAACATATCTTAAAAAGCCCCCTTGCATAGCTTTGTCGGTCGCTCAGTGTTATATTGCCCCATTTATTTTTTCCTATGTTGGGCTCGTTATTATTTTTTAGTTAATTGTGACATCCACCTCATAGGTTATAATCTCGTTAACCTAGTCATGGCCCTACTTTTAAAACTAAAATTAATTGCATGTGTAGAAATCATACCCATCTGATTTGAAGGTCGTATCTCAGCCGTTGTTCACAAACCTCATGGGATTTGAATATTGATCTCCGAAATGATGTGAGGTTGACAAATTTTTGACATATGTGTACCCATAGTGTTGAAGGTAAATCTTGGTTGTATATCTCTCACCTCGCATGACTTAGAAAATTACTCTCCAAAAGCTTGCAAGGTCTATGAATGATGGACACATTGACTATTTCGTTCACTTGGGAAAGGAGGTGGAGCCCATGGGAGAGGATGATATGGTCTCCAGTCAACAAGTTTTCATTGGTCGATGAGGTAGTGAATGAAGAAAAATAAAATTCCAACCATGTTGACTTGATCTCGATTGTTCTCTATGCCATCTTGGAAAGAGATCAATGACTACTATTCAAAATTGGATGCATGACTAATTGAACCATTTTTCTATTTGTGAGCGAAAAATAATGGTGGATAGGACACTAGAACCCACTATTTTTTTGACATTAAATCACATAATAATTTATTTTCCTTACACAATTCAGGATTGCAAGTAAATTAAAAGCCTTCAGGAGATCGTGCGAAGTATTTCAAGTTGCAACTCAAAAAAATTAGGGTTTCTTATGAATGAAAAATTTGTAAGTCAAATTACAAGCTTTATCTTTTATACAATCTTGATTTAAGGTAGGTTTTCGCTTCTTTCTTTCAAATTGGATTAGCTTACATGTTTCAATTTCTTTGTTTTTCTTTAAAATTGTGCATAAGTGTGGTCTTTTTCTATGCTTCAAAAATTGTATATCCAATTTGTGCTAGTTTTTAATTAAGCACTAGGTATTGATTTATCCTACATCAAAACTCTAGGCTACTTTGAACCTACCTAATTGTACATGGATCCTAAAGCCCAAGGTTCTTGTTTTGAAACCGCAACTAGGTTAATCTATTAGGATATTTTTGACAAGCTCAAACCCTCGACAAGTAAGAAAGCTCAGGGGAAGGCAATATTTTATGGTCCTAAGATTTATGAGGGGTTGCTGGATGAGAAAAGTTGTATCAAGGATGTTGAAACACCTTTCACTAGATGGCACATGTTCAAGAATTGGTTTGGAAATAGAAATTGTGGAGCTCCCACTTACAATACCTGGAGATTAGAAATGGGAAAACTTGTGGTCCCAAATTTCTATATGGATGTGGACTTGTCGAAAGACATTGCAGCAAGGTATGACCCCATTTCTAGGGTAATTAGGGCATTTGATGGCACTAAGGTGGTCGAGATTACTAGAGAATAAATTGCTGAAGTATTTGACTTGTTTGAGTGGAATGAAGACATGATCCCTATAGACCTAGATGTTTTCAAGAAAGAGTATGAAAATAGAAAGGTCTTGTTCAGAACCACAATGCTACTAATACAAACCGCTACCACATGATATGGAAAAAATAAGAGACAAATAAAGATTGACAAAGATGAGAGGAAAAATTTCCATATGAGATACTTTGCTAACTAATTTAAGAATACCTTCTATTCCTTATGCCAAATCATTGGTTTTGATACACCAGAAACTATGCCAAAAGAATATATGTACATGGCAGGACATATATAGCATGGAGCTTTCAATGTGGTCTATGATTATGCTACTTACTTGGTAGAGAATATGCACAAGGGTTTGGTTTCTCTTAAGGAAGGAAATAATTGGATTCAATTATGGTAATGATCCATATTAATGCATATGTTTCTATACAAGGGAAGGAAATACTTTGATAGAGATATGCCATTGAAGATGAAAGAGGATGGTCTTGACTTGTCGGTTCAGTGTTGGACCATGATTCTAGAAAGACATGAAATTTTTTTGTATTATGTGGTCTTTCACAATGTGTTTTCCTCCAAACTAAGGAGATCCTTGATTCATGATCCACCAAGGATTCTGAAGGAGATTCATGATTTCTTGAGACATATTGAAAGGAGGCCTGAA
Source organism: Sequoiadendron giganteum (assembly GCA_007115665.2). Classification (NCBI taxonomy): domain Eukaryota; kingdom Viridiplantae; phylum Streptophyta; class Pinopsida; order Cupressales; family Cupressaceae; genus Sequoiadendron; species Sequoiadendron giganteum. The sequence continues at coordinate 613,445,818 of CM021100.1, read as the reverse complement.
TTGCAAATAACTCATAATTGGGGAGATATCATTCCCTATCTAGATACAACTATATTTAGGATATATGGGACACCTATCAATTCATATGTGCACCAAGTGATGTATCTTTGATTATTAGATTTTTTGAAATAATGAAACAACTAGGAGCTACATAAATGGCACATCTGCCAAAAAATCAAAAGAAGGGATCTTTCTTCCCTGAATGGAAAACCTTTGTAGACTTTCTAATGGTGAAGGGAGGGTGGAAATATTTTGTTAAGATCTTGGAACCCTATGACTTGAGTACATTTCACCTTAGAAACCATGGTCTTGAGGGTTTCATTGCTATAGTAAAGGAAAGGATAAGGACTAGTGTATTTGTGCATAACTCCTACTAACCTGAAGATGTTATCAAGAATATTTTGGATTTCAAGGTGCAAGAGGAAAAGAAAGCCATATATCTTTCCTTCAAAAAGATGTTTGAGAATGCCATGAAGTCTGATCCTAGATATGACCCTAGATATGACCCTTTGTCAAATATCAGGGGAGAATGTGGAAGAGTACAATATGTTTTGGAAAACTTTGAAAGTGTTATGGGTGTATTAAGAAGGGAAAGAACAATTGAGGATAAGGGGAAGTCATTGGTGGTAGAAGAGGGGTCATTTGCACATGAGGAGGAAAGACATTCCTATGAGCCTCCAAAAAATATTAGAATATATTCTAGGAGGAAGGAGATTGTTAAGAAACAACAAACATTGCCAACCCCTACTACCTCAAAAGGGTAAAGGGAAGCTTCTCCAACTAGGTCAATTTAATCACCTCCTATAAGGCTTTGTCTATTGTTATTGAGATTGATTAACCCCCAAAAGGCCCTTCTCCATTAGAGAATCCACCGACCAAGAAGAAAAAATTTGAGGTGAGCAAAATTATTGACTACCTAGACACCCAAGAAGAAGAAATATTATCACTCTTGAGGATATGTAACAGAAAATGCCTTCTCCTCCAAGTGAAGTTGTTTAAAAATATTATAGAAAAAAGCCTCAGATTGGGAAAATGGGATTTGATTGGGAAAAAATACTTGAATGAATTGATAAATGAAGCTTGTAAGGAATTTATGGAGGATGACTCTTTTATTAAACTAAGAGCATTCTGAAATTTTTCTTGGAGGGATAAGGTTCTAATTTATGTCAAGAATGTAGCCAGGGAGAGGATTTTACATCCTGATCTCCCTCAGAATTTTATACAAGAAAATATAATGAAATCCATGAAGAAGGAATTTCAAAGTATTACAACTGAGGAAGGAAGAGCACTTGTTCATTAAAGTGGATTTCTCTTATTTGTCTGAATGGGAAATTGTTGATGTTGTTGTATTGGACACCATAAGAAGAGCTGAAAGACCATTATTTCAAACTGAAGAAGAAGATAGGTTGGAAATCAATGGATCAAAATTTATTGAAGAATGGGATGCCTTATCTATTTGGTCATTGTCTATGAGATCTAGGAAACCAATTGTGGTAGAACCTACTGACTTTAGTGTAAAATTGGTTATGGGTGATCCTACAAAGCTAGTTTACAATTTCTGAGAGGAACTGAGTTTTGCTGAAATCGCATAATTTTAGAAAATATAATGATTTAAGTCTTTAAAAGTTCCATTTTAAGGATTCCAATTGAAGAGGGTTTGATCAAACCACCTTATATCAAACCCCCTTGGATAAAACCTCGCTAGTTTTAAACCATATCTATAAATGAGTCTCCTTTACACTTATCAAAATGCTGATAAAAAATCACTTTTGATTTACCTTTTTGGGGATCAAATGAATTCATTTAAAATTTATTTAAAATTATTATGGTATTCCTCAAAATGAGCTATCCTACAAATATAATTTTAATATGTTTTGGTTTTATTATGTATGTGTTTTTTTAGTTTTATTAAACATAGGTTTTTCACCGAAAATTAAACTCTTTGTTTTCCACATGTGGAAAATAGAAAATTATCAAAATATTTTTTTTATAAATATGTTCGTGCTGGGTATTGATGTCCTTGATCCATTAAGAAAAATAAAATTGAATTTCGGGAGATACAAAAAAAATTATGTTATATACAGTTCGCCTATGTCTGAATTGCAATTCGTTTGACTTTGAAACTCTATTAAGGAAAAAATATTCAATAAAAAACTATGAGACCAAATGAAAGTGCTAGATATCGTAGTTACAAATCTAAATTCTAAAAAAATAGAAATTTATCCTTCATACAAAAAAAATTATGTTGTATATAGTGAGCGCCACTTTTTTAAAATGTTGTTTTCTTAAAAAAAACTAGTTTTCATGGGAGATGGAAAAAGAAGTGTAATCTTATTCCAAAAATTTTGAAAAAAATATTTTTAGAATCTATAGACAAAATGTGATGAGAATCTAGTTTGCATCATCTTCAAATTCCTCATGTTTTAGCCGCTATAGGTGCCTAAATGTGAATATTTAGTTAAAAAATAATAATTCCAGTGTCTAGTTTGGCAAAAAATTGTAAACCACTATTGTGGGATCACCCTTATATGAAGAGTTGCTAACACTCCAGCTCTAGAGGCAGTAGACATGATGGTGAATGTTGCTAAGTTTTCCAAAGCAACTGTAGAAATTTTAAATACTAAAAGGAACTCATTCAGAGGATAGTATAATGATCTTCTAGTTGAATATGATAAGATTCAATAGATTTGTTGAGTTGGAAATAGAGCTAGCACTTTGGAAAGGAAAATTGGAGACGTTAAATTGTGAAGGAAAAAATAGCTCAAGCCAAGCTGCATCAACCATTCCAGTGGAACATTCCTAGCCTTCTCCTTTGTCAAAACAACCCATAACCATAATACCATACAACTTCGGCCATGATCCACATGTAATTGATGAGCTTATAAGGGAGCAACTACTTCAAAAAGTTGAGGTACATAAGAAATTGCTTGAGAAAACTCAGAATACAATGTATGAGAACAATGCTCATATTGTTCATACAATACTCAAACATATGAAGAAGAGGATTCAAAGAAAATTAAATATTGTTCATGCAAATTACTCTTCAATTTTACAAGCAATAAGGTTGTCCTAGAGGGATATGGATATAACTATCCCAATCTTGGATAAGTGGATTCCAAGGGTTGGTGATTTAAAATTCATGGAGGTGGGGGCTAAAAAAAAGGAATATAAATACCCTAGAGTGATCCTAGTCTACAAATATGCTGATGTAATTAAGGAAAAAGTTACATGGATATACCACTCCATTGGAGTAGAGGATTAGAGAAGTAAAGGCTAAGTATGATGAGGTAGAGTTGACATTACTATCAGATATCCAACATACATAAAATGAGGTAAACCCTCTACAAGTGTGGAAGGACCAAGTGGATACCACTATTGCCTCATAGGTAGTTCTGATTTGTGAACATGTTGATATTGCTATATCGAAGGATTCTCTATAGAAATTGTCTTTCATTATCAGTTTCTTAGAGGATTTTGATAAAGAGTCAACTTCAGTGATGGTGAAATATGCTCCATATAGAACAAAGATGGATGAAATCATTAATTTCAATTAGCCATCTCATGATGAATATGAGGAACGGGAAAAGAATTTTATTGATGAATTGGATTTATGAGCACAAAGGCAGAGTAAACATACATTTGGTCAAGTATAATACAAGTCTAGCCTAAGTAATTGAAATGCATAAACTATGTCTCTTATAGAAAATACCACCGGTAGAGATCGATCACTGATAATTTGAATGCTATTTTGGGTCAATCTTTCTTTCTCATTCATATTGATTCTTTAGCTCAAGGAATGAATATCTACAATGGTTAGAAGATTCTTCTCTCCAACAGAATGCATTTTGGAAGGTGGGTGCATTTTCTTCATCTAATGGAAATATTTCATCTCACTTTTCCCCTCCATTTTAAAGATGTAAATATTGTTGTAAGTATGGATGTTTCTAGTGGTGTTGTCATTAATTTTTTCATTGATGTAAACATTATACATGTTGAGTACGTTGGATTTTTCCAATTGCTTTTGAGAAAATTTAAGAAATAATGAAAGTTGTATTGAGGTGTGTTCTAAGTGTGCTCTAGTATTGTGGTCTGCGTTTCCCCTATGTTGACCCAATCCTTATACGGATTTATAGGTGTGTTTATAATATTAAATTATTGTATATTCTGAGGTTTTTTTTCTAGTTTGATGGAGAGTAAAATTTATGTTCACCGGTGTGTGAACTGGTCTGCCAGAGTTATCTGGTTATTGACTAGGATAAATTTTTTGGATCCAAAATCTTCTAGTATTTAGTTTCAAATCTTACAAATATGGGAGATTACTCTTTTTGATTATTTCTATGTTTTGACAAAATGGCTTGTGGTTTGGCACTCTGAAAGACTTGCTCCAAAGTCTGTGTTTTGTTGGTTGTCCTAGTTGAACTAGTGAAGTGTTCTCTACAAATAATTTTTTTTGAAGTTGTTGTGATTGTATCTAAGTTGTTCTCAGAGATTGTAAAATGACTATTGAAGCATGTTGATCAATATGTGTGTATTTATCTTGTTGAAGATGTGTGTACTTCAAAGATCATTGGTGTTTTCATTAGGTTTGGCCAACCTGGTGTCTACACGTTAAATTTGGATTTTGCATCGACTTGAGGAAGCACATGTGTGATCCAAGAAGTTGTTTTGGTCCTAAATTAAATATGTATTTTTTCCCCTCACATTCTTATCCACCGTGAGAGTGTAAATAAGCCAAACTAGTTTGAATTTGTAAAATGAAATTGTATAGCTGAACTTGGAGAATGTTCTTGAGGTTGAAGATGGTATAGATACAAGTTAATTTGTAGTGAAATCATATCCATCCATCATTTGATCCGAGCAAGATTAGAGTGTGTGAACAAGTTCAAAAATCAGTGTGTGGAAGAGAGAATTGTGGCAACAATACTTCATTGTATTCATAATATTTTGATAAAGTTGCAAAGTGTGTGGAACTCCTAGTGGTGGATCTTTATCTTTTTCTTTGTATTTTTTGTAGGAAATGAGCCTCTCTTTTGGATAGTGATTCCTAAGGCAGTGAGCCCTTGATCTGGGTAGTGAACCTGCTGGCAGTGAGCCTTTTGTATTTGATATTGCATTACTAATATACTATGAGTTAATCCTCACCGTGGTTTTTCCCTCATTAGGGTTTTCCACGTAAATTTGGTATCTCTAGTGTCATTTTTCTGTTATCTTCTTTTTCATGTTCATACTTAATAACAAATTGAAGATAAAGTGGAATTGATTAAGTTAAGAAGTAAATAATTTGATACAACTGATTCCCCCCCTCTTAGTTGTCTTGTGCATTTCAACAATTAGTATTAGAGCTTTTTTTCCTTGATGAAAATCTTACCCACTTGAGGTATATTAGATGGCCCACAAGATGTAGCTTCCTATGTTTGATGGAGCTTATTACAATGACTTGAAAGAGAAGATGAGAAGTTATCTAATTTCACTCAGATTTAATACTTGGAAAGCTTTGGAGACAAATTATGTGATTCCAATATTCGGACCTTCCTCTACTGACGAGGTTGCAGCTTTTGAACAAAATGAAAGAGCAAGGTTTTCTATCTTTAGTGCATTATCTAAAACTTAAAGATCAAAAGTTATTTCTTTAGCTACAACAAATGAAATATGGACAAAATTGAAATAAATTTATGAAGGAAATGAGAGAGTAAAATTGTTAAGGAAACTAACTGCTAAGAAAAAAATTGAGAATCTGAGAATGGAAGATGGAGAAGATATTGCAAGCTATTATCAAAGAGTTGAAATTATAGCAACTAAAATCAAGAATCAAAGTGGTACCATGAAGGATGAAGATATAATTGAGAATATCTTGATGACCTTACCAGAATACTATAGTGACAAAGTATCTACACTTGAAGAACAATATGATCCAAAGACATTGACTAAGGAACATATATTTGGTGTCTTGACTTCATTTGAGATGAGAAAATTTGCATGAGATAAGGAAAATACTGAAACAACCTTTAAAGCCATGAATATATAAGATGATGATGATGATGATACAAAAGATTTGGAGGAAAATTTCACAAGGAGATTGAAGAAAGGTACTAGTAAATACAAAGGTAAGTTTCCCTTTAAGAGTTTCAGTTGCGGAAATATTGGTCATTATGTAGCAAGATGTCCTAATAGAGCTACACAAAAGAAGAATAAGGATAATAATAGTAATTACAAGGATAAAAAAGATAGGAAGTTCAAGAAGTTGTATTATGTTAAGGAAGATGCAAGAATATTTGATGATGAATCTGACCTTGAGGAAGATAAAGATGAATGTTTGTTTCTAGCCTTGGAAAATAAATGCGCAAAAGAACATAGTCCAGAGAGTAAGAAGGATGAATCAAAAGGTACTATGGTAACTTATTTTCATGTCTGATAGGATGAATACTTTTGAGTAATTGAAATCAGATGTTCAAATCATATGATTGGAGATAAGAGTAAGCTCCCTAAACTTGAGAAGTATGATGGAGGCATAGTCGTGTTTGGAGATGATTATGGTGATAAGATTCTTGGTAAAGGAACAATTAGCTTTGATGGAAAACATAACATTAATGATTTATATTATGTAAAGGGTTTAAGACATAATCTCTTAAGTGTTGGAAAAATGTGTAACACAGGTTTTAAGCTTGTGTTTCAGGATAACACTTGTGAGATCATAAAAGGATCTGGAACTGTGGTTGTAGTTGGAAGAAGAACTCATGGAAAAATCTATCAACTCAAAGGTGGTGATGATCAATGTTTTGTTTCCTAGATTAGTGAGAGTTGGCTCTGGCACTAGAGGATGGGACATGTTAATTTTGATAATCTTGTTAGGATAGATTCTAGAAAAGTTGTGAGAGATCTTCTTAGAATCATAAAGCCTTCAAATTCAGTCTATAGAAGTTGTTAGATGGGAAAATAGAGAAGGAACAACTTTAAAACAAAGGATCAATCATCTACTAGAATATTATAATTAATCCATATAAACCTCTATGGTCCTACAAGAACATGAAGCCTGAATGGTGATAGGTACTTTATTCTTTTAATTGATGATTACTCTAGGATGACATGGGCTACATTTATTAGAGAAAACTCTAAAACTCTTGATAGATTCAAGGTGTTTAAGGAAAGAGTAGAAAATAAGGAAAATGTGAGAATAAATTTTTTGAGATCTGATAGAGGTGGAGAGTTTACATCTAGTGATTTCAATGCATTATATGAGGATCATGGTATAAAAATACATTATTCTACCCCTAGAACCCTGCAAAAGAATGGAGTTGTTGAAAGAAAGAACCGGATTTTGCAAGAGGTTTCCAAAACTATGATGAAAGAAGAAAGTGTTCTCGATATGTATTGGAGAGAAGCTATTCACACTTCTATTTGCATTCTGAATAGAGTTCAAGTCAAAGGTAACAACACTAAGACTCCTTATGAGTTATGTACTGGTTAAACTCCTACTGTAAAATACTTTAAGGTATTTGGTTGTATATATTAGATTAGAAGAGATGAAGAAAATATTGGAAAATTTGATGCTAGATGTGATGAAGGAATTTTCCTTTGATATTCAAATAACAATAAGGCTTACAAATTTTTTAATAAGAGACTAAGGAAAATCATTGAAAGTACTAATGTGAAGGTTGATGAAGCTATGTATAGACTAGTGGAAATAACTGAAGTTGAGCCCGATGATCCTATCTATGTGCAAATAAAACAAGAATAAAAAGAAGAGAAGCAAAAAAGTGAAGGAGAAGAATAAATTTTGGAACCTGCAACCAAGAATCCTAAATATGTTCAAACAAATCATCTGAAGGAATAGATAATTGGAGAAAAAGGTGAAGGAGTGAAGAAAAGAAGAAAAATGGTTGAGGTAAACTTGTGTTTAATTTCTAAAATAGAACCTAAGAATGTGAATGAAGCATGTGATGATGAAAGTTGGGTTAGAGCAATGAAAGAGGAACTGCAAAAGATAGAAAAGAATGAGACATGGGAACTAGTCCCTAGATCTGCAAAAATGAATGTAATTGGTTCTAAATGGGTATTCAGAAAAAAATTAAATAAAGATGGTGAAGTAGTAAGGAATAAAGAAAGACTTGTATGTAATGGATATTCACAGGTTGAAGGAATAGATTTTGAATAAAAATTTGCACCTGTAGTAAGGATGGAAGCCATTCAGATGTTCTTGGCATTTTTAGCTCATGAAGACTTCAAAGTATATCAGATGGATGTCAAATCTACATTTATGAATGGAGAACTAGAAGAAGAAGTATATATGGAGCAACTAGAAGGTTTTTCACTGTGAAACAAACCAGACATGGTTTGTAAGTTAAAGAAACAATTATATGGACTAAAGCAAGCTCCCAGAGCTTGGTATGAAAGATTGGATATATACATGACAAAGCAAGGATTCAACAAAGGGTCCACAAAAAAAAAATTCTTTACTTCAAGGTTGAGGAAAACAAGATACTGATTGTTATGGTTTATGTTGCTGACATCATTTTTGGTGGTAATGAAGGTATGTGTAATATTTTTGTTGAGGAGATGCAAAAAGGTTTTGAAATGTCTATGATTGGTGAATTGAATTTATTCCTTGGACTTCAAGTTAATCAAACTGACAAAGGGATATTCATTTCACAATCAAAGTATGTTAAGTAATTGTTAAAGAAGTTTGGAATGGATGACTCTAAACCAGTGTGTACCGCTATGGTAAATGGATGCAAGCTAAGGATGATCAATCTGCTAGAGTTGATAAGAGAATATATAGATCCATGATTGGTGGACTTTTGTATCTTATTGCTACTAGACCAGACATTGTGCATGTAGTATGCTTAGTTGCAAGATTTAAACCAGTTTCAAAGGAAGCATGTGTTAAATTTGTGAAGAGGATATTCAAATATCTTAAAGGAACTGCAAACTATGGACTATGGTATGTGAAGGACAATGATTTTACTTTGAATTCCTACACTGGTTTCTATTGAGCTAGATGTGTAGATGAATAGAAGAATACAAGTGGAGGAGAATTATTTCTTGGAGGAATATTAGTTTCATGGTTGAGCAAGAGATTGGATCCAGTTTCATTATCCACTATAAAAGCTGAATATATTGTAGAAACTTCTTATTGTACACAAATACTTTGGATGAATCAGACATTGATGGACATAGGTGTCCTGAGTGATGAACTTAATTCTATGTATTGTGACAATACAAGTGCTATAAACATTTCAAATAATCCAGTGATGCATTCTAGAACAAAGAATATATCTATCAAGTATTACTTCTTGAGGGAGAAAGTATTAAGGAATGAAGTTAGACTTGAATATGTACCTACCAAAGAATAAGTTATAGACATATTCACTAAAGCCCTTCCAAATGATACTTTTGAGTATCTCAGAGGGAAGCTATGGGTTTATTCACCTCCTTCTTTGAACTAAGTGCACATGGAAGTGCATCAATCTATTGGATTCACAGACTCTTTTGTTTTGGAATGATGATTAAGGTCTACTCCTCAAGGGGAGTAGAGAAGTGCATTGTTCCAGTATGTGATGTGGATGTGATCCTTAGGGGGAGTGAACAAAGCTTTAATTGGCAAGAATTTCCTTTTCCATTGATGTCAAAGGGGAAGAGATAATCATGTGAAAATTCTATGCTTGGTCGATTGTCGCTTCTAAAAATCATGTAGGATGTGGGAGAGAGGATCATGTGAAAACATTATGCTTGGCAAGTTGTCACTCCTAAGAATCATGTATACTATATTTGATGGTTTTTTACATCATGTGTTGTCATCAATGAAAAAGGGGGAGATTTTTGCAAGGATGGATGTCACTAGTGGTGTTTTCATTAATGTTGAAATTGATGTCAACACTATACAGGTTGAGTAAGTTGGATTTTTCCATCATCTTTTGAGAAAAAATGAGAAATAATGAAAGTATGTTGAAGTATGTTATGAGTGTGTTGCAGTATTGTGGTCCATGTTTCTCCTATGCTGATCCAATGCCTATATGGATTTATAGGTTTAATCATAATCTTAAATGGATTGTATATTCCGAGTTTCAATTTCTCGTTTGATGGAGAGTAGAAGTTATGCTCACCAATGTGTGAAATGGTCTTCCAGAGTTATCTGGTTATTGATTGGGATAAATGTTTTGGCTCCAGAGTCTTTTGGTATTTGGTTTTAGATCTTGTGGATCTAGTAGATTACTCTTTCTAATTATTTATGTTTTCTAACAAAATGGCTTGTGGTTTGACACTTCGAAAGACCTACTTTGCAGTTTCTATGTTTTGCTGGTTGTCCCAATCGAACTGGTGAAGTTTTCTATGCAAATAAATTTTGTTGAATTTGTTGTGTATGTATTTGAGTTGTTCTAAAAGATGGTAAAATTAATAGTGAACCATGTTGAGCAATCTATGTGTGTTTATCTTGTTGAAGATGTGTGTAATTCAAAGATCACTGGTGTTCTTATTAGGTTTGAATGACCTAGTGTCTACATGTTACATTTGGATTTTGCATCGACTTGAGGAAGCACGTGTGTGATCCAAGATGTTTTTTGGGTCCTAAATTAAATATGTATTTGGTCCCCTCACATTCTTATTCACCTTAGGAATGTTGATTAGCTAACCTAGCTTGAATTTGTAAAATGAAATTGTATAGCCAAGCTTGGAGAATGTTCCTGAGGTTGAAGATAGTATAAATACAAGTTAAGTTATAGAGAAATCATATTCATCCATCATTCGATCTGAACAAAAGTAGAGTGTGTTAAAAAGTGCAAAAAATAGAGTGTGGAAGAGTGAATTATGGCAACAGTACTTCATTGTATTCATAATCTTTTGATCAAGTTATGAAGTGTGTGGAACTCCTAGTGGTGGATGTTTATGTTTTTCTTTGTATTTTTCTATAGGCAATTACCCTCTCTTTTGGAAAGTGAGTCCTAAGGCAGTGAGCCCTTGATTCGGGTAGTGAGCCTTTGTATTTGGGTAGTGAACCCTCTGGCAATGAGCGTTTTGTATTTGGTATTGCATTACTAATATACTGTGAGTTAATCCTCACAACATGGTTTTTCCATCATTAGGGTTTTCCATGTAAATCTGGTGTCTCTGGTGTTGTGTTTTTGTTATCTAAATTTTCATGTTCATACTTAATAATAGATTTAAGATAAAGTGGAATTGGTTAAGTAAAGAAGTAAATAATTTGATACAACTGATTCATGCCCCTCTCAGTTGTCTTTTGCATTTCAACAAATATAACTGCAAAAGAGAATGCATATAAATTGCGGCCCAATGAGAGGGTGACATGTGTACAACTTGGCTTGAGGCTTGGTTTTCTCCCTTATTCTATAAAAGGGAATTCAAGGCCAATTGTACCGGTATTTTTTTGAATTCTAGAGCCAAGTATGCAAATAGAAAGCATAGAGAAAATGCATCTTGAGTCGATGTCTTAGGTTTTTAGTTAATCTAGCCAATTTTGTAAGTTGTATGGTTTTTGAACATGTTAGAGTTAAATATGTAAGTCTCATGAAGTCATTGTCTCTCCATTCATATAATTTATATGAATTATTAATGAGAATGCTATCAAAGATCTTTTCATTAATATTCATTATTATCTAACTTTATGTCTTAGAGTAAAGACAGAGTCTTATTCACCCTTTATGTAATATCATAAATTTCACTCTTGTTAGATTGATTGCTACAATGATTTACACATCTTTTAGCAAGTGTTCATAATCAAATTAACTATAAAGACTATTCAAGCCATATACAATAGATTCATACTTGATCAAAACACTTTAAAGAACATATACACTATTGTACCACCACATCCATTATAACAATACAAGGTTACATTGAAGGAATTAAGTAATTAGTAACAGTTACCATTAAATTATATCAACCTTCCTTCCTCGAACCCAAGGAAAAATGAAGAATTCCCTCCCAAAATGGTTCCCCACTCCTTCCTTTTCTCCCTCATATCACTTAAAACCAAGCACATTAAAGACTAGTACTTCCCAAAGCTGTTATGGTGGAGGAGAGTTAATGCCTACTGTTAATGATGGCTCCTTCTCAACAAAATAAAATGTGCATATTAAAATTTAAATTTCCACTATTACATTTCAAAGGTTTGAAAAATAGCTAACAACGTAACTTTAATGCATGCCCCTGTTTAAGTCTTATAATAAAAGGTTAGGAAACGAACACTTGAGATTAACCCTTTGGCCTGTTCACTTAGGAGACCACCTGAAAACTCAATGATAACTACATACACATGATAAAAAAGAATGCCAAGTGACCTATGAATAATAATCCACTTGAGTCAAAAAGACAAGAAGACCAATAGAAACCAAACATAACAAATAGAGTATAACTGTAACTTTTTGTCTCAAGTATCACTCTATAACCTCTTCAAAGATTATTGAAACTCAACACAAGAAATGTAAATTGACATATTAACACAAAAATATCCAACTAAGTTATTGAAAGTCAACTATTGATACATCATTCTCCATCCAGATTACAAAATATGTCCACCTTTTGCTTTGTAACATTTCCTTTTCAAATTGCTTTGGATGTCCACCATATTTTTCCTCCTGTCAAAACATGGCACATGGACTAGTTAAAATAATTAACATGAAATCATCTACTTTTTCCTAGGAAATAAAAAAAATATCATTTAACATTTTAAATATACTTATAAATGTATAGATCAAGGCCTGTAAACCTTTCTAGCCACTATGATGTGTGGCATGAATTTTGTCAAGCCTAGCCTTGGAGGCCTTATCTTGAAACATATATTAATTGAATTTAAATATGCACAAATAAAATTTAAAAATTGTTTAATAAATTTGATATAATCTTATGAGAAAATTCAAATACCTGCATACTCTCCTCACCAAACTTACTCCATGCATTGGACCTCTCATATTATTTTACAAGATCTTTCCATACTTTCACACTTACATCAATTGGCATTTTTTTGAGCCTTAGCTCGAGAGGGAGTTTTTTTATCTTATTTCTTTGGTTGAACTAGAATCTCTTGTAGTTTTGAGACATTCATAGCTTTATCTTCTTTATAGACCAACTTGTGCCAAATTCAATCTCCATGTCATGGATAATTGCTTTTTGTAGGTGTATGGGTATCTTCGAGAATGGAAAATTTAGATGGTCTTTGAACCGTTGAAGGCATGATTCGTTGAACCTATTCACAAATGTTTTTCTAGCATATTTCATTCAGACTTCCCCTGAAACCACATCATATTCTATCTTGGTATTATAGCTACCAATGGAAGATGCAAAACATGGTGTGGTGGAAGAAGTCTGTGTCCCAGGAGTGGCTGGGACATTGGAAGTCTCTACTCCTTGTTCCATATTTGTAGATTTTATTGTTATTTATTCCATCCTAGATCTTTTACTCGATCCAAGACTGGTTGGGGAATTAATTGATTCCCTTTGACATGGTTGATTTGGTTGCAATGTTTCAGGTGCTTTACTAGAACATTTTTCTATGTATTTGGCAAGCATTGTCAAGTCCACACCATCCATTTTTTTCACTACCTCTACCCCCAATATGGAAGCCATTGCCTCTTTATATTTGTCAGTCTCATGTCCCTATATATATATAATAAATTTCTTCTTTTAAATTTAGAAATAAAAAAATAAAAACTAAAAATCAAATAAACAATGGAAAAATTTACAAATCTATAAACTGACAATGAATTACCTCATTCTGGCCAGAGTCTGCTCCCTTTTCTCTCTTTGCTCTATTGCTTGAAATTTTGAGGTGACCTAGGAAAATTATTTTTGTCCACTCTGTGGAGGCAAACAAAGTACACACTGCTAGGTATGAAAGTACACAGTGACAAGAAAAATAATTCAGATATGTTTGCAATGCAAGGAGCTTTTTTATGCATAGTTACAGTCAATCATTGTCAAGCACAATTCAAATATGTTTGCAATGAAAGGAGCATTTTTATGCATAAAAATGGCATTAAAAAGGTAGATTGAAATTTTAATGAGGAAACATCATGTGGATGAATTCCAATCAATCAAGGTTTTAAAGCAACTTCGCATTTACATCTACTATCAACATATAAGTGGTTTCTCTACTTTTCTTATAAAATTCAAGGCCATATGGTGTTTATCATTTTTTAAAAGGAGTTTTAAAATTTTAAAGCCCAAATGGTTTTTGACATTGAAAATCCCAAAAAAAAAATTATTTTAAGGCTATATGGTGAGGATTGCAATTTTTTTAATTTTCAGTATGCCTTAGCCCTAGCCAAAACCTTACTTTTTATGGTTTCCAATTATCATTAGAGAGTTTTTACATGGCACAAATGGCACAATCATTCCTAAACTATAAAAAAATCATACAATTTTTGTGGCTTTGAATGCTATGAAAGTATTTATCACTTCAAATGATGTCTCGCAAAGGTGCCAACACATGATTTTTGTAAAGTTTGACAAGAATGCAAGCCAATGAGCACAAGATTCAAAATATAGGTGATAAAAAAAATCACACTAGCTAAATACAAAAGGACAATGTTTGTAAGATTTGTGAAGAATTCAAACCAATGAGTATAGGGTACCTAACCAAATTCAGTTCATTTTAACACAACCTATGGGCAAAATAAACATTAAATCTACCAATTTTTTTGATACAATTATCATATATATACCTACCGACAGTAGATGATGCCAACAACTTATGCAAATCACACATGATACAAGGGACAAAAACAAGTCACACTAGCTAGAAGTAAAAATAAAATTCTTACCACATGCAGCTCAAGAAATCTCTTTAATCAGAAAACTCCATGAAATCTCTAGATGCAACTCGTTGAAATAACAATACTATGTCTCACTTTTTGCCCAAGATGGACATTTACATCAATAATTTTAACTAAACATTCATCTTCTAAGACCTATAGCAACTAAACCGTTAATAATTTGAAGATGATGTGAACTAGTGATTTGTGGAAATTTGTGTGTAGATTCTAAAAATATATTTATAAAAAAAATAAAAAAATCATGAATCTTTCAACATCTCCTTTAATAACTAGTTTTAAATAGAAAAAAAACATCATTTAGAAAGTAGCATTTTTGTCATACAACAAAAAAAAAATTCCATAAAGGATAAAATTCTAATTTTTGGAATATAGATTCTCAACATCAATATGTAGGGAATGGATGTTTTTTCATAAATTGTTGTTACATATCTTATTTTTTATTTATTTTTGGTCATTGTAACTATAATTTGGACATGTGTGTGTGTCGTACAACCTAACTTGTATTGTATATATCGAAATACATTTTTCATTTTTTTAGTAAAACAAGGACGTCAATACCTAGGGAAAGGGTATATTTTTAATTTTTTTTTCAATGGTTTACTATTTCTCCACCTCTATAGAATGAAGAGCTTGAGGTTCAAAGAAAAACCTATGTTCAGTAAAAATTGAAAATTAAATACAAGATAAAATGAAAACATATCAAAACTATACTTGTTGGAAAGCTCATTTCAAGGGCTACAATATTGCAAAAGATAATTTATAAATGACATTATTTAATCCCTCAAAAGGTAAAGTAAACATTCTTTTTCCAACATTTTGTTATGTGCGAAGGAGACTCCATTGTGGGTATGATTAATACTAGATGGGTTCTATCCAAGGGGGTTTTATCTAAGGGGGTCTTATCTATCCCTCTTCAATTAAAACCCTTTATATGGAACCTCTTAAGGCTAAAATCATTATTTTTTCTAAAAAAGTGATTTTAGGAAAAAAATCAGCATGTCCCAAAATGAGACACACTATTGTGGAAACACCCAACTTCCAGGTGAAACCTTAATGTGGTTGAGAAGAGAGCTTCCAAAAAGCTCGATGGAAAAAATGACATGTTTTTTCTAGCTTTTGTCATGTTTTCACGAGAATTTTTTATTTTTCATTTTTGATTCATTAGTCAGCGCTATAGTCAACATAGTTAACTTTGATTTTAGCACTGACTTTGAGCCCTAAATGTAATCTCTTTGGGGCATAAAAGGAGACACAAAGTGTTCCTAATTTAATGCCTAGCTATGCAAAATGATGTATTTTGCATGGAATTCGATAAATAAATACCGTTATTTTTATTATTTAATTTTGAGCATTTATTTTAGTCGTGTTATTACTCTCAACTCTTTATCCTGGGTAGGTTATATTATTTATTCATTTTGATTTAATTAATTTACTTGGGATATTTATGTTAGGAATGTTATTTTTCCTTACATAAATTCATGAACCAAATATTCTTAAACAAACTCAGGTTTAATCCTTAGAGTTTATCCTTCTACATTAAGGCTATAAATCTAACATTTTAAAGTAGATATGATTCATTTAATACTTTATTAGGGCTTGGATGCACCCCTTATCTATGTTTCATTGCTACTATCTTAATTAGGGTTTGGGATTTTTTTGTATAATCTCTTTGATCCCACTAAGCCACCTTTATTTAATGTATTATTGATAGATCGTTCATCATGTGTTATCATGTATATTTGTCTATTGACTTTATCCATGCATATATTACATATTTTGACATGTTTTTACACTTTGTTATATCTCATCATTCCATCCTAAAGTAGGTTTCAATCAAGAATAAGGAATCCGATCTCTAGGTTTCAAACAAAAAATATATACGGTTTTAAGGAATTTTTGAAAGAAGTGTAAGGTAGATAACTAGCTAAAATTATTAATAACAAGTTTTCTTTCATCTAGGATAACAAGGGACCATGGAAGGGATGTTTAGCTAAAATTATTAGTAATAATTTTTATTTGTAGTTAGTTTTTAAATAAATGTCTTTTTGATGTGAATTTGTAGTCATCTTGTAATCATAAGATTTGACCTCTACTTGTTAAGATTTCACGTGTAAACTTTTTGTGAAGAGAAAAATATTGCAATGTCCTATTTTTTTTCATAGTGCATGTTAATGAAAAGTGAGCGTATTAACATGATAATTTCAACAACATTATCTTGGTGCATAGTTGTTATGTGACTATTGTCATTGTTGTGTATTACAGGATCCAAAGGAGGCCATGGATAGAGCATGTGGATGACATAGAACTAAGAAATCACAGAGAGGAAAGTGGGTGGAAATAGATATGACATCAGAATCTACAGATACAATAGAGGTAAGCAGATAAAGAAACCTCAACCAAAGGAGGAAGGTGTTTCTAAATTCACAAATGCTACAACATAAAGGAGATAAAGTCTTTTTTTTGTCCATGAGGCCTTTGAGGTAAAAATTATTGTTTGGAAATGCACAAGAATGGTGATTACATGTAATTCTATGATGAAGGGAAAATTTTGAAAATTGGGATGGCCAAAACATGATATCAATAAGTGAAATATATGACTAAAGTAAGGTTTTCTGTTGGATAGCATATTCGTTGAAATGATATAATTGGTGTACTAAACATTATTTACTATGTTGTGTATTATAGGGGCTAGATGAGGCCATGGAAATAGATCGTGTCATATCAAATGAGGACACAATGGAAGAAGCCGGGACATCAAGTACACAAATTTTGACTTAACTTAGGAAAAAATGATCTGATGGCATTTTGTGATAAGTCCATCTTTTTTCATAGTATTATTGAAATTTATAATGTCTTATCCAATCTTGAAATAAAGTGATGCATGTTGTTGATTATTTTAGATGGAGATTTGAGAAAATGTAGATCCTGAGCGTTCAACTAGAAAAAGAAAAAGATATGTGCATGGACGTGGACGTGGAAGTGGACGTGGATGTGGAGGTGGACATGGACGTGGAAATGGACATGGACGTGGACATGGACCTAAAATTGTTAAATCACATGTAGAGGACAGTGGGTGGAAGAGGATATGACAATGGATCCTATAGACACAAAAATTATTGCACTGAATAAGAGGTTGGTCAGGACTATAGTACATGGGATGAATACTTTGAGAAAATTATTGTTTGTGAATGTTTTGTATGTTGTGGAAATAAACAATTCAAACAAGTGATTGTACAAAGACATTACATATATGATGAGCTTATAGTCAGTAGTATTCCTCCTACAATCAATTAAAATCCAAAAGGAATTATGGTAAGGAATTTTCCAATTTGATATAAATAACATGTATACTTCATTTAAACATTGTTTTGTAATATTTAAATAACTAGTTTTTTTCTTAATGGATACTTGTAGGATGAAGTTCTTGGTTTAAAGTCTCCTAGATGACCAAATTATAGCCTAGAGGGTAATGATCATTTATCAAATGATACATCTAACAAAAATGTGTGCCAATATACTAGCTCAGAAGATGAGGAATTGATGAAAATAAGTAACAAAACAAGAATAGGTTTAAAGATGCATAATTTACTTAAAGACAAGTAGAAGGTGGAATACATACCCCATGAGAATGATTTTGATGGAGATGATGAATTTCCACTAAGTTTGAGATCAATTTACAAAGATACATTTGATCATTGACTATATTGTGCTTGGCCTAGTGATCAAAAACTACCTAGAGTGTATGAGCTATTTCAATTTTGGGGATACAACTACATGATACGACCCTCCAATATTCATGGAGTGAATCTAGGCCTCTTTATTGTCCAAAATGTACATGTAGGATCTAAAAATAGAAACAATTAAGAACAAACCACTAGGATATTAATTCCATATTATGGTCCATCATATTATAGTGGTGAATGGAGGAGGCTAGCAAAATATAAGCCTAGCATATTGGTATATGGTCTAAATTCGAATATGTATACATATTTTCTCCAATTGGAAAGTGGAAAAGAAATTAATAGAGGTCATCCTATGTATATAGATGGACATGCATACACACACAAAAATACTGCAGGATTTATAAATAGTAGTAACGGAAGGTACCCTACTATAAGACCGAATTGTCAATTTGTTGAGGTTATAAATGATAAAGATGGAGATATGGAAAGAGAGGTTGATAGATTGATAATGGTTGAGGCCATTATGGAACATAACATTGGGGATGAGTTATTGATTGATTACCCCTTCTTAAAAGCACTCTTGCATGAAATAAAACGGTAGAACAAGGTCTCCATAAGGATGTTCTTAAGGGCAAAAAACCAAAGAATAAAAAATGAGTGTGGACTGAGTTTTTATAAAATATGTTGTCAAAATTGTGTTTTATTTAAATTATTGTATAAAAAAGGTAGTATATAAAATAACATTGTATCATTCAATTCATGTATATATGTTCATACAATTTTTATTTTTATTTTTTAAGCTATATTTGATTATATTTCTTTGAAATTGGTACATTTATGATTTATCCATTTGTTTGAAAACATTAAATAATACTTGTGTTTATTGATAGGTAGAAGATATTGATGAAACACATACTAATACCGAAGATCCAACTGGGTTATTAAAATTTGGATGGGATGATCCAAACTATCCTTTAAACAATACCAGGGTGAAAAGAGAAAGATTGAAAAGAATACTACTAGCTAAGAAATTTGAAGAGATGATGAGATCCACATACACTGATAACATGCCACCTAGCCTTAATGATGATGATCATGATAGTGAAAATGCGGTGCATGAAGAAGGATTGAATGAAATTCTTACATATTTCTTTGTGGATGGAAACAATGATGACAATAATGATCATATTGTTGACAGTAACAATGATATCAGGGGTAATTACCACCAACATAATGTTGATGATAACAACCTGAAAGACTCCATTAAGAAAGCATCAAAGACACCCGTGTTCAAATCAGGTGCAAGTAAAACCTCAAAAGTGGAATGCACATTAATATTATTAGAAATCAAATCACTATTTGGTTGGTTAGACAAAGGATTCACTAGCCTACTGAAGTGAGTTGAAATCTATTTCTTACTTTGCATTATCAATCAATGTACATAATTTGTAAACATTCATCAACTTAATTTATATTTATTTAAAGGGATTTTAAAACTATATATTTTATATAAATAGTCCTAGTATAGATTGACATATCAAAAATGTTCATCATAAGTCAACCATTCAATTGATTTAATCTTTGGCAATCTTACAAGGCACTAAAAACTAAAATATTCCCTTAAGAGAATGTGTTTCCATCAACTTCCAGAGAGGTGTATCTATTGTTGGTTAAGTTGGGGATTGAATATAAGAAAAATAATTCATGTAAAAATAAATGAATTTTATAAAAAGATTAATATCAAAACAAGGTAGAATGACTTATATGTAAAGAGAAGACATATTGTACAGATGTACAAGGTCCTATAGTTCCAAAGAAGGTTTTACGTCACATGCCAATTATACCTAGACTTCAGAAAAAATTTTATTGCAATTCAATTGCACAATTGATGGTTTGTCATGCAAAGAACAAGAGTAAAGATGGATTCACGTGAACTCCATCCAACTCCAAAGCAATGAATCACATAGAGGGAAAATGGCCAAGAAAATTCGAAGATGAACTATGTAGTATCAGGTTTGGTCTTACAATTGATGGAGTGTACCCATTCTCTTTCCTGCGCTAAAATTATAGTGTTTGGATAGTCAGATTGATAGTATACACTATTCCCCCATGGATGAGTGTTAGAAAGGAGCACCTTATGCTAACTCTCATTGTTCCAGGAAACCATCAAGTTAAAAACATGGATGTTTATCTTGCGCCTTTTATTGATGAGATGCAACTACTATGGAAATGCATAAGAATGTATGACATATCACATCCTCCATCAAATAGGTTATTCATGTTGTATGGTACATTATATGTTGGACTATTCATGATTTCCTAGGACTTGGTGTTTGTTCTGGTAAGATAAAATATTTACGTATTTACAATCATAATTTATTTTCATTCCAACTTTCATGCTTAGTTTTATACTATTTTTTTGATGTTATCAATATTACTTATTGAATTGCAGGACTTCAAACAAAGGGGATATTTGCATGTCCAAGATGTGCAAAACAATTTCAAGGGAAATGTTCTAAATATCTACATAAATTTATTTACACAAACAAGGTTTTTCTACCACTAGATCATAAGTTTAGAAATCGCCTAAAGAGTCAATTTGATGGAAATTTTGAAAATAGAGGCCCTCCCATGATTATGGGTCCAGGTGATTGGCTTAAGGAGTATGAATATGCTGAATTGAAAGCTTGGGAGGATTTTTTTCATCAAGGTGATTCAATTGAAGAAATAGAACAATTTGTAGTTAATATGCTAGAAGGAATGAAAAGGAAATCCATATTTTATGAGCTCCCTTACTAGAAGGATCTATTAATATATCACCTATTAGATCCTATGCACATCTTCAAAAATGTCCCAGATTCTATATTTCAGAATATATCAGGCAAAGAGAAGGACACCTTATCTTCGAGGAGAGATATTTATTTTTTACACACCAAAATTGATAGAAAACATTTGTGGCCAAACAGGGAAAATGAAACATATGCAGAAGCTCCATGGAGTTTGAAAAAAAAAGAAGAGCTAGACCAACTAAAAAACATCATCCATTGAATAAGGACACCTACTGGCTATGGTTCATCATTGGCTAAAGCTTTTACAATTGATGGACATATCACAAGATTTACAACACATGATTTTCATAATTTTATGAAGGTATTATATATCATCATTCAACATTTACTTGTAACATTGATTAAGTACTAAATATACTTTGATATTTTTTTGTGTGAGAAAAAATTACTAATGAAATTTTCATAAAATATTTTTTTGATAGCATATCATGCCATTGGCAATTAGGGGGGATTCATGTCTTACAATTGATTTAAGGAATTTCCTAAGTCGATTTTCAGCAATTACAAGGTAAGTGGTTATATGAAATGTTCATGTGTGAGAGACATAGAGATATCATATTTCATTTTAATTTTTTACTAAAGGTTCATACTAATTTACTATTATTATATTAGGTGGGGGACCTCCAAGGAGATCCAAGAATGTGAAGTGCCAAAATGGAAGAAGGAAATTGTAGAAATTGTATGTGTATTTGAGAAGGAGCTCCCTACAAGTTTCATGGACCTACAAGTCCATTTACTTATACACCTAGTGGATGAAATTGAATTGGTGGGTGTTGTATCAACAAGGTGAATGTTTTTCTTTGAGAGGTATATGAAAACTCTAAAAAGATATGTCTGACAAAAGGCACATCTAGAGGGTTCCATGGTTGAAGGGTGTGTATTGAATGAAGCATTTTTCTTCCTGTGTGAATTCTTTGGTAAGGATTTTGAATATGGGCCACGCTTCTAGGATGACGAACAAGCATTATATATTATTGATGGAGAAAAACCACAATCTAATGGTGTTAAATTATAAATTAGTAAGTAAATTCATGATCAGTGTGGTTATTTTTCTTACAATCATTAATTTACTCTATAATTTATTTGTCAAATTAACAGCATGACATTTGGAGTTTGAAATAAATATGTTGAAATGTAATAGCTATAGATGAAAGTGCTATACTTGACAAGTTCATTATGTACCGCATGGAATTTATGAGCAAATGGATTGATCTATATGATAAACAAAGAGAAGAACTCTTAGAAGCAAGGAGAAAATTTAAGAGATCAAACCCAGGGAATTCTCCACTTCCCATTGATTTGATTGGAGAATGGGGAAAATATTACACAGTAGAATGGGTTACTAAACAAATTCAAAATCAAATAGAAGATGCAGGTATAGATTCAAACATAACAGAAGATGAAATCAACATGTCTAGAGGATGTGAAAGAAAGGTATAGTTGGAATTTTACAAAATTTTGTTTCCTTATAGTTTTGACACTATTAATTATTTTAATATTCGTCATTATATTTGTTTTCATTGAAATAAATGGTCTTTCACAAGTGAAGAAATATCCAACAATGTGGGAATATGGTCTACATTATCGTGTAGAAAGTGTAAACATGTAAAGAGATGATCCTTCAATTGTGGCATCATGGTTGACGTCAAGCAATCCAATCAATCAAGCTAAAAGATAAGAATATAATTGAAGGGAATCTACAATATGTTGGGAAAATACAAAAAATTATTGAGCTGGATTACTGCTCTTTTAAATGTTGTATTTTTAAGTGTAGATGGAATGAAGCATTTGAGAGGACACAAAGACATGATACCCATAGTGGATTTTTTTCTATATATTCCTCATGCTTCCTATTGGAGGATAAGGAGCCTTAGGTTCTACCAATTTATTATGAGCAGGTATTTATTTAACTCAAACAAGAAGTGGTAGTGATCATTAATCTATTAATTCATAGTTTATTATGAATATATGCATGTGTTTATTAATCAATAAAATTGTTATAACATACATCTAATATATGTATGTAATTCATGTGGAGGTATATTTATATGAAGATATTTTGGACCCAAAATGGATATTTGTCATACATTAGATCCAAGATTAAGGCATGTATTTGATGATGCATTACTGGATAGTGAGAAAAAAAATGATGGCCAAGAAAATGATAGAGGGATTAGAGAACATTAAATAAATTAACATCCATGATGATGTTGAAGATGGTTATGTTCAGGAACAAGAAAACAAAAATCAAGAGTTAGATGATGTTATGGAAGACAACAATATGGATGGTATATAAAATGATGATCCAAATACATTTGGCAACAATATAGATGGTCTACAATCAAATTTCAATGATGATGAAGATAATATTAAATACTTGAAAGAACATATGAATGTATTGACAATGATACATTGGATGAAATTGTAGCAAACAATAATGTTAATGACCAAGATTTCTAAATTTTCAGAATTATTTGCAATCCATGTTTAAAAAATGATGATTCTTATGGCCTAAACTTTCAAATGCTTTAGTAATATTATTTGTGTTGATACAAAATACCTATTGCAATATCCTTAAATTGTTCAATATTTGGTATGAATTGTTGCCAGGAAAAAATAGGATTACTTAGATTCTTCTTCCATTCATTTTGTATCAACATATGTTCACAAAGACACAAAGGTTAATAAAATATTAATGCACATAACTCACAATTATTTAAATAAGCAACTTTGTTAACTTTATTATTCTCAATAGAGAGAGATGGAGGGAGAAGTGAGATAGAGAGGAGAGAAGAGGAGGGGAGGACATAGATATATGAGGGTTGAGGATCCAATGTATAGGGTAGAGGGTTTAAAATTGAGGGTATAGCGTTGAGGACCTATAGGGTTGATGGTTTAGGGTATTGGTTTGAGAGTTTAGGGTTGACGGTACATATGGTAGAAGGTTTAAGGGTTTAGGGTTGAGGGTAGAGGGTTTAGAATATAGGTTTGAGGGTATATGGTTAAAGGAATAGGGTTGAGGTTCCAATGTATAGGGTAGAGGGTATAGGGGTTGAGGGTTTAGGGATTAATGGTTGAGGGTTGATGGATTAAGGGTTGATGGTTGAGAATTGAGGGTTGAGGGTTGATGGATTAAGGGTTGATGGTTGAGAATTGAGGGTTGAGGATTTAATATATATGGTAGAGGATTTAAGGGTTGATGGTTGAGGATTTATGGCTAAGGGTAGAGGGTTGAGGGTATAGGGTGGAGGAATTAGGGTTGAGGGTCCAATGTATATGGTAGAGGGTATAGGGGTTGATGGATTAGGGTTTAAGGGTTGAGGGTTGAGGGTTTTAGGGTTGAGGGATTAGGTTAGAGAGTTTACTTGGGTTTAAGGGTTTAAGGGTTTAAGGGTTGAGGGATTAGGGTTGGGGATAAAGGGTATTTGGTTGAGGGTAGAGGGTAGAGGGTTTAGTGTTTTAGGGTTGAGGATTTTAGGGTTTAGGGTTGAGTGTTTAAGGGTTTAAGGGTTGAGTGTATAGGGTTGATAGATTAGGGTAGAGGGTTTAGGGATTAGGGTAGAGATTTTACTTTGGTTTAAGGGTTTAAGGGTTGAGATATTTGGGTTGAGGGTAGAGGGTATTGGGTTGAGGGTAGACGGTTTACGATTTAAGGTTTCAAGGTTTAAGGGTTTAAGGGTTGAGTGTATAGGGATGATGGATTAGGGTAGAGAGGGAGAGATGAATGGAGGGATAGTTGGAGGGAGAAGTGAGATAGAGAGGAGTGGAGAGGAGAGAGAGATATATATGAGGGTTGAGGATCCAATATATAGGGTAAAGGGTTGAGGACCTATAAGTTGATGGTTTAGGGTATTCGGTTGAGGGTATAGGGTTGAGGGATTAGGGTAGAGGGTAGAAGTTCTAAGGGTTTAGGTTATATGGTTGTAATATTAGGGTTTAGGGTCAAATGTATAAGGTAGAGGGTATATAAGTTAAGGGTTTATGGTTTAAGGGTTGAGGGTTGAGGGTTGAGGGATTAAGGGTTGAGGGTTGAGAATTAAGGGTTGAGGGTTTAATCTATAGGGTAGAATGTAGAGGGTTTAAGGTTTAAGGGTTTAGGGTTTAGGTTTTAAGGTTAAGGGTTGAGGATTGTGGGTATACTAGGGTTGGGGGATTAGGGTTGAGGGTCCAATGTAGAGCATAGAGGGTATAGGGGTTGAGGGATTAGGGTTTAAGGGTTGAGGGTTGAGGTTTGAGGGTTGAGGGATGAGGGTTGAGGGTGTAGACACGTAAAATAGACATCATGCATCTAATTCTTCTATTAATCAATTAAAATAATTTATTGATTAATTCCCTAGCTTCATCATGCTTAATTAAATAAATCAAATTATTTCATTAAGTCGTTAATTTCTTCTCATTTGATTCAATGAATCAAAAATATTTAAATCAAATACCAAAACTCCTAAAATCCTCCTAGTTAATTAACCTATATTAATTAACCTCTAAACATAATCACCCATTCTCCAGCTTTTGACTCAACTTGAGTCAAATCTAAACTCTCAACTAACCCACCCCACTTGAACCAATAAATCACTTATTTGATTTATTATTTCTTCCAATTACTTTCAAAAGGGCATCAAGATGGAATATTCTTCCAATTTTGAATCTCCCTCTCAAATGCTTGTCCCTTCCAACAAAGCTTAAATTCTCTTACACATCTCTTGCACAAGTCAAACTTGGCATTTAATGCACCTGTCATCCCCCCTAAACATTTCATTTCAAAAAAATTCAAATTTGAAATTGGCACATTGGCCAAAACTTGCACATTCCTCATCCTCTCAAATCTTGACAAGTGCCATCTTGTCATTGGATTATGAATGATCCCATATTCATCAAAACATCTCACTCTTCCAACCTTGAATCTATAAAAGAAAGGATTTTCAACAACACAACTACAAAACATTTTATGCAAGGTTACTCTCTACATGTGAGAGCTAATTTTGCTCTTCATCACAAAATTTTATCATCTTGGAAATCTTGCTTATCAGGGGGTGGGAAAGGGATTTATTTCCACATTTCAAGAGGCACCATTCCCACTATGGAATAAAGCTTGATCTTTCTTATGATTTCACTTAGTTTTTTTTGTTCTAATTTATCTTATTGGCTTAGGAATGATCAAATATTTCACAAGGATGCTCTGTTTGGTTTGCCTGATTTAACTAACAATACTAATGTTTGTTGTTTTTTGAGAAAATGCAGAAAAGGAATCTACAAAATGGCGCTAGAAGGAGGGCCCACACTCATAGTAGTTGTTTCTATTCAACTCCATTTATTTGATGCATTGAACAAAAGAAAAAATGAAGTCTATGTTTTGTTTATTTGATAGTGATGACTGCAATAGGGAGGAATATAAATTTTTTATATTTTGTTAAGACTGTATTTTCTTTACTGCACCAGATCCATGGATTGAATCATAGTAAGAGCTTGTTTCATTCCATCTGTCTGAAGATTAAAGGATCTCTACTTTTTTTTCAGTCATTTTGTTGATATGGTAGACATCTCCTTATGCATGGAAAAGGAACAATGGCTTGTCCTTGTTCATTTTTTTTACTGTAGCCGGATTTCCCATAGACGTGAAACTCTCTTTAGTTGGTTTGGGTTGTATGCGTGTATATGTGAATATACACTATCTTTCACCTGCTCATTAGAAAAATGTTCTCCTTGTCACAATATTGTTGGCCATTGTCTCTAGTTGGTGTCGTCACACAATAACTTACTTTTGTTAAGCTTTACCTCTGTATTTTTTTAATTTATTTTTTTGAAATACAATTTCATCTTAGAGAGAAATCGATATCAAAATCATGTCTGAGGTTTTCAATTAGCTTAATTCCAAGCACTCATCCTAACGGGGTGCTTCTGTGTCCTATCCTAATTACAACTACCACATCATCAACGTGTTGTTGGAAAGGGCGATTCAATAACATAGGCACCTATAGCCCTATCTCTCCTATATGCCCAAACGTTCATTTGGATTTAGGCTTAGAAAAGGCATGGCAACTGGAATCTTAGCTTTGGACTTGCAAGGGCAAGACCATGGTAAGCTTAAGAGAAACAATTGACTTTTGTTTATGTGTGGTGGGATGAATTTCATCCCACGAAAAGAGCCAACAAGAATATAGTGAGCTGCATCATGGTGGGTGGGCCCTAATATGTATCCGGTCAAAACCATGCTTAACCTGGATGTCTAATTGACCACTCCGTTATAGTTTCTTTGATCTCTGAATGAATCGATTACTTTGCTTTTATGATGGAATAAAGAGATTTCTATTTTTCTTATTATGTTCGATGTACTAATCTTGACTCTTTGATTGTTCTTGTTATGTTTATATACCATTTTTTTAAAATAACTGATTTAATTTTTGTTGGAAGATTACCATAGCTTGTTGCTCTCATTGTGTCAGTTTCTTTAGTTGCACTATTTCTTTATGCCAATGCAATAATATTCATGTTGCTAACCACACCACTCCAAGTTATTTAATTTGCCTCATGACATCCTTATGCATCTAAGTGAAATAGTTTTGATGTCAAAGTGTCTTGGTGACATCCCAATAGATTTATGCAAATGTGAAAATATGATTGGTTGATGGAGATGTAGATGGTAGTGGAGTTTTTGTAATCATTACCATATAACCCAACAAATGGCCTGGAAAGATGCCAAGACAATAGTTGAGTGGTCTTCTATAGGTAAAGTCTGACTCCTTTCTTTTAATTTATGAGTCTCTCAATAGGAAGGTGATTTATCTTGAAGATTGGATGTTTGATAAATACAATCACATAAATGTATGGGCATCAACTAAAAAAATTACCTGAATATAATCTCTGCTATTCTTTCCATCTCTTGTTTCATAATTTGTACCTTCGATCTACAAACTAGGGATGATTCCCATAGCAAAAAATTTCACAAATAAACTTATGCATTAACTACCAGGCATCCATTTGCTGGACGTGCCTATACTATTGGCATTTAATATCGCAGGAGGTGGATATAGCATTAACGCCATGTTCAGGTGACCGATTCACTTACACAGATGGGATGTGATTTTGATCTCAAGTTGGGCAGTGAAGAATAAGGTTACATCAATTTCAAGAGGGAGGATGCTGTGCAAAGTTGCTCAAGCAATACGCATTCAAGGAGTGTCTATTTCATCTCAATTCAAGCATTGGGTATAGTGAAATAAATGCATAGTATCTACTGTTCATGCACCTGTCACTTATCTATATTATTGTTGTGTGAAAATGACCCTTATTCATGGAGGCACCTACCATTTAACTTGAGTGCTCCTTAAATGTTTCCTTTAATTTCTAATTTGGCTATCACATTCTCTACAGGGAATATAATAATTTAATATCTGATGAGGATTTCGAAAATGGAATTTTCTTATTATGATTGTCTAATTAAATAGAGAGATAGGAATAAGTGGCGATCTTTGTTGTAGATTTAATATCAACTAATTATTCTCACAATGCCATGTTTATTAAAATTTACTCCCACTCCATCAAATTTAGCTTTCTTTTTTTGATCCAAGGTCGTGTTAAATATTTCATTGACTTGAAAAATCATTTACAACTATTACACGAATCCCAATTGCTAATATAATCCAATATCCATTTCATCTCTACCTAGGCGTGATCTTTGTCCTCATAGTGTAATAATTTGGAGAAGCAGACATATGAAAGAAGGTATGAATATTTACTTTTCTTGTCAAATCTTAGGCCTCTACAAGATCTCTTTGACTACACTACCCACTTAAAGTGAACAAAATTTTGCACATCTTGTAAACATCGTTAAATACATCAAAATCACCTTTTTTTTTTTTTTTGCTATTACATTGGGTTCCGAAATCATATAGATTTCCTATTGTTACACATTTATGTTGATATCTTTTCTAATTGTCATTGGGAACCACATGCTGGTTTAATTGACAGTTGATTTTCGTCAAAGTCATATGCTAGTCTACCCTTCTATTAGCAAATCCTCTTTTTCAATCATCCACCTCACCCCATACATATGTATATTTCTATGTGATCTTGCACGACATGCTGACAATACAATTAATGGAGTTCTTTATCAACAGAGATTTGTAGTTTATTAGTTTTCCTTTATGCATATGAAAGTTGTAAACAAAGTTGTCTAGATTTTAATAATACCCAACCAATCTAAAAGCTCCCTATTGTAGGTAAACAAACTTGCAGGAAGATGCCAAAGATGAATAATGCAAGATGATTTGTCTCATACCACTATTGTCAGGTTGATAGGGATGACTATAAATGCATTAGAGTTGCCTTGCATTCTATCACAAGAATAGATGGAAATCTAAATTGATTTGAGGAGACAATCTTTCTTGAGGTTCTATGAAGACCATGATGGGATTGATGCACTCTATTGATTCCTTTGGCTGATTCTCTAGAAAATTGCTTAAATATCATATTTGATTGCATTCCTCTCAAAATTTCCAGTCGCGTGTAAGGTGCAAATCATTCAAGAGACTAATGCGGGGAACTTTTGTTCTGGTTTAAGAGTTTTTTTTTTTCCTTTGGCACTTTATAACTATTTTCAGGTGATTATAAAAATCTATAATAATAGAAGACAAATTTGACAAGATTTTATAGATCTCAAAGATTATTTATGCAGATTAATGTCACTATGGAAAGCGACCATTATTTGCTTATAATTGACTACAATTACTATGTTGTTTGTTTATGGAAATGGAGATCTAATCTTGATATGATATTTTAATAATACAATTTGGTCACTGTCCTTTACATCGAGAAAATATCACTAAGGTGGAGTCTATCAGTTCTTCATGCTTAAATTTGGTCTACTTCTCATCAAGGCAGATAAATCTAGATAGATTTAAGTTCAACAAATGGGCATTGGAATTTGAACTTAAGCTTGAAAAAGTATTTTTAAATGCTTATTGTAATATCCTAAGGGCTCCAATTACTACTTTAGTTTTCTATTTTGAACCAACTCATCTTTTCTTTTTTGAGTTTAAACTTAACCATTTGACTTGATCTTTTCAACTTGGTTAGAATTTGAACCTTAGAAACACTTACTAAAATTTCATTTTGGTTTAAAATTGGACAAGGAAAACTTCACATCTCATTTTGGTGCTTTAAAATGAATCAAAATCATTGCTTTTGAGCTCTAAAAAGACCAAGTGTTTTTCATGTTTTGCAATCTTTTTCACAAATTAATATCATTTAAAAGACGTATGCACTTCTCTCATGCCTCATGACTATCTTGAGAATTAAAAGTTTTTTTTTCTGATATTAAGTTGTTAAAATATTGCCTTCACACTTCAATTTGCGATCTAATATTGAACAGAACTTGTTTAGTGTGAGAAAAAGGCATTGCGAGTGTTCTCTCTTTGTTCATGCAAACAAAGATGATCGAACTACAAATGCACTTACTCACTATTGTGTACCTTTAGAGGGCCTACCTTGGTGGGAAAAATTACTCACCCCAAAGGAACGACTCAAGTAGTAACGGGCTAAAGCCAAGCTCTTTCAAACCGCTATATAAATTTGTGTTCAGGGTGAAAGCCATGGACAATGGGAAGCGGTGCATGATAACTCTCCCCGAGTATCTTTATGATGCGTAAAACCCTTGTTCTAAGGGTTGGGAGATCTCTCACAAGTAGTTTATCATTGCACCCCCTAAATTGGATGCCCTTACTATAAAAGTTTGTTTAGTAGCCAAAAATACCTTATATTTGTTGGTGCAAGAGGTCATGTCCTTTGAAGCTGCCCCACGTATACATGTGGTTTTGTCATAGAGATGAAAATTATGCCATGGGAGATTCATGGGTACTGATGCTTGGTTGACTTGAGAAGTGTGTGCACTATAAGGGGGAACCTGTGTGGTCAAGCATCTAATCATCCACATAGAATATGCGCAACTGGATTTAGCCAAGTGGGAACCTGACAAATATTTCCTTTTCTAGCCTAGGGTTGTACATGTGCTTGGAATCAAAACACTTTTCTTGGATTCAAAATAGTGGAAAACAAACATTCAACGAATCATTAGAATCACAAACCCTTTGGAAGAACAAATACCTTGGAGGTGTCCAAATGTTACTGCTTGTCCCTAGGCGTTCTTATCTCTATAAGGCTTCTAAAAATTCATACATCTCAATTTATTTCTCTTAAAGTCAACAATAGGTAACCTTTGCCTTGATTTCCTTGATTTCCACATAATACACTTTGTGGGATAAAAGAAAGTTAAGACATTGGACATTCAGTTTGAAAAACATAATCAAGAAAGTGCTTGTGTCAAAAGGAACCAAACCCAAGCAAGATAATAGACAATTGAAACACACATGTGCTTGCAATATTCTATCTTATGGTTTTCCATGTGAACATTGATCTTTTGGTTTGAATTACTCTTAGGGAAAAGAATGTTCTTCAATATCTTGGTCTATTCAACAAGTCCTCATAGGGTCATCTAGGATCATGTCAAAACTCTTCACTCCCTCCAAAAATTTATCAAATTCCATTTCACTAACAACTTTTGGAACTTTGAAAACATCATTCATGCTAGACTTTTGAAAAATCAACATCTCTTTATTTGAATTAACACACTTAGTCGAATTATCAATCCTCTTGAACAAATTTGCCTCTAGGATAACACAACTTCCTAAGGTCTACTAGTTCACAATCACTTTGATTAGCTTAACACACTTAGCCAATTTCTTCTCTTGAGAAAGTTTCTCTAGGATAACAAAACTTCCTAGGGCTTACAATTTCATCGTCATCTTGTTTGACTTAACATACTTAGTCAAACTATCAAAATCGAATCAAACCAGCTCCTAAAGTTTAGCATTGGTCCAAAGCTCCTAAAAGTTCAAACACCCATATCATTCACCCCTTTCATCCTTCATCTCATCATTGGTCCTAAACCCCTCAAAGGTCAACAAGGTCAAAACACAAGAGGAACATGGAATATAAACTTGATTCATCCATCATGAGTAATCATATTCAACCAAGCTATCCAAGCCTTACAATGCCAATTGATTTTCAAAACTTGCATTTGTACAATCCATGCATGGCATCATTATCTCCTCCAAACTTCAATGATACAAATGCGAGTATGCCCAATATAAATTTTGGAACACCTTTCCCAATGATAGATTTAAATCCAAGTCCAAATCTGCAAATCTATCAACCAAACGCTCAATGCATGATTTATCCAAACAACATTATCCCACCAAATCCATACATGCCAAATAAAATTTTGTTGAAAATGAACATTTCTAGTCCATAATTGGTGAACTTTGGGATATATATGCTTACAAATCCCCCCAATGTTGTTCAAAATCTAGGCAATATGTTGACAAATCCACATTTTGATTCAAGTCAAGGTAACACATTGCAAAATCAAAGTTACCTAAACACAAGCCATATGATTCCCAACCATAACAATGTTCAAGGTTAGCCTATAATGCCAAACCTAAAAATCACACTGAATCAAAGCATTATCCAGAATCAACTTGTCCATGACCCTAGGAAAATAGTGCAAGAATGCATTCCAAATCTACTTGCTAAGCAACCAAGTCAACCATATCAAGAATATCAATATCAAATTTTGCGGGATCAAATTACTTCACTTGCCAAAGTAGTTGATCCATTGTGCCAAGAGACATCTCCACCCCAAAATCAATACACTCTTCCATTGGTTGAACCATGTCATCAAAGCATTGACCTATCTCCACAATCACATCAAGAACAATATCTCTAATGTCAATAAATTGGATATCAAAATCAACGAAATCAACAAAAAACTCAATCACCACATCTCAAAGATCAATCATCACATCCCCAAAATCAATCGCCATGAGGTCAATTTAAAGTCAAAATCTCACAAGGTAACAAACGAAAATACACACCTCTTGGGGAACCAATTGAGTCTATCTTGCAATATTTGATACAAGAAAATCTCATTAAAATCCTTATTTATCTGAATTATCAAGAGCCCATGGTGAAACCACCAGGGTATGATGAGAAACACTTTTATGATTTTCACAAAGTAAAGGGACACACAACATCAGATTGTATTCAACTCAAAAATCTCATCTAAGACCTGATTGATCAAAAGCTAATAACTATTGGGGACATTAATCAGAATTCAACCACTAGCAATAGCATTAACAATCTCTCCTCCACACTTCTTGAAAATGGTGATCAAGATCAATCCATCAATGAACACATTGAAGAGGTTTCCATCTCATTCGATGATCAAATCAACACACACCAAGGGCCACTTTTCAATCATGATCAAAATCCACCAACAATACCCAACGAAGATCCAATTCAAGAAATTTCAACATCACTTGGTCTTATGGTTGGTATCATTCCCAATCTACCACCACCACCACCAAAACACAACATAGAAAATTCATTCTCTATCATGTTGCAAGATGCTCTCCAAAAGGCACACCAAAACCAACAAGTTGCACAGCTAGCTGCTCAGCAAACACAAGCACAAGCTCAAGCTCAAGCTCAAGACCAACACCAAGCTCGACAAGGGCAAGCACAATACCAAGTGCAACTACAACAAATCCATCGACAAGCATACCAAAAATCCTTGCAAGATTTTCAGGCACAACAGCTCACCCAACAACAGACTTCGTTAGCTCAAAAATAAATTGCCCAACAACAGGCTTCATTGGATCAACAATAGATCGACCAACAACAGCTCGACCAAAAACAAGCCTTGTTGGCACAACATCAGCTCGACCAACAACAGGCCCCATTGGCACAAAAACAACTAGACTAACAATAGGATTTATGGGAACAAAAATAGATGGACCAACAACAAACTTTGTTGGAACAACAATAGAAGGATCAACAACAAGTGTTGTTGACCCAAATACAGGCATATCAGCAGGCCTTGAACGCACAACAGAGCTTGCAACAAACTCCCACCAAAATCATTAAAAATGATGATCAAGATCCATCCACCAGTGATCATGTTGACAATGTCTCTACATCACCTAATGAGTCAGAGGACATATCTCAAGAATTTACTCCAAAGCATGATCAACATCTTTCACCAGGGTCTAGAAATGGTCCCTCCCAAGGCATACTAACATCCTTCAACCTCAGGGTTGAGAATAGTGAAATAATCTTTGACTTTACACTTGATACAAATCCATTCAAACAACAAGAGGATATGGAGCCACTTCCCATTCCTAATAAAAATGTCCAAAAATCCCTTGTAGACAATCCACCATTTGAAATTGACCCATGTCAAGAACTTGATCCAAAACATGTTGAAAGTAATTCTAGAATTAGTCAAGATCAAGAATTTTTATCTCCAAGATACTACAATGATCTAATGGGCACTCTCCTATCTATATAAGATGTCGCAAATAATGACCATATTTTTACAAAAAATACTCCTTTGTCTACTCACAAGATGCTTTCTTTGGATGGATATGTAGATGATTTTCATTCAAAACAAGAGTCTCATACTCTTGATATCATTACAAAGAAAAAAGAGTCTCATACTCTTGACATCATTACCAAGGAACATTTGTCTCTTACTCTTAACATTTGTACACATGATCAAGACATAGAAAAATCTAAAGACCTAGAAAAAATAGATCATGAAGAAGGCTTCTACAAAATTTGTGAATCAAAGACATCATATCAAGACATATCAGAAGCCTTCTACAAAAGTTGCAAACTAGAAACATCCTATGGAGACATATTAAAAATAGGTCATGAAGTAGGTTTCTACAGAAGCCGTGAATAAAAAACATCCCATGAAATGAATCGTGAGGAAGAGTTTTATGGGGACAATGAATCATCAACACTTCTTGATGAAGCTTTACAATATGATATCTCACAAGATCAATCCAAAGATATCAATCAGGAAGTCATACCATGTGTGGAGGATCCTATAACTTATAAACCTGGATCACTCACCTTTTTAAGGGCAAGCTATTTTATCAATAAAGAAGTTGTCACCTTTGAAGATACACCACAGAGCAGAGAAGGATTATCACCTTGTTTCCAAGGTAAATCATATCCTATTGCAAATAAAATATCTCAACAAATGAATTATCAAGGCGAAGGATTAGGCCTACAAGAATAGGGTATCCTAGAACCAGTGCAAATTATTGGAAATCTTAAGCATCAAGGCCTTGGTTATTCAATAATCAAGGGATCTCAACATATCAGTGATGCTTCCCCAAAATTGGGGGCAACTTTGTCTTGAGAAAACATCAACATAGGAAGCATGAAGAATCCTTATGATGAAACCAGTGCCAATACTACAACCAACCACGTCGTGGATCTTCATCCACCCATCAACCCATCCACAAATTGGGACCAACGTCAAAATAAATAATTGAATCGAAGCATGAAGAATTTCATCAAAGAAAAAGAAGCTAAGAAGCATATCGGAAAAATCAAATACAAGCAGATACCAAAGAATACAAAGAATTATTATCCCTATCAAACTCCATCAGTCAAAGAAACTATGGGCAAAAGAAAAAAGGGAAAGTATCCATCAAATATGTCCATAAAAGAAAAATTAGGCTTCTCAAGAGACATATAAAGTGTATCAAGCGGTTGGTCCTAATTCCATGCACACTTCCATATCCACCCATCATTGCTCATCTTCCCAATTTTTCAAAGTTAAAAGTTCCAAACTGTCAACCAATCCATATTTTATTCCTAAACACACTCCATCCATGCCTCCACGCATGATATACAATTCTCACATTGACCATGAATTGGTGGTGACCCTTCATCATAAGGATTCAAAAGGAACTCTATTTTGATGTGCACACAAAGAAAAAATCAACCCTGATATCAACAAAGCATAACAAATTTCTCAAAATTTTCTTTCAAGTGCATGTGCCTTGGCAAAACAACTTCTTCAAACAGGATATCGGTGGCATGTTATGATAAAAGCATCAACATCAGCAATACAAGGTGATTCAAAATTGGCTTAAAATCTCTTAGAAAATACAAAAAAATCCAAAAAAAAAATTAAAACAGTAAAGAAAAAAATCATCCTCTAGTGAAAACTGCATGGGCAGTGCTTTGGGCAAGTAACATGATGAAAACCTGGAAAACATGTGTCATGTGTAGAATCAATCATCTACGTGCACCATTTCAAGAGAAAGCATCTTATCGCATCTATAATGAGGCCAGCTTTCCATCCATATCATCCATTCATTCATGAGTTGTTTTACCATCCATCTACCTTATCTAGATCTTGATAAAGGTTTGGTAAACTCTTTACACTTTCTTGTGTTAAACATCTTGACATGGGTCATTTTCATTGATCCCATCCAATCCCATTATTATCTGAGCCTTGAAGCATTTTCTAAATGAGCATTCCTCTATTCGGACACCTTATCTTATCGCAAGATAATCCTTGGGATCCTTTGCATGCTTACCATATCTATCCATTCATATACCGATCTAAGGAATTCACCCATGGCATTCTATACATTGCTAGACACGGGGGGTAGTTATTTACATCTTGGTTTGGGAATAAATCTTGATCTATATCCTCCAACTTATGTGGTGATCTAAAAATTTACAAATGTGAAATCAAATCGACCAAGCAATATTGAGCACCAAGTCAAATCAATAGCCCATGGCATATTTTGACAAGAATATGGCATTCCTTATCAAGATTTATCTTTCATCTTTCATCAATCTGAAAAATCAATATTGATTGCATCCAATGTGCACGTCAGTGTCACATCAAAATCAAGAAAGCAATTTTGTTTCAAGCCAAGCTTCCAAATCCTGATCAATCAAATCTAATCAATTATCACCTTGTTTGACTAAACACACATAGTCAAACTATCAACTTATACACAAGTTTACTCTAGGATAACACAACTTCCTTGGGTTTACAAGTCCATTATCATCTTGTTTGGCTTAACACACTTAGCCAAATTATCCAATCCATCATCAACTTGTTTGACTTAACACACTTAGTCAAACCATCCTCTTTTGTACAAGTTTACTCTAGGATAACACAACTTCCTGGAATTTACAAGTGCATTATCACTTTTGTTTGACTTAACACACTTAGTCAAACTATCAATCCATCAATCCAATCAATGAACATTAAGCTTGGTTTTCAACAAAATCCCAAAACAAAGCACTGATATCGTCATGAATATCCATATCCAAATCATCAAAATCATGCGAAAAATTCAAAACATTCAAAAAATAAAAAATTCAAAAACATTCAAAAAATCAAAAGTTCAAAAACATTCAAAAAATCAAAAGTTCAAAAACATTCAAAAACATTCATCAACAATCCAAAAACATCCAAATCGTCAAAAATCCAAAAACATGTCAAAATATCAGAAAATCTTCAAAAAATTCATCATTAAGTCTTGTTAGTTTTTCACCTTGTCTGAACTACGTCATCTTTGAGATTGAACATAGGCAAGATTGATCTTTGATCAGATCCCCCGAGATAGTTAGGTCAGTCCTTTAGGCGTATATCGCATTGGCAATCCATTTTCCCATCTATTTTACATTTAGGTCAGTCCTTTAAGTGTTCGTCACATTGGAAATTCGTTTGCCCATCTATCTTTTCATTGAGTCAAGTCTATCATCAGTCAAACTACGTGGTCTCTACGTGTATAACGTAGGCAAGGCTTATCCACAGATTAGCTCCCGAGACCCCTAGGATAGTCTTTAAGTTAGTCTCTCCGTCGTAAATTTGAAAATACCAAAAACAACCTCAAAACATTAGAAAAAACCCAAAATGGTGCATCCATTTCATCTCGATTTCACCTGTGATTTTCATCACTCATAATAAAATCAGTCATCACCTGCACCCTTTGGTAAGTCAATTAGAAACAAGTCTAGCAGTTTCAAAAGTGAACACTCTAGTCATCAGGGTCTTGAAAGTCTAGATCAGTGAGTCAGCAAGTTGGTCAACTCGGAATATCAATACCTTATCACCCAAATCAATCTCACCAAAACCCTAATCACTACATGTCTTAGGATAAATCCTTCCCACAATGGACATAAGCATCAGGTACCCCACAATATTTTAGCCTTGTCTAGTGGTATGGAGAACACTAGCTTGTTTATTTACTTTATCTGGTCTTTTTGATTTATCTTATTTTGCGCTCATTCCAAGGACCTCTTGATGATTCCTAAACAAAACAGGTTTAGAGAGAAAGGAATGGGGCAATGATCATTATCTTTTTTTCTATTGTGCTTGTTGGATGTTCTTGTAAAATAGCTTGGTGAATACTTTCTTTGTTGGGTCCATCCTAGCAAGGTTTTCATATGTCAAGTGTGAACAAGAGAGCTCCTATCTGATTGTCAAGTGAAAGTCCATCACACTAGGCACCACACCATCCTGGTTCTTAATACCTTGATGCATCGCACCTATGTGTGTTATCAAACATAAGGAGAGTTATGCTCTTTATCTCTCCCATCCCTGGATAAGCAATACATCATGATCATTCATCATCATTCCTAATAAAGTTGTCTTGTTGGACATCTACATTTTTCCTGGATTCAAGGGTTGATCCCTCTCATTTTTCTATCCTCTTTCACGCTAACAATGCATCTGCACTTTCATCTTGCATAAACATGTCATATCATCATAGGACAACATAATCCATTGCATCCATCTCATTTTCATAATCATTTAAGTTGTTTAGGATAATATAAATTTGTTATTCTAAGAATCTTCCAAACATCTCATTTACATCGTCATTATCATATAGATCATATAGTCTAACCATCCATACATCCACTTTGAACTTATTTGTTGTGAGATCGACCTCAATCTTTTCACTCAATCTCTCGAGGGGGTAATGTACTAATGTACTTCTTTTCGCTGGGACATCTGAAAAAATCAGATTTTTTTTTAATTTCGATGTTGGCGGCATCATTCTTTGAACCAATGCAACGAGTACATTGCTTCAAAGAGGGGAAAAATGTAGACACGTAAAATAGACATCATGCATCCAATTCTTCTATTAATCAATTAAAACAATTTATTGATTAATTCCCTAGCTTCATCATACTTAATTAAATAAATCAAATTATTTCATTAAGTCCTTAAGTTCTTCTCAGTTGATTCAATAAATCAAATACCAAAAATCCTAAAATCCTCCAAGTTAATTAATTTGGATTAATTAACCTCTAAACATAATCACCCATTCTCCAGCTTTTGACTCAACTTGAGTCAAATCTAAACTCTCAACCAACCCACCCCACTTTCACCAATAAATTATTTATTTGATTTATTATTTCTTCTAATTACTTTCAAAAGGGCATGAAGATAGAATATTCTTCCAATTTTGAATCTCCCTCTCAAATGCTTGTCCCTTCCAACAAAGAATTAAATGCTCTTACACATCTCTTGCACAAGTCAAACTTGGCATTTAATGCACCTTTCATCCCCCCCAAACATGTCATTTCAACAAAATTCAAATTTGAAATTGGCACATTGGCCAAAACTTGCACATTTCTCATCCTCTCAAATCTTGACAAGTGGCATCTTTTCATTGGCTTATGAATGATCCCACATTCATCAAAATCTCTCACTCTTCCAACCTTGAATCTATAAAAGCAAGGCTTTTCAACAACACAACTACACCACAATTTGACAACACATTTTATGCAAGGTCACTCTCTACATGTGAGAACTAATTTTTCTCTTCATCACAACATTTTATCATCTTGGCAATTTTGCTTATCAGGGGGTGGGAAAGGGCTTTCTTTCCATATTTCAAGAGGCACCACTCCTAGTATGGAATAAAGCTTGATCTTTCTTATGCTTTTACTTAGTTGTTTTTCTTCTAATTTATATTGTTGGCTTAGGAATGATCAAATATTTCATAGGGATGCTCTATTTGGTTTGCTTGATTTAACTAACAATACTAATGTTTGTTGTTTTTTGAGAAAATTCAGAAAAGGCATCTACAAAATATTTTGTAGATGCCTTTTCTGAATTTTCTCGAAAAACAACAAACATTAGTATTGTTAGTTAAATCAAGCAAACCAAATAGAGCATCCCTATGAAATATTTGATCATTCCTAACCCAACAAGATAAAATAGAACAAAAAAAACTATTTAAAAGAATAAGAAAGATCAATATTTATTCCATAGTGGGAGTGGTGCTTCTTGAAATGTGGAAATAAAGCCCTTTCCCACCCACTAATAAGCAAGATTTCCAAGATGATAAAATTTTGTGATGAAGAGCAAAATTAGTTCTCACATGTAGAGAGTAACCTTGAATAAAATGTGTTGTTGAAAAGCCTTTCTTTTATAGATTCAAGGTTGAGAGAGTGAGAGATTTTGATGAATGTGGGATCATTCATAAGCCAATGACAAGATGTCACTTGTCAAGATTTGAGAGGATGAGGAATGTGCAAGTTTTGGCCAATGTGCCAATTTCAAATTTGAATTTTGTTGAAATGCCATGTTTAGGGGGGATGAAAGGTGCATTAAATGCCAAGTTTGACTTGTGCAAGAGATGTGTAAGAGAATGTGTAAGAGCATTTAATTCTTTGTTGGAAGGGACAAGCATTTGAGAGGGAGATTCAAAATTGGAAGAATATTCCATCTTGATGCCCTTTTGAAAGTAATTAGAAGAAATAATAAATCAAATAAATGATTTATTGGTGCAAGTGGGGTGGGTTAGTTGAGAGTTTAGATTTGACTCAAGTTGAGTCAAAAGATGGAGAATGGGTGATTATGTTTAGAGGTTAATTAATCCAAATTAATTAGCTTGGAGGATTTTAGGAGTTTTGGTATTTGATTTATTCAATCAAATGAGAAGAACTTAAGGACTTAATGAAATAATTTGATTTATTTAATTAAGCATGATGAAGCTAGGGAATTAATCAATAAATTGTTTTAATTGATTAATAGAAGAATTGGATGCATGATGTCTATTTTACATGTCTATAGAGGATAGAGGGATTAGGGTAGAGAGTTTACCTAATTTTAAGGGTTGAGGGTTGAGGGTAGAGGTTTGTTTAAGGGTATAGGGTTGATGGTTTAAGGGATAAGTGTTGAGGGTTTAGGGTTTAGGGTTTAGGGTTAAGTGTTTAAGGGTTGATGGATTAGGGCCATAGATAGGGATGGATAGATGGAGCGAGAGATGGATGGAGAAGTGAGATAGAGAGAATGAGAGAAGAGGAGGGAGGGACATAGATCTTTGAGGGTTGAGGATCCAATGTATAGGGTAGAGGGTTGAGGACCTAGGGTTTATGGTTTAGGTTTAGGGTTGAGGCTATAGGGTTGAGGGATTAGGGTTGAGGGTACATATGGTAGAAGGTTTAAGGGTTTAGGGTTTAAGGGTTTAGGGTTGAGGGTTGAGGGTTGAGGTTAGAGGGTTTAGATTATAGGTTTAAGGGTATTTGGCTAAAGATTAGAGTTGAGGGTCAAATGTATAGAGTAGAGAGTATAGGGGTTGAGGGTTTAAGGGTTGAGTGTTGAGGCATTATAACTTACAAAAATCTTAAATACCAAAAAGTTGACAATTAATTTAAATAAGATCCATTATATTCAAAATAAAGTCGTCATCTCAATCATTTAGACATCAAAGTACTAGTCGATTACATACAATGACATAAAAGTCAATAAGATATCTCATAAAAATTCAGTCTAAATCATACAAGTGTTGAATTACACAATTCTAGTTATAAATACAATGAATGATAATATATCCAGTTTAAAATTTGAGAC
Organism: Sequoiadendron giganteum; assembly: GCA_007115665.2. Classification (NCBI taxonomy): domain Eukaryota; kingdom Viridiplantae; phylum Streptophyta; class Pinopsida; order Cupressales; family Cupressaceae; genus Sequoiadendron; species Sequoiadendron giganteum. The sequence continues at coordinate 613,403,754 of CM021100.1, read as the reverse complement.
TTAGGCATTCAATCACCATAAGCTTGTCATTGCATAAATCATGAATAATAAAGCATAAAAGAAGATACAGTCTGTCGATCTTCCATCCAAAAGCAAATCTTCAATAAGAAGATGAGAACAAGGATCAGGCACTTTTTCCACCCAACCTCAAAGCTTACGCTTCCCCAAAATTTCTTAGTCAATCAAGAAATACTCGACCCTGCACAAATCGCTTAGCAAAAAGCAGCCTACGAGCAAGATGAAATCTGGTGCATGCCTAGTACTACTAGTAAACCACAAGCATTTTCATTTTTCTAATTCATTTAAGAAATAAGCAAGTTCGGTACTAGGATATGGTAGAGAGTTCAATAATCCATTTGTTTCAATGGTACAAAATTTACTTGGCCAAGTAAAATGTCATGCACGACAAATAAAAGTAGTTTTGGAAAAGAAAAACTACACTCTCTATTAACCCATATTCGACACCCATCCCAAAAGGTAACTTTCCCAAAAAGATCACATGCAAAATTATCTATCATTCATGCATGGTTCAAACAATCAAATGCAATCTTTCGCAATCTATCAAAATATTAACTGAAAACATCATTTAAAACGAAAACAGTTTAATAAGTACTTCTTTCCATTGTTCCAATTCGTAAAAAAAAAGGTCAATATTTAAAATGTGGTAGTTTAATAATCTGGAAAGCTTTTAAATGAAGGTGTAACTCTAGTATGTTGAATATTACATATTAAAAACAGAAATTAAAAGATTACACGTTCAATTGTTCATACTCTCATTTAATTTATGTTGTTTCAAAATCTCTCTGAATGTTTTCAATAATAAATCAAATCTAAATTTTTGAATGTTTTATTTCAGTTTCATACATTCTCAAAAATTATATAATAATCGTTCATTAAATAAAAAAATAACTTCTCTATTTGTTTTCATTTTGACAGTTTAGAAGAAAAACTAGATTTGCAAGTTTCAGTAATTCTTGATTCACAAATTGTGTTAAAATTCAAAACTAAAGTTCTGTTTTATATTTTTTGTCAACAATCTTTATTTTTTGTCAGCATAATTTAACTATTTTCTATTCATGATCATTTCATTTTTCTTAAAATGGTAAGTTCGTTTTCATATTTAATAAGTTATTCTAATTTTCAGTTTACTATTTTCAGCATGATTCAGATTAGAATTATAATAATTCTCAGCAAAATTTACAAAGTTTCAGTTGAATAAGTTTTCTGATTTTTAATTCCAAAACTTGCTTTCTGTTTGAAGTTTATTCCTAAATTTTTTCAATGTCAATAATTTAAGAATTCAATTAAAGGTTTTTCTTAATTTCTTTGTCTCTAAATTTGTCAAACATTCTGGAAAATAATACAGACTATAAATTTGGAGTTTCAATATAATTAGAAATAGTTTTGGAACAGTTCTTTAAATATACCTTATCCAATTTAAACAAATAAGATCTTCTTTACTATTTAATGTCCACTTCCAGAATTCATTAGAAATGGAATTGAGAGATCTAATTTTAAATTTTAATAACAAATTCCTACCTGGTAAAATTTGATTTCTCGAATGTAACAGTGAATTTTCTCTTTGGCTGCATATTCCCTATCTCCAATCTTCTCTTTCCTTCCACTATTGCCTTCTCTCCACCTTTTCTCCTCTAAATTTTCTTCTCTTTCCCCTAACTGCTTGTTTACTATGCTCCCTACAAGCTACGTGCTTATGCTGAAGAGGGAAGGGATTTTATTTCCCTTAATTTCTTTTTTACAGCCTCTTGCTGTAGGTGTGCCCACTGCTCTAAATGCGTGGGTGGAAGAGGGAAGGGAGTGTAGAGAAATGGGGAGGGTTGTGCATGCCTTCCTCTAGTCGTACCTTCTCCCAAGCACCTGCCTTCCCTGTCCATGGAGAGTGTGAGGAGTGTGGAACTATTGGTTGTGTGGACTTCCAAACTGGCGCCTTCCCTGAATTGCATGCGTGGGGTGTGCAAGTCCCTGTAGCTACGTGGACTCCTCCTCATCTCCTATGTCTTATTAGCTGGTTGTGCAAGAAGTCTGTGGAAGAGGACTGCCTTCCTTGGCTACCTCTCTCACAATTTACAGTGCATGGGAAAAGAAATATATAGCAACCAATAAAAAAAAAGAAACTCTCCCTTTCAGATCTGTCAATTTGATTTTTGATCAAGAACCTTCAAATGAATTTTTCTGTTTCCCCCTATTTTGGATTTCCAATAAGATATTTATTTCTTTTTCCCATTTTCATGCAATTGATCTCAACAAGGAATGAGATCCACAATTTTCTCATTGATCTTCTATTCAGAAATTGAACTCCAGTCTCTCATTTTGATTGATTCTTGATAATATTTAAAGATATTTTCTTCCACAAGTTAGCTTAAGCTTTAAAATTGAATAAAAATTCCAATGAATACGTACTTTTTTTCTAATTGATTTCAAAAACTCCATTTTCCATTTTGTTCAATTTCAAATTACATATTTCCTCTTTTTATAATTTCAATTTTAAAAGCATTTAATTTTAAAAACACTTTATTTAATTATATTTTAATCAAATCTTGAAATTCAATCTATTGCATCTAAATTTCTAAATTTCAAACCAATTATTTCCAAATAATAATAGAATATTTAAACAAGCAATCTAATTATCTAATTTATGTTAAATTTCATCAATTTAACAAAATCATCATTTAATCACATGCATTTTCACAATTTTTTGAGAAATCACATTTACACTAGATTTTCAATTTGCAAACATGATAAACACATAATACATTAAAATATTCATCTATGTGAGTGTGTGAGATCCCATCTATTCATAAACGTCAATTGGCTAAACAACTCTACCTGATCGTTGTTCTCGCCTTCAATCACATTCACCTGTTCCCGCGTTCACTTGCACTCAATTTATCATTAGTAATGACAAACCCCGAAATAAATATAAATACAATTCAAATCATTATAATTGCATTTCGATTTCAATTTCATTTAGATCTCAATTTCATTTCAATTTCAATTTCATTTCAATTTAACCATCATTAATAATCATTAAATAATCATTCAATTTCTATCTAAATCTCGACATAATAATTATTGTCTACATTTAAATCAATCAACGAAAATCTATACGTGACAGGCATTAAGGGTTGAGGGTTGAGAATTGAGGGTTGAGGGTTTAATGTATAGGGTAGAGGTTTTAAGGGTTGAGGGTTGATGGATTAAGGTTGAGGGTAGAGGGTTAAGGGTATAGGGTTGAGGGATTAGGGTTGAAGGTCAAATGTATATGGTAGAGGGTATAGGGGTTGAGGGATTAGGGTTTAAGGGTTGAGGGTTGAGGATAGAGGGTAGAGGGTTGAGGGTTTAAGGGTTGAGGGATTAAGGGTTGAGGGATTAGGTTAGAGAGTTTACTTGGGTTAAAGGGTTTAAGGGTTTAAGGCTTGAGGCTTGAGGCTTGAGGGTTTAGCGTTTAAGGGTTTAAGGGTGGAGGGTATAGGGTTGAGGGATTAGGGTTGAGGGTTGAGGGATTAGGGTAGAGATTTTACTTGGGTTTAAGGGTTGAGGGTAGAGGGTATTGGATTGAGGGTAGATGGTGGAGGGTTTAATGGTTTAGGGTATAGAGGTGAGTGTTTAAGGGTTTAGGGTTGAGTGTATAGGGTTGAGGGATTTTGGTAGATAGGAAGGGATGGATAGAGGGAGAGATAAAGGGAGAAGTGAGATAGAGAGGAGTGAAGAGGAGGGACATATAGAGATATATGAGGGTGGAGGATCCGATGTATAGGGTAGAGGGTTGGGAATTGAGGGTATAGGGTTGAGGACCTATAGGGTTGATGGTTTAGGGTATTGGGTTGAGGGTATAGGGTTGATGGATTAGGGTAGAGGGTAGAAGGTTTAAGGGTTTAGGGTATATGGTTGAAGGATTATGGTTTAGGGTCCAATATATAGGGTAGAGGGTATAGGGATTGAGGGTTTAGGGTTTAAGGGTTTAGGGATTAAGGGTTGAGGGTTGAGAATTGAGGGTTGAGGGTTTAATGTATAGTGTAGAATGTATAGGGTTGAGGGTTTAAGGTTGAGGGTAGAGGATTGAGGGTATACTAGGGTTTATGGATTAGGGTTGAGGGTCCATTCTATAGGGTAGAGGTTATAGGTGTTGAGGGATTACTGTTTAAGGGTAGAGGGTAGAGGGTTGAGGGTTGAGGGATTAAGGTAGAGAGTTTACTTGGGTTTAAGGGTTGAGGGTTGAGCGATTAAGGTAGAGAGTTTACTTGGGTTTAAGGGTTGAGGGTTGAGGGTTGAGGGTAGAGGGTAGAGGCTGGTTTAAGTGTTTAGGGTTTAATGGCTGAGGGTTGATGGTTTAGGGTTTAGGGTTTAGGGTTGATGGTTTAAGGGTTTAAGGGTTGATGGTTTAGGGTTGAGGGATTAGGTCCATAGAGAGGGAGGGATGGATGGAGAAAGAGATGGAGGGAGAATTGAGATAGAGATAAGGATAGAAGAGGAGGGAGGGACAAAGATATATGAGGGTTGGGGATCCAATGTATAGGGTAGAGGGTTGAGAATTGAGGGTATAGAGTTGAGGACCTATAGGGTTGATAATTTACGATATTGGGTTGAGGGTATAGGGTTGAGGGATTATGGTTGAGGGTAGAGGGTAGAAGGTTTAAGGTTTTAGGGTTTAGGGTTTAATGGTTTAGGTTTAATGGTTAAGGTTTGAGGGTAGAGAACATGTTTAGGGTATAGGTTTGAGGGTATATGGTTGAAGGATTAGGGTTGAGGGTCCAATGTATAGGGGTTGAGGGTTTAGGGTTAAATATTTTCCTTGTGTTGTTGCACTTACATTTAAATTGCACAAAATACTTTCACAATAGTATTAAGAAAAATCAATGTTGGAAAGTAGTAAAGAAAGAAAAAGATCAAAGAGACACTATTTTATTAGTAAAATCGAAAACTTCATCACAACTAATAGGGATTTTTGAAACTTACCTCCAAGATAACCTTCTCATTTGTCATATAGAATGGTAACATATAAAGGAAGGTGTGAAACCATATAATTGAAGGCTAACGAATATTGGGGGATGATTTTTTTATTTTAACAACCCTAATCCCTTAACCCTTAATCCCTGCTAGATTAGAACAATTAGGCCCTAAATTAGGTGCTAAAGTAGGCTCTAAAGTAGGCATATAATTAGGCGTTAAATTACTTGCTAATGCCAGGGTACTACACTCAGAGGTAAACTTGGCAAAAACTTGACACTAAACTCAACACTAAATTTGACACAAAATTTGGTGCCAAATTTCGTGCAAAATTTGGTGCCAAATTTGGAACTAAATTTGGTGGCAAATTTGGAACTAAATTTGGTGGTAAATTTGGAACTAAATTTGGTGCTAAAATTGGCATTGAACTTGACGTTAAACTTGGCGCTAAATTCAACACTAATTTGTGCCAAATTTAGTGTCTTCTTGTTTTGATCGATGCAATAAATGCCAAAAATAGTGCCATCCTGATAAATAGCACTAACTTTTTCAAAAAATTAGAGAAAAATACATTAAAATAGTGGGTGGAAGCAAAAAATAGAGCAAAAAAGGGAGTAGGATCTAAAGTAAAGGCATATAATTAGGAGTTAAACTAGGTATTAATGTCGGGGCTCTACACTTAGAGCTAAAATTGGTGAAAAATCGATGCTAAACTCGGTGCTAAATTTGGTGCTAAACTTGGCGTTGAACTCAACGTTAAACCTGGTGCTGAATTTGGTGCTAATTTGTGCCAAATTTAGTGCTTGCTTGTTTTGATTGGTGCAATAAATGCCAAATAAATTGCCATCTCGATAAATAGCATCAAATTCTTCAAAAAAAAAGAGAAAAATACATTAAAACAATGGGTGGAAGAAAAAAAGGGAGCTAATCATAGGGATTTGTTGTAGTGAGTATTACATTAGATTACAAATTAGACTAAAATATTCTTGTGTATAGCCAAATTTCCTCTTGATGCTCACCTCGACTAGTGGACGAGAACATGGTTGAAGCACTTTACCGCCCAACCATGAAGCTTACACTTCCTCAAAATTCTTCCAACTTGAAGAATACTTGACCCTACACAAAAAATTTAGCAAGAGAACAATCTACAAGGTGGAATCTAGTGCGTGCCCATACATTAAAATTTAATTTCTATCTACAAGTTAGAAAATAAAATTCAGGATCTATGCTAGGAATGGAAAGAGTGATATTATAGAGTTCATACATACAAATAAACTATATTTCTTGGTCATGAATATAAATTGTGTTGCAACAACAACAAACAATAGGTTTTGGTAAATCAAATTGATACTCTCTGAAATGCATTTCGGCACCCCTCTCAAAAGGTAACTTTCTATATTACAACATTTCATAACAACTATCTACCCTCTAGCAACATCTACCCTAAAGTGCTCTAGTCTACTTAGGTACCACTATTCTATTCAAGTAAAAGAATATTCTTCTCACATATTTCTAAGAAAAGAAGAATCAGATTACTAATTTCCTGTCTAAAATAGAAATAAAATACATGATTCAAATAGAGCAATTCAACAATCTATCATATCATTCACATGACCCATATTTACTTTCAAACATAAGAATTATCCATTTAAAAATTAATTAAGTAAAAATAACAAAAGAAGGCATGTCACATGTGTATGTATTTAGACGAGAGTCTATGTGCATACTTAAGTCTCTAGTTTGTGTATACATTTTGAATTTAAACTATTAAATCAAAGTGCTCTAACTTAATAAAGTTTCATGTTGATGTTCCCATTTATTACAATTCAAAGAATAATTGAATCTATAATTAAATATTCTCTCATAGTTTCTTACATATTTTTGTTTTGTTTGTTTCATACAAGTTGTAATATTCAACTATGCAGTTTACATACTAACACTTTCTCTACTTATAACAAAACAATATTATTTCCAACTAAATAGCTATATAACAAGTTGTTTCGTAAAGAATGTTCATGGATTGAATCTACATAATGCAGTTTCATTTAAACAATTATTGATCAAGACTAGTTATTTTTAGCTAAATATACACTTTCATAACAATGTCGTTTCCAACCGAACATTCACTGTTTACAATTTTACAATGCTATTTATAGCTAAATAGTTATAATTTCTAACAAAACAATCTTGTTTCCAACAAAAAATTCACTATTTATAATAATACTCTATTGTTTCCAGCTAAATAGATACATAACAATAACGTTACAATTTAATGTTCATTATTTATAACAAAATGGGGCTATCTTACAATGAAAAAATAATCAACAATGATGTGTTTACCATTAAAAATACTGTCTACAACTAACTCATCCACCAATATAAGAGCAAAGCCATTAAAATTGCATTAACAAAATCAGGATTTCCCAACTTCATACAAGAAAGAAAAGTGCCCATTAGTCATATCTTTGAATACATATCATTACTAGAATTGAATGTGCAACTATATATAAATAAAACGATTCTAAGATCGAAATACCCGTTTCTATGAAAATTAAAAAAATATTTGGTTATGGTACAAGACTCAAGAATGTTTGAGGGTTCTAAACACAACTCATGCGTTTTCAAGGTTAGAAAAAAAAAATCACTGGTTGCTCTCGAAATGACTATTTCTCATATGTCTGATGCATTTATTTCTTAGCAACAAGGGTCATATTCGAGTATTTCCTTAAAGGAATGTTGGTTTTACACCATTCATATTTGGCATGCTGACTTATATCTGTAATATTTTCAAAGAAACAACCTATTGATCATGTAGATCGAACCATATAAGGATTTAATTATTCTCAAACTAAGATTTCTCCACCATTCCTATTGAACAATTGCAACATCATAATATATACATATGACATATTCTCAAGCATTTTTTTTTTTACGTTTACCATTATTAGCCTAGTTGCTAATGGGTATTGATACAATGGAAAAGAAACACAGGGTATTATGCCCCTCCCACAAGATCGATAGTCAATCCTCTATAAGATTTAACTATGCTAAAATACATAGTAAATTATAACAAAATTATGATAGCCATAGTATGGATAGCAACATCTATAAGGAAAGAAAAGGTACGAGAACTCCTTCTTAATGCTAATTCTATGAGGAATTTAGTATAGACTACAGGTTAAAAAAAAATTACAATTCACTAAAATTGCACATTACTCAAAACAAAATAGACAATTAAAACATACACAAAATTGGACACTAGTATTTAATGTGGGAAAACCCTTATAGGAGAAAAACCCACCACACCAAGTAAAGCCTCTTTGTATTTTAGTAAAAAAATTACATACAGAGATTCAAGTTTCACTTTTAGATGTCAATTTCATAGCAGCAACATTTTCGTGATCAACCTTGTACAAATGAAATATTGATTATAGTTATATGACTCACTGTTACAATGCTTATATAGCATATCGTGAAGAACATACACTGTCAAAATGTTTAGAATCCCACACTTTTACAACACATTGCAATATATATCCAACAACCATGGTCTATTTGATTTTTGTACAAACGGTTCGATTCAGTTTCCTCTATAGAGCAACTATCGATCTTACCAATCGGTGAACAGTCACCACCAACTCGGCATAGTCCTCCAATGTCCATCGTACAACTCAGCAGGTCAACCAAGTCAAAGTTAGTTCAACCATGGTCCACCTTTGTGTCCATCAACATGACCAACACTATTGATGAGAGACTAGAAAGTCACACTGATATCCCATGTCTCGCCGATTTCCCAAAAGAACCACCATGACCACGAGCATCGGATCGGAAAGAGTCTCCCCAATGAAACTCTTCGGCCAAAATTCTATCATTGATGAGAATTAGAACACTCACACCGATAGTTTGGGTCACACTGATGACTTTCACTGAGATCAGAAAGAATCTCCCCAACATCAACCAATCAACCTTATCGAAAAGACAACAAGCATCAAAGATAGTATGAAATGTCCCATTAAGGTCTCAATTCATCCCAATGTCCTTAAGTTAAACTACAGTTTAGAACATCTCATTGGCAAGAGTCACACCGATGTTCAACTAAAATAGACCCATCAGAAAAACAATGTACTTCAAAAGAAGTTCAAAAATTCTCATCAAACTTCCATGTCTCCCCAATGGCCCAAGTTGGACAACCTTTCCTTGGATCGGCAAGAGTCACAACAACATTCAATAGCCATCAGCAAGACCAACAAAGTTGGTATAACATTCTCAGGTCCAATCAAAGGCCAATGTTTCCTCGATGCCATTGAGATCGGTAAGACTCTACTCAATGGAAGTTCTCAGCCAGACTTTTAGCTTCGTCCTGAGTCAAGAAACTCACACTGACAGTTCAAGTCACACCAAAAGTTGAAATGGGCAAGACCAACCACATGTCTCACCAATATGATCACTTCGAGCCTTTAGAGATAAGTTGTGTGTCAGAAAGACATCCCATGTGTGTCACAAATTTTTCTATTTTAGGAGGTTTCGGTTAGAATATTGAGGCACATGTTTCCAAAAATATCCCACTTGAAAAATATCTTCTGACACCTCTAGAGCATTCAAGAACTACTGAGATTCATGGTCTCCAAGGCCCATCGAATTAGCACACCACCTGTACCTTTTTGTGCTGACTGGTTTTGTTAATGCATCTGTAGAATTTTCTAGAGTATCCACTTTTTCTAAACAAATATTTCCATCCTCCACCATATCTCATACAAAGTGATATTGCACATCAATATGTTTCGTTCTAGCATGGAAAGTTGTATTTTTTACCAAACAAATAACACTCTAATTGTCACAATAAATTTTAATTTTCCCTACACTGAACCCAATATTAGAACACAAACATCTAAGCCAAACAACTTCTTTGCAAGTGTGAGTTCCTTCCATGTACTCTACTTCAATATTTAATAAATTGACTACAATCTATCGCTTTCTCATACAACTAGCTGCACCACCATTTAATATAAAAATATATCCACTGGTAGACCTTCTGCTGTCAATGTTCCCTTCTTAATTAGAATCCACATAATCGTGAATGTTGAGTGATCTTTGTGAACTAACTGAGTTTATATGATAGCACAAAGTGTACTGAGATGTACCTTTTAATTATCTAAATACTCTTTTCACAACATCCCAATGTGGCCTTCCTAGATTTTCCATAAACCGGCTAAGTACTCCTATTGCTTGGGCAATGTCTGACCTTGTATATACCATTGCATACATTAAGCTACGAACTGCACTTGCATAAGCCACTTTGGTCATGTCCTCCATCTCAGTAGAATATTTTGGACAATATTCAATAGATAGCTTCATTCCTTGCAAAACTAGAACAACTAGCTGCTTGCAATCATTCATACAAAATCTCTCCAGAATAGTGTTAATATACTTACTCTGGTTGAGCCAAAGCTTTCTATTTTTTCTATCCCTAGCTATTTTCATCCCCAGAATATACCTAGCTGCACCAAGATCTTTCATTTCAAACTTTGCAGACAACTATGATTTTAGATCAAAAATCATAAACTTACTATTCCCCATGAACAAAATATCATCAACATAGAGGGCAATAATAAGAATACGATCATTTTCAGTTTTGAAGTACACACAATGATCTTATTTCGATCTTACAAATCCCAATGACAATACAAATGTGTCAAATTTCTGGTACCACATTCTAGGTGACTGTTTCAAACCATACCGAGATTTCTTTAACGTGCAAACTAGATTTTCTTTACCTTTTTCCACAAAATGCTCAAGCTAGGACATATAGATTTCTTCTTCAAGATCACCATGAAGAATTTTTTTCTTCACATCCATCTATTCAATCTCCATGTCATATGCTACTTCAAGTGACAAAAGAATTATGATAGATGTCAACTTGGCTACAAGATAAAATATTTCTCCATATACAATTCTCTCTACCTGGGACTATCCCTTCGCAACCAACCTTGCTTTATACTTTTCAACACTGTTGTCCAGATCAATTTTGTTTTTAAATACCCTTTTACAACCAACATATTTCCTACCTTCAAGCAAGGGCACCAAACTCCAAGTTTCATTCTTCTCTAATGATGCCATTTCTTCCTTCATGGCTTCCAACCAAGAGTTTGAGTCAGGCATTCCAATTGCCTCTTTTACAGTCCTAGGCTCATCAGTGCTAGTAATTAAAGCATAGGCACATGTAGAATCTAACATAGAGAATCCATACCTATTAGGTTGCTTCTTCTCATGTGCAGACCTCCTCACAGGCTGAGGCTGAGGTTAAGGTTCTTCTTTAGAACTCTTAGAGCTACTCGAACTCTCCTCAGATTTAGGTACACTCTCAATTTGTTGTTCCTCTTTCTTTTTTTTAGAGGAATTTCAATATCATTTTCCTCCTTGAATTCATTCATCCTTAACTACAGATCCACTGAAGAAGGTTTCAACTCACGAAAAATAACACTTTTTTTGTACACAACTTTTTTAGTCATAGGATTCCAAAGCTTGTATCCTTTCACACCAATTTCATAGCCAATGAAGATACACTTAACAACTTTGTTCTCCAATTTATATATCTTCTCATTTGACACAAAAACATATGCTTTGCAGCTAAAAACATGAACATTTGTCAGAGAGGGCTTATGACCAGACCACACTTCCAAAGGTGTTTTATCAACAAGTGCTGATGAAGGAGATTGATTCAATAAGTAACATGTTGTAGCCACAACCTCAACCCAAAACTTATGCTCTAGACCAGCATTGCCAAACATACTTCTTGCATTCTCCATCAACATCTTGTTCAACCTTTCAACAACTCCATTTTTTTGCAAAGTGTAAGGTGTTGTTTTATACCTTTTAATTCCATGGAATTTACAATAAATTTCAAAATCTATAGAAAATAATTCAGCACCGTTATCTACCCTCAAGCATTTAATTTTCTTACTAGTCTGATTTTCAACCAAGTTCTTGATCTCTTTAAATTGACTGAACACTTTTGATTTAATTTAAAAAAAAAATACAAATGCCCTTCTTGAATAATCATCAATAAATGAAACATAATATATTGATTTGAATAATGAAGGAAAATTTAGTGGACCAAAAATATCAGAGTGAATATAATCCATAACACTAAAATATTTGTGAGGACTAGAGTAAAAAGAAAGACGATGATGTTTTCCATATATACAATGTTCACAAAATACAAATTCTGGACAGGTTACAATCATCAAGCCCCTCAACCAAGGTTTTATTTTTCAAGGCTTTTAAAAATTTCTCACCAATGTGACCGAGCCTTTGATGCCAAAGCATAGTCTTCTCCACTGGAAGTTTAAATTCCAAAGAGTTTGCACTTACAAGAACATTTTCCTCCTCTTCACGAATAAATTTTGTGACTTTGTAGAGACACTACTACATTGAACAACAAGTGCTTCTAGCTTGTACAAAGTACGGATTCGAGGACCCCTTGTGAGCACTATGGAGCCCCTAGTCATTTTGTAGCCATTGCTTGAGAAAGAGACTTGAACTCCAACATCATTTAGCTTTCTTATAGAAAGTAAATTATGAGCCAGACCTGATATATGCATTACGCCATCAATTCCTTTTATTCTTCCATTAGGGAGTTGAATTCTCACTCTTCCATGACCAACTATTTCTAGAGATGAATTTCTCGCCAAGTACACATTTTCACCATCATATTTTTCATACTTTGTGAAAAAATCTCTATGAGATTTCATATGGAAAGATGCTCCAAAATCAATCAACTAGACATCATTTGGTGCCTGAGTTGCCAAGGTTTCAATGAAAGCATTTGCATCGCTCTCATAAGAACCATTGTACGAAGCGCTGTCGTTGTTGTTGTCCTCTTTACAATTCTTTTAGAAATGACCAGGCTACTCCTAGTTCCAACACTTCACCTTGGACTTCTTGCCAGGAGACTTTGATCTCCCTTCTGATTTCGATTTGGACTTCTTATCCTTCTTCTTCTTGCCTTTTTCTTTTGATCTACCATGAACAAAAAGAGCCTCCTTTTCCATCTCAGAAGACTTCCTTCTCATCTCTTCTGATAAAAAAGAAGAAACCACATCTTCCATATTCAAAGTGGTTGTCCTACTTCCTATAGCCATTACTAAATGATCCCAAGAGTCAGGAAAAAAAACATAAAAAAAGCATACAACGATCTTCGTCATCAATCTTTACACCAAAAAATGTTAACTGGGAAAGTTTCATATTGAATGCATTCAGATGAACAACCATTGATGCTCCTTCCTCCATTTTCAAAGAGTACAAATTCTTCCTCAAGAATAGCTTATTCACCAAGGACTTTCCTTGATAAATATCATCAAGTTTCTTCCACAAAGAGGTTGTAGTATTCTCTTCATGAATGTTTAGAAGCACAAAGTCTACAGGACAAAGTATAATCAAACCTTTGTCCTTTCTATCTATGGGGTCCCATTCCTCTTGCTTCATTCTTGAAGGTTTAGTTCTAGACACAATATAGAGATCTCTATCCACCAATAGGTCTTCCATTTTGAGTTTCCACAACTCAAAATTATTTTCATGAAACTTTTTAATTTCTAATCTTCCAGATGTACTTTCCATTTTAATTTGTAATTTCAATTACTAGACTTCTACAAGACTCCCACTTCATAATTGATAGAAAAAATCAACCCTACCTGTAAGGATAACACAAATAGCCAAAATTTGATACCACCTATAAGGAAAGAAAAGGTGTGGAAGCACCTTGCTAATGCTAATTCTAAGAGGAATAGTGCAAACTACAAGTTCAAAAACAATTAAAGTTCACTAAAATTACACATTAATGGAAACATAATAGACAATTAAAGCATACATAGAATTGAACAACAGTATTTAACATGGGAAAACCCTTATGGGAGAAAAAACCCACCACACCAAGTAAATCCTCTTTGTATTACAGTAAAAAAAATTACATACAAAGATTCAAACTTCACTTTCAAATGTCAATTTCACAGCAACAACCTTTCCTTGATCAACCTTGTACAAATCAAATCCTGATTACAATTCTATGACTCACTGTTACAATTCTTATATAGCATACAATGAAGAACACACACTGTCAAAATGTTAAGAACCCTACACTATTACAACACATTACAATATATATCCAACAACCATGGTTGATTCAATTTCTATACAAATGGTTTGGTTTAGTTTCCTCTGTAGAGAAACTGGTGATCTTACCAGTTAGTGAACGGTCATGACCAACTCAACACAATCGATGAGAGACTGGAAAGTCGTACATCGATATCCCATGTCTCCCTGATGTCCCAAATGAACCATCATGACCATGAGCATCATATTGGAAAGAGTCTCCCCGACGAAACTCTTCAGCTAGAATTTTATCATCGATGAGAATTAGAACACTCACACCAATAGCTTAGGTCACACCGATGACTTTCACTTGGATCGGCAAGAGTATCCCTAACGTCAACCAATCAGCTTTATTGGCAAGACAACAAGCATTAGAGATAGTCCAAAATGTCCCACTAAGGTCTCAAGTCATCCTGATGTCCTTAAGTTCAACTGGAGTTCGAAACATCTCATCAGTAGGAGTCACACTGATGTTCAACTAGAACAGACCCATCGGCAAAACAACGTACTTCAGAAGAAGTTAAAAAAGTCTCATCAAACTTCCATGTCTCCCCAATGACCCAAGCTAGATGACCTTTCCTCGGATCAAAAAGAGTTACACCGATGATCAATAGCCATCGAAAAGACCACCAAAGTTAGTATAACATTCTTAGGTCTAACCGAAGGCCATTGTTACCCCGATGGATCTTCTCGGCTAGACTTCTAACATCGTTCTGAGTTAGGAAACTCACACCAAAAGTTCAAGTCACACTGACTGCTATCATCAGCAAGACCAACCACATGTCTCACCACTTTGATCACTTCGAGCCTTCAGAGATAAGCTTCTTGTCAAAAATACATCCCAAGTGTGGCAGTGATTTTTCTCTTTCAGAAGGTTCTAGTTAGAAGATTGAGGCACATGTTTAAAACACCATCGTGCAAGTTTAAGTGACAACTGATTCATTTATAGCTCTAAGCCTTGGATTAGCTTTGCAAGCTAGCCGATAAGGCTCTAGACTTAGATAATACTCATTCAAGGTAGGCCATTTGGCAATGCAACCCAAAAGGTGGTCAAAATTTACACAACACTTAGCTCAAGGCCGTAGAAAACTCAAACATAAAACTACATTTGTATTGCTCTATTGAATCATTCAAAAAAATGAAAAGAATACCACAAGCATGTTATGGAAATGAAAATAAAATTAGGCTTATTTCTAAAAGAGATCGAATTACCTTCAAATTTGAGCTTTTTGTGAAGCTTCCCTTTTATTTTTCCACTTCCACGAGCTCTTTTCCTTTCTTTTTTTTCTTTGAGCCAGTCAATTCTATTCGCCATGCTTTAACCTGGGTTATGAATTCGAAATGGAAACAATGATTTTGTATGTTTTTGGGGCAATACCATAATGGCATTATTACCTTAACCACTGACCACTATCTTGATTCGAATATTGCCATAATGTTTATGGCGAACCACATCCTTTGTGGGTTGCCTTCATGATTTTCATTTGATTTCAAATAGTTCGATATGGATAATTTATTAGTTATCGAATTCAATCTCAAAAGAAATATAAATATGTAAATGTATGTATGTGTATATAATATATATATATATATATATATATATATATATATATTTATATGACATTCATTCACATTTATAATATTTTTTCTCTATTTTAAATATATATATGTATTTGCATTTATATACATACATGTATATATATGTGTGTGTGTGTGTGTAGATTGTTTGTTTGAAGGATTTTATGAGTTCCATATGCTATCATTGAATTAAATAAGAAATTTCATTTCACTTCAAGCATCCATATATAATTTTGCTTAATGAAACTCTTATCCTTTTTAATCATACTTTAAAATATGTACTTTTTTTTTCTTCAAAACACATAATTTAGGTAGACAATTTAAACTAAAATATTTTCAATCATAGAGATAATTCAAATCATGTAATTGCATTCTCTTATATATAAAAAAAGTTCAAATTCAAGTCATGATGCCATTTGTGGTGTGTGCACCCAAATTCCATTTGGCTTACCGCTTGATCCGGCTTAACAATCCTACTTCAAATGTGTTCCTGTCCTTCAACCTGACACCCTACAGCTGTACACACTTGCACTTGTAAAATTTATCAATAAAAATCAATTCTTGATAACATATAAGATAACTTCAAAAGATCACATAGTCAACATCAGTCAACTTCTTTCAATCTATTTCAAAAATTGCAAAATTTCCATTTAATTTATATTGAATTTCTTCAATAATTTTAAATTTACCATATTATAATAAATATGCAATAAAATTGGTTTATGACACAAGTCATGTACATAATACATAGATTATTAACACAAGCAATTATATTTCTCACAAATTCAACACATCTACATCTGCATTTAGATCATCATCCTATGGACCACCTAGGACCTAAATGAGAAGAGACATCTACATCTATAATAATGTACTTTTATGAGTGCCTAAATATTTACTTTCTTGTTGGCTACTTGATACATGCATTATAATGGTAGTTCACGTGTAATTTTCAGTAGAGGCATGATTTAATGGTCAAATTTGTATAACTTGCACTTTTCTCCTTTATATTTGACTCACACATAATAATACATTTCTTTTATTATATTTTGAATGTAACCTAAGTCTTCTCTCAATATACACTCATTCCTAGGGATTGGTCCTAATCCTTAGTTTCATCCATATCTTGCCTTGGGTTAGAGTTGTAATTAGTGTAAATGACCTAGGTCAATTGCATAATTTGAGGAAATGAGACCTAAAGCTTAAAAATTTAGATTTAAATTTGGGTTTAACCATACCCTTACCATTTGATAGTTGGCTTTAGAGTAATGAAACCTTTCATTTCTAATGCTTGGAATTGTATTTAAAAAGGTAACCCTACTTCATTCAGAGGAATCTAAAATCCTGAATCTTGCACCTAGATTTGATATAACATCTCCTACATGCTTATTTGTTGTTTTCATTCTTTTTCAAAATTATAGTATTGACACCCTTATGGATTTTGATCAAAAAGAGACATATTCCTAGCTATTAAGCTTTCGACCAAACTATTTTTTTTTTTTTATGTGAGAGCATCTACATAGATAACAAAACTAAATTGAATGAGAGTATTACAAATTTTACATAGATCATTTTTTTGTGTGAGGATTTAAATCTACAACTGTGAGGTCATTTCTAAAATTGTGCGAATCACTTCCCTAATTGAAAAAAATGACCTATGATAACAAGAGTTGTGAGCCAGCTGGAGTACATGCCTCAAGCATATTGGATGTTCATGTTTCATGTGAGATGTCATTGCTTTAGTATAATTTTTTACCTTCAACGTATATGCAGGCATATCTATAGTATTTTATGTAAAACTGTAGAGTAAATCACATTGGTCAAGCCTTAAAACACCTCTTACTAAATTGTGCTCTTTTCAACATGGTTTCTTAAATGCCTAACTCTTGAATGTTTGTGGCCTCTTTAAAATCTCATTTTTTTATCTTACTTTCTCGAGTTTGAAATATGTTTCTGCTTAAAATAGCGATTTTTCAACTGTAAAGAAATCTAAATGCCCATTTTTCTGGCAACAGGGAATTTCTATTTTCTATGCAGTTCATTTTTTGGATAGGATGCCTATGAGATATGTCAATCTAAAATAAGAATATATCACATTTTGTCTTCGTTAAATCATTGTCAATCACAACATTCCTTTTGAGGGATTATACTATGATGGGTTACATCGAGTGGTTGTTGATATTAGGGAGTGTTTTAATATAGGCACTACTGAATGAACATGGACCAGTTAGAAACCAAAATTTGAAAACATGAACCTCAAATCGGTTGTTGAGATACTCTTGCATAGAGCTACTCATTCCTTACAATCCTGAGTATAGATTGTTCTTCCAACAATCAGAGTGCTCATCCCTGAAGCATTGATTTTGTCAGAGCTTGAAACTTTTGGAGAAGGGAAATATGTTGGAAATAATTCCAACTTCATCATTAACCGAGCCCTGACTTTTCTTCACTCGCGTTTGGGTCGTTTACCACTATATCGCAGCCTCCTTGTTTGCCTTGTGCGGTACCGCGGTTTAACCGCTTTTAGTTTGATATGTGCCACTTTGTTGACTGTTGACTGGGTCCTAGCAGTTACCGCGGCCACCTCGGTCCGGTTGGCCTTCCCTCACGGTAGCGCGGTATGCATGTTAGTCATTACTTGGCAGTTAGTTGACCGTAGACTGGTGGTTACCGTGGTCTATTTGTTAACCACGGTGCTAGCGTGGTAAGCCTACCCCCTTCGACCGTTAGCTATTATCATGGCCACCATGGTCTAATATTTAACCACGGTGGTAGCACGGTAACTCGTCTACCCTGGCCGTTTGATGTTTACCACAACCACTGAGGCTAGAGATTTAACCACAGTGGTAGCATGGTAAACCATCTTCCGGTGTCGTCACCCAGACCATAGCAGTTACCGTGGCCACCGTGGTCTTATATTTAACCGTGGCGGTAGCGCGGTAAGCCGTCACTTGTTGACCATGTTGACTTTTCTGACCGTTGATTGTGCGCTCCACAGAGGATTGAAAGGACAGTTGTTTGATGGCGATTAGACATAATTTCTTGTATAATGTGCTCGCTAGCCTGGGAATACTTTGAGCCTTCAATTTCATTGTACATGTGGTGTTTTCGACAGATAGAAATATTATATATGTGTTTGTAATTGATGAGAAATGACGGAGAGGATGTGAAAGAAAAAGACGTTTAGAAAGAAAAGGTGGTGAAGTCTGGAAGAGATGGATAGAGAGAGAGATAGAGGAGAGAGAGGACTGTGAAGAGAGAAAATGCTCCCAAGAGTAGAGAGTGAAATTAGATGATAACAAAAGATGAAAATGTGAAGAGCCGAAGCTCTGTTGTAGAAATGTATTTCTAAGAATGAATGAATAGAATATAAATTTTTGGGTTTGTGCATATCTGTTTCAGTTTCATAATTTCAGTATTTTTAATTGACTGTATGTCTTGCATGCCTCCTCTCCTGTGTTGTTTTAGTGTTATCTTTTCCCACAAAGTGGTATCAGAGCTTAGCTGGTTAGTTTGACTGGGAGTAGAAATGTGTGGTAAATTTGTGTGAGGACATCACTGTCTAGATTGAGAAAGCCATAGAATGTCTAGGACTTGTTTGTGTGCAAAAATATGAGAATATTTATTTGGGTATTAGAGATTTTGTGAAGAAGGTTAAGAAGGTAATAGGTTTTAAATGAAAATGCAGCCTCAAGTGCTTTGTCTGTAAGGAAAAGTTGTTTGTGTTAAGAAATAGTTGTCATTTGAGTAAGAATCCATTCCTAGAGAGGAAGATATGAGAAAAGGTTGAAGTCAGTCTAGTTGTCAAGTAGATTTAGGTGTGTTTAAAGCCTAAGAAGAACTTTCTAAGTGTATTGCTAAGAAAAGCCAGAAGTGTTGTATTTTGAAGAGAGAATAGAGAACACTGACAGAAGAGAAGCTGAGAAGAAGCTCACAAGCAGAAGAAGGAACAAAACACCAGTTGTTTGAACAAACAAAGAGTTGTAGACCCTGTTGCAGAATAGAAGAAAAACAAAGGCTGAAGAAGACTAGAGACACACGAAGCTGCTATATCCCTGGAACAAGTTCAAAAGAGGTAAGTTGAAATTTACTTTACAAATGGGGAAAGTAGGGAAAAGAGTTAAGAAAGAGAATGAAAATCTTTCATCTGCAAAAGATGTTTTAGAACAAGAGTTAATATTGCTTAGAGAAGAATTGGGTATTGTTAAAAAGAACAATGGGAGTTATTTTGAGAAAATAAAAGAGCAATCTAAAGAGAAGTGTTTGTTGTTAGAAGAAAATGATGATTTAGAAAAGAAATTAAAAAGGGTTAAGGCTAGAAATGAAGAGCTAGAAGAAAGGCTGGAGTCCTTTGAAGAGATTAAGAGGAGAAATGAGGAGTTTGAATAGAAAATGAAGTTGTTTGAAGAAATAGAGGAAAAGAATGAAGATTTGGGAAAACTCTTGAAAAGGGTAGAAGAGAAAAATTGTTTACTGTTAAAGGAAATCATAGAATTGAAAGAAGAAAATGTTAAATTAAGTGCATGTGATAAATCTGTGGAAACAAAATTTTTTGTATGTGATGTCTCATGTGATACAACATATTTGTGTTTTTCATTTGAAAAATTTGTTTCTATTGAAAATGTTGATGATAGAAAATGTCTAGATGAACATGTGGATGAATATGCAAATATGGCTAGATGTGATAAAGAGTTAGAATCTTCAAAAGATGTTGTTTGCTGTGAAGAGAATGCAGGGTTGAAAATCATGAAAAGAATGGGTTACACAAGACAAGGTCTTGGTAAACATGAACAAGGGAGA
Source organism: Sequoiadendron giganteum (assembly GCA_007115665.2). Taxonomy (NCBI): domain Eukaryota; kingdom Viridiplantae; phylum Streptophyta; class Pinopsida; order Cupressales; family Cupressaceae; genus Sequoiadendron; species Sequoiadendron giganteum. The sequence continues at coordinate 613,383,261 of CM021100.1, read as the reverse complement.
AGAGAGCCTATTGAGGTTGTAATGAGGCCGAAGAATGCAAGTCTCAATTATGATTCAGGAAAAGGAATTGTTGCTACAAGTGCAGGTAAGTTTGTCAAAGAAATGAAATGTAATGAGTGTTCACACTGTCATAGAAGAGGTCACATTAAGGAGAAGTGTTGGGATCTACATCCTTGCACAATTTGTGGGTCAAAGAATCACTGTGAAGAAAAGTGTTGGAGAAATATGTCAAAGTATGAATCTGGTTCAAAATGCATGAAGATGGACTGTGGATGGATTGATGATTTAGGTTGGTAGAAGCTAACTGGTATGTTCGAGAGATTGTACAAGTGTACATATGTGAAAGTGAATAAAAATTCTGAGAGGTATGAAGGTACACATAAAATGAAAAATGTTTGGAGAAAAAAGGAGTTGCAATCTGATGATCCACTTGCAAAGAGTGAAGATGAAAATCCCAGTTTGATGTTTTGAAAAATTTGAAGATGTTGAAACTACCAAGCAGTAGAAAGGGTAAGATGAATGGTTTTATTTGTTGATTGTTTTGAAAATGGAGATATTGCTGAAATAACAGAACAAGAAGTGCAGATGGAGTCACGGGAACTTCTAAGCTTGAATGAAGGATTTGATCATGTGTAAGGTGAAACAAGAATTAGAAGTAGCTAAAGCTACCACTAAAAATTTTAAGAGTTTGATAATAGTCATATGAAACTGTCAAGGAAGCATGTATATATTTTTTTAGTTGTTTGAGTGCATTGGAGAGAAGACATATGAATGAATAAAAATAGAGGTTACAGCAGCAGCTATTAGTAGTCATCATCAAGAGTTGGAGTTGAAGACAGTCAAAGAATAAGGACAAAGTTACATCAAGGTGTGTTTATGCATGAGAAAGTGAAATGAGAAGGAAGAAGACAAGATTCAGAAATTTGAAAGAAGAGGTTTGAAGAATTTGTAGTAGAGCATGAATGGTAGCAGCCACAGTTGAAAAGTTTTTTTTTGGAAAAAGATTGATGTTTTTGAATGAATTGGTGAAACAGGAGTTTGGATAAAGAGGGAGAAACAATACAATGATTTGAGTAGCATTCTATGAGAAAAAAGTGAAGTCAATAGATAGAATTATGATTGAATTCCCTAGCACCAGAAAAGTGCCACTATGGGAAGTAATGATTAAGAATGATTCTTCAATTAGTTAGTGGTAATCTGAAACCACCACATTGAAGAATGAATTTGAATAGTTAAGGAAAATGCAAAAAAGATGACAAGTCTCCCTAGCACCAGCGATGTGCCACTAGGGGAAGAATTAAAATCAATCAGTCAAGATCAAGATACAGAAAGGATTCAGAACATCCTTGTGAGTTACTGGTAATCTGAAACCACCTTTAACAAAAAATGAAATGGAAGAACTCCCAAGCACCTACAGTGTGTTTTCATGGGAAGAGTTGAATGAAATCAGAATGACAAAGAAATGATGGAACTGCAGAAGCAGTGGCAGTTAGAAGAAGGATGAGATGAGGGAAATGAATGATAATAAGAATGAGAAAATTGGTGAGAAGACAAACAACTAGTTTATGGTAAACTGAAACCATCTCTATGATAGAAGTTAACAGGCAGATTGAAAATGATGGAAAATTGATGAAGAGGCTGCAGACCTCAGAGAATAACAGAGCATGAAAATGAGAAGACAGATGCAATGGAGAATACAGATGAGAAAGTTGAGAATAATGATCAGTTGAAGAATGCAGAAGCCAATACAGAGATACAGATGAAGAGATCCAGCTGCAGCTGAGGGAAAGATATGATGAAGATCCAGAAGAGATTGTTGCAGACAATCAGACAAGTGAAGTCGAATTGAGCTTTTAGAATTTCATGGGTGATGCAGAAGTTGAAGCTGAAATTAAGAGGGAGTGATGGAAATAATTCCAACTTCATCGTTAATCGAGCCCTGACTTTTCTTCCCTTGCATTTGGGTTGTTTATCGCTATACCACGGCCTCCTTGTTTGCCCCGTGTGGTACCGTGGTTTAACCACTTTCAGTTTGATCTGTGCCAGTTTGTTGACCATTGATCAGGTCCTGGAAGTTACCGTGGCCACCACAGTCTGGCTGGCCTTCCCTCACGGTAGCGCGGTATGCATGTTAGTCGTTGCCTGGCGGTTAGTTGACCGTAGAATGGCGGTTATCGCGGCCACCATGGTCTGTTTGTTAACCGTGATGGTAGAGCAATAAGCCTGCCCCCTCTGACCGTTAGCTGTTACCGCGACCACTGCGGTCTAATATTTAACCATGGCAAGAGCACGATAACCCGTCTGCCCTAGCCATTTAATGTTTACTGCAGCCACCATGGTGGTAGCGTGGTAAGCCGTCGCTTGTTGACCGTGTTGACTTTTCTGACCGTTGATTGTGTGCTCCATGGAGCATTGAAAGGATAGTTGTTTGATGGCGATTGGACATAATTTCTTGTATAATGTGCTCGCCGGCCTGGGAATACTTTGAGCCTTCAATTTCATTGTACATGTGGTGTTTTCGACATATAGAAATATTATATATATGTGTTTGTAATTGATGAGAAATGACAGAGAGGATGTGAAAGAAAAAGACGGTTAGAAAGAAAAGGTGGTGAAGTCTGGAAGAGACGGATAGAGAGAGAGATAGAGGAGGGAGAGGACTGTGAAGAGAGAAAATGCTCCCAAGAGCAGAGAGTGAAAATAGATGATAACAGAAGATGAAAATGTGAAGAGCCGAAGCTCTGTTGTAGAAATGTATTTCTTAGAATGAATGAATAGAATATAAATTTCTAGGTTTGTGCATATGTGTTTCAGTTTTATAATTTCAGTATTTTTAATTGATTGTATGTCTTGCATGCCTCCTCATCTGTGTTGTTTTAGTGTTATCTTTTCCCACAAAATATTGAAAACATATTAGTAAAGAAATATATATATATATATATATATATATATATCTATAATGAAGTCGTGGATGGAATACCATAAACAAAAGAGTGGGAAATAGTGGTTAAAAGCATATAGAAAACAAGGAGATTCCATATTGTATTCCCATCATTTATTAACCAAGCTCCTAGTAAATAATGGGAGGAAATAAAAATAAAAAGTTATAAAAAAAACATCTATAGTAGCTAGAACAATCATTACAGTCTTTCATATAGATAAATCGTAACCATTACTGGCTAGTATAACTATTGGAGGGATTACTAAAGAAGGATAACTCTAAGAAGCCCAAAATTTGGCTAAATGTGGTATGTCATGTTTGTAAAACAAGGCACATGGAAATAGTTTCCAATTATTAGTTATTAAAGAATCATTCACGCACTTCCTCTCCCAAAAAAAAAAAGAAGAGAATTTCTACTGTTCACAACAAGAAATTTAAAGTTTCTCAAAGAGACACTTCATCACCCTACTAAAATAACCTTTCACCACAACCATAATACCCTACAATATAAATGTTTTTCTGGGTAATGGGTTTTTTATTTTTGTTCTGTATAGGAGTGACCTTAAGAAGTTTGGTGTTTGGAATCTAATCCCTACATCTGTATGGTATTAACATGGGATTAACTAAGTCTGAATGCTATGTCCCACTACTTCCAAAAGGCCTGAATTATATTTTAGATCTTATCAACAAAATTTATCAAACTAGAAGTGGAAAGATGTAGAAACAAATTTCATAGTCCCACTAGTTGCATTTTAAGTTGGTTTCAACTGGTGATTTCAATTAAGAACTTCCCTGCAATTTTTAGCCTAGACTACTAAAATAATAGTGGCATAGTTCCTCTGACTCTAAACCAAAAATATTTATAAAATTTTCCTAAAGTTACCATAATAAGAGCACGGATTTGTTCAAGATCAAATTCTAAGAAAGAGATTCATTCTCAAGCAATATGTAAATAGGGCTAAAACTGAAAAAGAGTTCTAGAGATAATGCTAAAGCAAACAATATGAATCCTGAAAATCATGTATTGAAAATTATCACGATTGTATTTCTATAAAATGCTTTATAGATGTAGGTTAAATAATATGTGTGTATATCTATCCTAGGATTTTACATACTAAAAACAAAGTACTCAAAAACTGCTTATAGATCAATGTTGCCTACTTCACTTGAATTCATAATAGAATGTCAATAAAGGACTGCTGAAAAGACATGGTGTAACCTACAATACATAAAACATGTTAACCAAAACAAACAAAAAAAGAAAATCCACTAAAACTAAATGAAATGAATTTAATAGAAAGTGTGTGCACTATATAGAATAAAAACAATTAAGTGCATGAGAATGAAAAATAGATTGTAACCTAGAATACATAAAACACCAGTTTTATAATTCTCAACCACTCATACAAAGGTGGTAATAATCTAAAACAATGTGAGGAATCAACAAAAAGAAGAAGAAAATGGACAAGAGAAAATAGAGAGGAAATGAACAATCTTTGAAATAGATATTTTCATTTTCATTTCTCACACTCTTCAATTTAACTATCAAAAAGCCTTATTTCATAAAGCCAAGTAAATTGATATAATAGTGGAGAGATGATACTAAATGCAATTAATTTAATATAGAGCAATTAAACTAGATAAAGGAGACAATCTAGATCTTAAGAAAGAAAAAATAGGTTGTGCAAACTCTAGGGTAATCTATAATACATGATATAAATAGTACAAAACCAGTAGAGAAAAAGGTAATACAATGGTGGAAATTTGAAAAAAAAAATGTGACGAATCAACCAAAAGGAAAGTACATTAGCAGGAGAAAGTAGATAGCCAATAAACAATATTTGACAATAGAAAAGACCAAGCCACATAAATAAAAAATAATTGATAATCCAAAACATAGAAAAGTAGGATACATCTCTCATACCTTAGGGATTGAAAAGTGTATGTCTAATTTCCTTCACCTCAAAGGTTTGTTCTATAATGCTCTCATAGCACTACATGTCGACCTTATGTCATAATAGGATATCATCACAAATCCATGGTGTTTGCATGCAATATACAGTCTATGTATGGCTCCATATTGCTAAAGAAGACACAAGTAAACAAATACAACCAATATTTGTTTGCAAGTCCTTTTGTGTTTGGAGTTCATGTCCTAAAATTTCTCAATTAGTAGAATTTTGTTTTTACAATTTCTTTGAGTAGTGTGTAACAATGTTAGTTTTCCTCTTGTTGCTAATATTGCATCCAATGCTTAAATAATTTTTTCTCCGCTCAACCAAAATTTTATTTATTAATCCAATAAATTCTTTAAGTTTAGATGTCTTACATTGAAAAATCAACCCAGTTTTCAGGATTCCTAAACTTTAGTTTCTGATGTTGTTATTCAATATGAGGAAAATGAAAGTTGTTAGTTTCTTGTATTTTAAACCCTAATCACCATTACTGTACCAAATATTACATTTTGAGAGACAAATATTTTATTCATAATTCTATTTAACAACTTCCCCTATTTTTCCAACTTCCTTTGCACATGTGTTTTGTATTTGTCTAATGTTTAGAATTTTTACCCACATAAAAGACCTATTATAATTAATTTATAAACCAAATTGCGAACAACAATAAAGAACAAAAATAATTTGCATATAAGCATCCAAACTGTTCAAGTCTTAAGAAAATAGTTGTTTACTCCATTTAAAGAGCGCTATCAATAAAGAATTATGATTCTTCAAAAGCAATTTAGCCAAATCTTGTTACAAATAATAGATATGTACCTCAAAAAGGTCTCATTATTCGCTATTGTCGACATTGATGTTAATATTTCTTACAAAAAAGAGTTCTTAAAGGGTGTTCGCCATAAGGATGCTCCCCAGTAGCAGAGCCATTTGATCCTCCTTGTTGAGAAGAGGGGACACCGACAAATTTATCCAGATTTTCTTTTCTGAATAGCTAGTAGAGATTTCAAGGATGTCTAATTCTAGATCCATGCGACCCACACTGCTAAACAAATCAAAATCTTTGGTTTCTTCTCCATTATTAGGCTAGGAAATGTAGTCAACCTCATCGACAACACCAAATAATAATTTTTCGTCATCAAGAAGAAGGTTCCCTATGGTATATTACTCCAACTACTCAAGGGATTCTAAAAAAATCATCCTCATCCAATTGAGCTAGAGAAGGATAAACAAACTGATCAAGTACAAAATTGTGAGATGATAACTTCACTATAGAAAAAATCAAATTTCCAATTGTAAAAATCTAGCACCCTATCTTGATTAGCAATAGAAATAAAATAAGATGGGAAAATTGAAAAAATTATTGAAAGTTGTGATTATAGATATATTAATTCTCAACATCACTCAAAAGAGATAAGTTATAACTTATATTACAAGTAGTGCTAACATTATTTAATTTCATTTTTGACTATTTCAGAATCATGAAGTGGGTCTTTCATGAGATAAAGGACCTCAATTTAAAAAATAGGTTGGTCACTAACAAGCTGGATGTGATGGAAGCTAAAGTGGCATCCCAAAATTATGCTAAGGTTTTATGGACTATGGAAGAGATGATGGCAATGGTTGAATTCTTTCAAAGAAAGGTTGAGGTCACAAACAAGATTACAAAGGAAAACAAGAACAGGGTTAAGCATGTGGAAAAGGAAATTGGCAAGATCATGGATACTATGAAAACCATCATGGAGCACAACCACAGAGTTGTGAAACATAATGCTACAATCTTGTGCGCTATGGTGGAGAAAATGAAATATACCTAGCATGGGTCGCTGATCATGGATCTGGAAGCTAGCAAGAATAGAAGTAAGCAGGAGGATTTTGGCCCCTCAAAGAGGACTAGAGCCAACCTAAAGAGAAGTGTGGATTCTTCGCGTCTGGAGATTGAGGACCTGAAAAAAGGTGACCCAAGAAATGTACAACCTTGAAGTTGAGGTTGCTGAGACTTTAAAGTCTCTTGGTTAGCTTTGGTTGTGTTTGTTGCTGGCTTTTTGTTGGATCTTGGTTGGTGGCAACTATCCTTTTTTTCTTTCTTTTATTTTCTAGCCTTCCTTTTTTTGGGTACTATGATGGTTTATTTTTATCTTTCTTGTAAACTCTATGATTTTGGGTCCCTGTAAAACCCGTTTTTTCCTCTATCAAAAACATTATTTAATTTCAAAGTGGTAGTGACATTATTCTAAAAGCCCTATTTTAAATTTTTCCAACTCTTGAATGGAGACATAGTTCACTATAATTTACTAACCCTAAAAGGACTCTGAAACAAAAAATGCATGATCATACCTAAAACTAAAAACTTTAAGAAAAGTGTTAAATCGACTTACATTTTTTCTCAAACATGTCAGAAAATGAGCTTGAAAAATAGCCATCTACACCATTAATCTTGTTAGAATCTAATTTTGCAAGACTCTCCTTAATTAGAGAGGTAAACTACACATAGGGGTTTCCTCTCGTTCCTAATGCTCGAGAAAGTAGGGGAAGCGACGACAATGCAAGGCGTGATGACCAAGTGCAAGGCAACAACCCAAATGCTCAACTGGACTAGGATTAGAGTCAATCCTCCTACAACCTTGAAGCCTAAGGGTCTTTAAGTTGCTGCAAAATGAGATTCTTGCTATCCAAACCTCATCTAGATTATGGTAAATAAGCCAACTTTAGTAGGCATCAATGAATCCTCCAAAGCCAAAATGAAGACAGGGCCTGCCTGACTACAAAATGGACATCCCATTTTGCACAATAGACACAAGCACCAAATGTTCCAGTTGCACTCGGGATAGTAAGGCACTGAACAAGCTCAAAAGACATCATGTTTTTGGAACTAACCCTGATGGAGCTTTCTATAGAACTAATCCTAAACAGAGATTTTTGTCTTGTTATCAATGCAACTGCCCTGGTATGCATGAATCGAAAATGTGGAAACATAGAAAAGGCATGTGAACCTCTTTGTAGAATGCCACACAACCAGGTACAATCCATGTGCCATTCCTGCAAAAAACAATGAGAACATTATAAAGACATTAGCTCCTATGCAAATTAATACGAATATGATTCATAAAAACATTACCTTAAACTTTCCAAGCACAACCTATTCATTTTGTATTCATCACGATATATTTTTTATGAATTTGTAATTGTAAAAAGCCAAAAACCCTATCAAAAATACAAACTGCCAATAGAAAATTTGAATAAAGACATTAATAGTGAAAAAAGCAAACTGAAAACATCCCTGCTAATAATTGGAAACATCACTTGATAAATAAGTTTTATTTATTTATTTTTTACATTATAGCCTTTCTATTATTTAATTATCTCTAACTATAAATTTCATGAAAGGTGGTAACTTTATCCTTTTCAAACAATAAATGTTGCGAAGAATGATTGATGATGTGTGGACCTTAATATACCTCACCGTAAATATTGCTAGCAATGATTGATGTGCGGTGGGCATAATATACTTCACTAAGTGTTGTAGGAATGATTGAGGATATACCTACTCATCACTGCGGAACCGTGAATTTTTTAGAATATAAGTTTTATCAGTAGTCAGATAAACATATGCATTATGAATACGCGGAATCAACATATTTTAATTAACAGAAATAATTCTTTTTAATCGGATGTTCCAAAGATGGGACTGATTGACTATTTGGTGAAAGTTGGTCACCGGTCTGGTGTCGATAGAAAGAGCTAAATTTGGGCATTGTCATTAAGAAAATAATTTGTTATTAATCTATCCTACTCATGCACAACGGCCCTTCAAATCACAAAAACGACAGAAAATCCTAACATTCCATCCCAAATAGCAGTATTTATATTTTGTCTCCGCTGCCTACCATTCCAAATCCATTGACAATTCCATTTTTTAATTAATATGTAAGGAGAGAATTAGATTCACAGATATCGAGAAATCTTTAAACCCACTTAGTTTTTATACTCTCTTTAATTGGTTTTGTCTTTCTCCGAGCTGACAGTCAAATTGTAGTCATATATTCATCCAGTTTATATTCAGTCTATATTCTTCCTAGGCTTCCAGTTAACTGGAAGTCTATACTCAGCGAATATCCGCTTACTTTCAGTAAAATTTAAGTCTTATTATAAAAGGGCGTTGGACTAGCTTTGATAAACACGCTCTGGGTAATTCGTGTTCATGAATGATAATGCAATCATGGTCCCAGTTGTATAACGTATAAGCTGGATTGTATAATGGTACTAGAAACCATGAAAACTCCAGGCTTTTGTCACAAGTGAGTTAATGGTGACTTTTTCTCGGTTTTGCTTACTTGGGCGTCCACTGTAAATAACTTGTATTCTAAGTCTTAGAACGCATAGAAATTTTCGGTATAGTTCTTAACGTTTTATTATTAGATCCAGTTTTCAGTCTTTGAGATAACAGAGAAAATTGGATATTGTATGGAACGCAAGGTCTGCTTTACTACACTGGCAGCTTTACAAGAGGTAAACGTCTTCCTTACTAGAAAGTTCTTTTCCTACTGGTTCTTAAAAGTAATGAAGTACATATAGAACTTTAATTCAAATATGTAAACACTAGAGCTAGGTAAGGAATTGTGCTTATTAACAAGTTTCTCAGGCTCTTATGGTCTTTTGTTAAGTCAACTTTAACAGTATAATGAATATTCCGCGGTTTTACTTAAAAGACCAACATAGACAGTAATTCTTGTGAGGATGTCTTATTCTGCTTCTGATTTTAACTTGATCACTAGGATCATAATGTAAATGAACAATAGGAGTGCACAGTGGTACAGTTTATGAATATTTGTTTCATGACTATGTTAGTTTAATATCCAAATTTGCATGTTTGCCCTTGTTGTTGTCCCTATTGTCCATGTGCCCTTTTGTTTATTATCAACCTAAGATTTTATTTAAGAGGGCTTCATCCATTTATCATGCTTTGTGTTGAGTATCTTCTCCCCATAATTTTCCTTCGCATTGTGCCTTATCTTAATTTCCCACGATTTGGAGGTCTGGTCCCATATGCATTTTTGTCTTTTCAAGGAAGGGTTTCAGTGTGTGCTTGTAGTTTACATATTTTGCAAACTTGGGTCATGTTTACATGCCCCCGCAATTCCTTCCTTTTGCTAACGGTTTGGCTTTGTGTACATAAATACATGTCTCGTGCAAAATGTCTTTTCCATTCTCTTCCCTATGGTCAGTTTTGGTCATGCGGACTTGTTTCCTCCACAGGCAATTTGCATGCATTGTCCAGACACTTTTGCGCCTCGCAAGTCTGCAATAATTTTTATGAAAACATGTTCTCTTTGCGTGCATATCCGCTCCTTATCATCCTGTTCTTCACACCTTGCAAGCCTACAAAGCCTTTTTCTCATGGAATTACCTTCCTTGTATGCAACCTGAATATTGTAAGTTGCATGCCATCTCTCACTCCTTACGAAGATTTATACCAATAGCCCTCCTTGATCCATTTGCACTTGTGTGCTACAGACATTTCCGCATTACCTCTATCTTGTGGATTTGGCATCCCTTATTGTAACATGCAAGTTGTATGTCTCCTCTACAAGTCCACAAAATGCATTCTAGCCATACATTTTGTAGCCTTGTATGTGCAAATTGAACCCTCACATTAGGACTATAATCTTTGAATGAGTCAAAACCTAACTCCATGTACATACTAACATGCCATTAATGCCCCATTTGAATGCAATATAGTGTAGGAAGATGTTCATGTCAACTAGTATAGTACATGTGGACCTTTTAGAGGCATGGATTCATGTAGAAAGGCATGTGGTTGTTGATGAAAATATGCATGCACAATTTTAAATGTGATGTAACAAGTATGGGAATTTATAAACTTACAAATTTCATATTTGACTATGATTTTGTTGCAAGAATGAGTTGTAATGGGGTGATCTCACAATAGTGTGTCCTACTAGTTGATCAAAATGAGAGATTGAAATAAACTTTTACGTTCTATCACCTATAACAATTAAATACATTGAAATATGTTTGTGTGGCTAGCTCGTAGTTCTACTTTGTGGTAGGGTTCAGGGGCCCTTTCCCTTGCTTCTACTACCAAAAACAATTAATACATTAAGAGTTTGAAGATGATTTGAGCTAGTGCTTTTTGATATTTTACCTATAGTTTTTTTTTTCTTGTTAAAATTTAAAAAAATATTTGTAAAATATTTATTTAAGTTTTTAAATTTTTTTTTACAGTTAATTATATTTTTAATAGTGACATTTAATTCATATCACATAATTTTTTCTAAAAAATGTAAAATTATACATTCTTAAACATAGATTAGTAATATCAATATATAGTGTGTATAATTTTTTATTGCATATTTTATTTTTTATTAATATTTGAAGTGAGATTAATTACAATTTAGACATGGGTTTATTCCATATAAAATTATCATTTTTTGTATATACTCAAATTAACCTTTTTTTTGTTGAATTGAGAACATTGATACCTAGCACATGAATATATTTTAGATTTTTTCCTTTGCTTTTCTCTTTTTCCACATGTATGGATATAATGATCTTGATATTCTATTAAAAACCTATGCTCACTAGAGAATAAAAAATAAATATAATAATAATTAAATATTTAAAATTATATTATTTAGAAAGCTTACTTTAAGAACTACAATCTTGTAAATACTTCCTATCATATTAAATCCATTCACTAATCTAACCCAAAGTTTGAAAAAAAAAAAATCCCATCTAAAGATCTTTGTTCTAAGGACCTTCAAATGAAAGTGTCCAAGGAACTTCATATATAGGTAACTTTGAAAACCTTCATCTATTTAAATAATCACCTATTTTCTCTTATCTAAACTTATAATGCTTCAAAAGAATCATTTCAATGTCATTAGGATGTAAAATCTAGGGTAACAAATATTTCTTTGATTATGAAATCTAGCCTTAAATATATAAATATAAAGATTTTATTTGTGTTTTCTTTCAAAGATTAAATTTTTATTTTTAAGGATCATGCATTCCCATCTTTTATTTAAGACCATAATTTCAAAATTAAAATTAGAGATCGATAAGAGTTATTATTAGGATTCCCTTTATTATAGTGAATCCATAATAATCAAAAGACAATTTATATTTAGACCATCTAAAATGTTAAGATGACTCTTTATTTTATAGGGTTTTTTACACTCTTTGCATTTGTGAATAATCTTGGATATAAAATACACCATATTTGGGCCACACCTTCCTTTTATGAGTTTTTTCTCCAAAATATATATTTAATGTCCTTGAAATCTTTGATGCATACATATATAGTTGTAAGAACATACTATATCTCAATAAGATTAGTAAATCAAGCACTTCTATTATTAAAAAAAAAAGTCAATGTTTGATATATTCACATCCATATTTTTTCTTCTTGAAAATTCTCTTATAGATTTATTTTCAAGATTATACTAGAACATTTTTTTCATCTCTTGTCTATTTCATAATTAGTATTTCAAGCTAAAATTCTAATTTTAATGCATGCCAAAATTTTATGACAATATCATATATATACATAAAATATGATTATTGTTGTCATCTAAATGAAATTAGTTTTAATACTCATTGGAATGTATAATTAATATATTTTATTAATATATTAGAATATATATACATATAATATATTATTTCATATGTATATTTATTCTATTTCTTTGATAAGGAAAAAAAATCTCAATACATTTTTTATTCTATCCACATTCTAGACATCAATTTGTTGTAGTAATTAGAATAGTACTAACTATCCTATATGTTATTATTGAAAATATTTCATTCTCCTACAAGTTTTAGGAAAATATTAAAGATTTCTTATCATATATAAAAATATAATGAGTAGGATATAGAAATCCAAAATACATATAAGATAGAATAATGTTATTAGTATTTGTTAGAATTGCTTGAATAGATGTGGAAGCATAGCCAAGAAACATGAATGGTTTGAAATGGCACCTTAACAAGAAATATAATGATTATTGGTTATAATTTTAGTGGATTTAAGATTGTCATTTTGTCTTGTGATGTGGCTAAGTTGAACTTTCTCAATCATCATATGTCTTGTTAACATAGTATTATTCATATAATTTAATAGTTGAATATTAATGAATTTGAAGTTTTAATATTATAATAAGACATTCTTAAAGAAGGTTTGTAATTAGAAATTGTATGTATATTTCTTTCATAGATTGTTGTATCTTATGTTTTTATGCATTTACAATGTACATGTTATAGTAAATAATGGTATTTAAATGTTACTGTAAGGTTTGTATTAAAGGAATATATACTATATATAATTTATTAGCATCAAATTATTTTCTTGGAATAATTTCATCATTGTAGATTGAATGGTGTGTATGTGAGTGAGTGTGATTTAGTTTTATCATTTTATCAAAAGGATGGATTTGTCGCTTAAACATATTCATTGTAATTTATAATTTTTTAGTGATCTTTATTTTTTACATCTATAATGTGATATTTTTTAGATAATTTTTTATTCAAAAAATTATTATTTATTATTTATGGTTTTGAAATAACCTTTTATTAGTGAGGAAATACTTTGTTTGAATTGAAAAAGTATGATTAATCTTATTTAATATTAGATTTATTTGGCTTTGTACCAACTTGAAGATATTCTTATAAAGTAACATTGTGAATTAATTTTGGTTGATTAATTTTCATGTATTAAGATGTTATGAAAAATAAATTGTTTTGGTTTTCATAAAAAAATGAACATGAAATTTTATTATGAATGAATATTTGTTATATTTTATTTTCGATTATTAGATTCTAGAGATTATTATATGATTTATTTTGTAAAAAAATTATTTATTTTACTTTTTATTATCTAATGTATTGTTCTAATTGATAAATTCTAATTTTGGATAAAATAAGAGTATGATTATACAAAAATATATATATGTATATATTTATGAATCCAAAGCCACATATTTAGTCTTTGAGATGGAGATTGGGGAAGGAGAAGATAACCTAATTCATTATGTTTCTCAAGCATTTCTTCTAAATATTTGAAAATTGACTAAGGAATACACTTGGATTTGTCTATGAGCATTCCATTTTTAATATTTTACCACTGTTTATGCCTATACAATATTGATTGTATTCTAATTATAATGAAATATCTATAATAATAAAGTAGAAAGTAGAAAAATATTTTGGAAAGTCAAAATAATTGCTAAAAAGTTTAAATTTATTATTATACCAATTAAAAAATCATGGAGTTGAGAATATAGAATACAAATATGTTCACAACAACTCTTTTATTTATTTCTTATATTTAAAAAAGTGAGAGCACTAATAATTAAAATGAATATTTACGTTAGTTCTTATCAATGATCAAAAGTATTTTCCACTTAAGTGCTTAGTGAAAAATGAATATGATAGAAAATAGTTAATTATAAAACACTTGGTGGTAATGAAAATATTAGAGGTTTGAAATGATTTACAAAAAATTAATATTGGCTATAACTCCATACAATTTATGTCATTTAAGATTCAGATCTCAATTCTAGATATTCCAAATTTTTTTGGAGTGTGAGGATGATTAAAATTAATATATGAAATATTATTTTACTTCAAACTTAACCTACTACTTTTTGATGAGTGTGCATTGCTCTAAGTGCTCTAGTTCCTCAAAAGTATTAATAATTATCAGTATAATTAAACAACTATTATATATATATCTACTATTAGGTTACAATATTTTTTTGGATAGTTTTTTATCAAATTGGTAGACATCTTATTTCCCCAATTTAAAGTCTTTCTATTACCATTACTTCATCTAATGCATTCATTATCATTATTACTTTGACAAAGAGATTAAACTAAATATATAAGAGCGATTTGAACTCATTTGATCATTTTACTATAATGACTTATAATGGTTTTTATAATTGGCTATCAACAAAATCTCTTATTCTTTTTCTACTTTATGTGTTGTATTTTGTTCATGATCATTTTCTCAATGGCATATGTGACCATTTTGATTTATTAATATTAGTCTACGGTAATTCAATTGTAAATGAAAAATTTAATCTATGGACCCATTTACATGAAAATGATTTGAATATTCAATTTTTTTAAGGATCCAATATGATTCATTGATTACAGTTCTTTATGCATGGATACAAATAAGTGGAGGATATGGATGTACAAACTATGTGTACAAAACTTCATAGCCACATTAACTAAACAACTAAATAATGTGATAAACATAGACTAACTTTTCCCCTTATTACATTGTTCTCGAAATCACAAAACATTTCCAAGGGATCCCCCTAAAGGCTTACATAACAAAAATTAATGATTAAAAAATAGATATACATTATTGAGAAGATATTCTTTTGAAGAAACAAATCTTGAATCAAGTGTAACTCCACCAAGTTTCTGCGTGACCCTCGTAAAGGTGTAGCTTTGAGTTGAATTCATGAATTCTCCTTTCCTTGAACTCCTAAATCACCAAGTTATTTCTTAACCCTCATAAGGGTATAATTCTCGATCACAATCTTGTGAGCTCTCATGGCAACCATCCATACTAAGTTCTACACCAAACCCCTTACCTATCTCCAAAAATCAAACTTCATAATATATGTCTTCTTCAAATCTCTCAGTAATAATAAGAAAAGGAAAGAAATAAATCCTAACTTGAGATGATGGAAATTCCTCCATCCTCTAGTATCACCATCCTCCACAAGTTAACGCTTATATTACTAATGCATAATTAGCATCACTAGAAGAGTCATTAATAAAAGCTTCATCATCTTGTGAATCTTCATCCTCAAAGAAAGAAAAGTTTCCTACATCTAATTCATCTTTGAGATTTCCTTTAAGAAGATCACTGGATTGAATTCTACAAATTTTTATTGTGTGTCCCATTTTCTTATAGTAAAAATATGTATTTTCTTTTTCTTTTTGCTTGACCTTTTATTGTTGGTTTGTTAATATAGTGCTTTCTCCTATTGAAAATCATCCTTTGTATCTTCTTTTGTCCTCTTTTATTTTGATAGAAGGGATAAAATCATCTCTTCTATAGTTTGGGAAGTTATTTGACAAAGTGTAAAAATAACATTATTGTATTTTGAAGGCAAGTTGTTTAACAAGATAGCTTTAGCATCGCCATCATCTATTAGACCCTTAGCTTCTACTAATTATCTAATGAGAGACCTCAAACTACTTTTATGATTTGAAATTATGATTCCATCTTCCATTTTAAACCTAAAATAATGAAGTTTTAAGAAAACAAATTCATCGAATGCCTTTGCTCCAAACAATTTATTGAGATTATCTCAAATTTCTGTTGATGATTTATTTAAATCTATATGATGTAGTTCCGAGTTAGAAAGAGCAAGAACAATAATAACCTTGGTTTCATCATCTCTATTATTCCAATCCAATAACTTAGTTGCATCTGCAAGCACTTTTTCCTTTCTACTCACTATTCCCCATAAATTATTATTATTATTTTTATTTTTTTTGGATAAATAAAAGTGATTGAGCCACTGAAATCATTCCCCATAAATTATTATTTATTAGTTACATTTGAATTTTCATTCTTCAAATATGAAAATTGAATCCAATATACTTGTGTAATGAAATTTTATTAAAAAATGCAAATACCAACCTTATCTCTCCAAAATATGTAAATTCAACGTTAATATGGAAATCCTTATATCTAAAAAAGTTCAAAACTGAAAACTATATGTTCTAAACAAATCAAATCTGCTCACCTGGCATCAATATTTTCCGTGACTTGTCTTTCTCTTTGTGTAGTCTTTCTGACAGAAATCCCTCCAAGAAACTTGTATCAGAAAGACTCAGTTTGTGCAATTACACATAAACCTCTATTGTCATGATCTACCTTTTGAAGATCTTGAGAAGTCTACCAGGATGAGATCTGAGCAGACCAATTTCAATAAAGAATCTCCACGTCTAATTTTAGACTTTAATGTCAAGCCATGAAAATTTGAAAATGATATCGCCTTTAAAAACTTTCCTACCGCCTTCTTCTAGCATCTACACACCTTGAGATTGCATTTTAGAGAAGAAACTAACAATCTTATCCTAACATGACTGCAAATTAATATCACAAAAAAATGTACCTCTGTCAATGATGAAAAAGTACTGCGGTCCCTTTAGACGATGCAGGTTACTCTTCTCGATTTTGTTTACTATACTTGCTAAAGCACAAAAACAAACTTCGGCATGGAAATGAGACTATGAACTTACACATGCTACGCACACTTAAAGAATGGTAAATAGTTAACTGCCCATTCTCCTACGCAGGCAATCAAGATCCTGTCAACTTTAGCATTGCCTGGTAACAAAAATTTCTTGGTAAACTTATGATTCACTTCTCTTTGTTCGCTGAATTTTGGACTCTTCTTCATGTTTGTCACTGTGTTTCAACTTACCCACAAATTTTACTACCAATGTTCAGTTTCCCATTCTTCACTTGAACGTGCATGAATTGCACACTATCCCGCTGTAGACTTCACCAAATCAAATAAAAATGCCACGATCTATTGAGAATCAAACCTAGACTCTACAGGAAGGCGATTCGATTCTCGAAACACTAATCCATGATCCATTTATGCAATGAACAGTCCAGGAAGTCTCTCAATTAAACCTTTCCATTTTTGCCAGGCCTGAGGTCATAGCCACTCTGATAGCATATGAAGGATCCTTCATTGATTACAGTCCTGTATGCATGGATACAAATAGTAGGAGGATGCGGGTGTACAAACTGTCATAACCGCTTTAATTGAGCAACTAAACAATGCGATAACCATACACTAACAAATTGGTCATCAAGAAAATCTCTTATTTTTATTCTATATTATGTGTTCATATGTTTATATTATGTTCATTCATATATATATATAAATGTTCAATACGTGCCGATTTATTATTTATCAATATTAGTCTAAGGGAATCCCATTATAAAATCTAAATTTTAATCCATAAACCCTTTTCCAAGACGAGGATTCGAAGTGTGATCACCTTTTTATATCTAACAACCTTATATTCTAAAACTTAGAAAGAAAACTGGTCAATAAGTCATGTTTGATTTCTTCAAGATACCTTATCTTAAAAACACTAGAGGTCTATCGTATCTTATCTCTTTTTAGAAAGTCCAATTTCAATATTTATTAAGAATAATTTAGACACGTCTTTTTCATTGTCTCATAGGTTTTCATTTATTGTTTTTGATATTAAAAGCAAGGGAAGGGCTTCTAAATTCAAGAGTTTAGAGAAAAAAAATAGACAAAGACCAATTAGGTCATTCAATCAGAAACCATCAAAAGAAAGCACAAGACCTCATATAATCAAAAGAAAACTTATTAGAAGTAGGTATGCAGGCCAAAAGGAAGAAAAAATAGGAAAGAAAACACAACAGTAATAGTTACTTTTTAGAAGAGCTAATGATATCCCAATTTGTATTCTTCATGCCCATGGTCATCCTCCAGCCCTTCACATTGACACTGTTGGTAACCAAAGTCTTCTAAGTCATCTCCTCCCTCTCTTTCCCAATTTTCCTCTTAATTTTCCTTATCTTAGACCTACTAGACATAGTACCAAAAATTGCATGCTGATCCTTTCCATGATAGAAGTGATATTTCCAACATCTTTGAGGGAAACAATCATGTTTCTTGTGTTCTCACCATATCCTTCAAGCACATCATTCAGGGAGTAACTAGGCCTTTCCTTCGGTTTATCTTTCATATTTTGGTAAGGGTCGTTGCATATTCCTTCTTCTTTTTCCATTTCTTCTAACTCCTCATTAAGGTTTTCCTTACCAAATTCCTAGTACCTTCTGAATCCTCTTCATTCTTTTCAATAAAAAATTTCTCTCCAATAGTATCATCCTTGCCCTTCTCAAGGTTGATTTCCTCCTCTTCTTCCTCTAAATCAATTGTTATTATTTAAAATTTTAACTAATAAAATGTAATTTTAATGAATAAACAAGATGACAATTAAAAATGATATGTTGATAAATTATTTGTAGAAAATTTATACTAAGAAAGCATGCCTTTCTACAATGACTTCAAGAATATCAAATGTTCTTGAATGCACACATGAACTTTACTAGTGTAATATGTTCTTTTGCTTTTATACAAAGTGATAGCTTGTATTGAGAACTATGATTGTAAATTCATTTCAGCTTCATCTATGTAATTATAAATTAATGAGCATAAAATCATATTATAAAAAAGAGTCAACGAAAAGAAAAAGAATACGATGAATATAAAATTATGTTAGATTAACAAAAATGTGATAGTGGATGGAAGTTTTAGAATACACATATCCAACAAAAAAGATACAACCAAAGATAAAATAGTTGAGATTGCTTCATTATGTCTTATCAAAATCATAACTAACATAATTTATTCTTCACTACTACACTTAAAAATTAATAATTTTTAAAAAAAATATATATTC
This sequence comes from Sequoiadendron giganteum, assembly GCA_007115665.2. Lineage (NCBI taxonomy): Eukaryota > Viridiplantae > Streptophyta > Pinopsida > Cupressales > Cupressaceae > Sequoiadendron > Sequoiadendron giganteum. Next base: position 613,363,857 of record CM021100.1, on the reverse strand, counting down.
ATTTATAAGAACATAAGTGTTCAATCCACTGCATTTTCTTAAGAAATCTTTTTTTAAAATGCAAAGTAAAAAGAAATGGACTAATTATTCTACAACCTATACTATAGTTGTTCATACATAGTATGTTAAAAATTAAGGAATTGAATTATAAATATACTCTTACTAAATAAATATGTAAGATCTATTATTTTATTTAAAATATTAAATTTACAAATATTTTAATCAAAACCAAAAAATACTAATTGGTACACTCACAATCCTCTATATTCTATTCATGCATGAATACTCATGAATACTCTTTTGTACTTTGTAACATTCTATATTGAAGTTCAAGTAATGCTCATTGAATTATATTACATTTTCCATAGTTGATGGGCATTAAATTTAAAGATAGCATTATTATCAATTAAGTGGAACTCAATTTTCAATTATGTTGAATTTAGTTATCAATAGACATATTGGTTTTTAAAAATTTCACATTAATTTTAAAATATTATCATTCCTTACATATGTTAATATCAATATCTTTTACAAATCTCGTACTATTGAAAGACTTTCCATAAATTCAAATTTCTATAATAATTGTATAGGAAAGTACTTATTTATGAATCTCAAATATCAAACTACTAAATAATCAAAGCTCAAAGTTTCCTAATAAAAATATGACAACTATGTATGGATGAGGTAATTTTTTAAGTGTGATGTTTTCATTGATATGACCTCCTCTATTAATAATTCCAAAAGTAAGAGGGGTACATGGCAAGATAACTTGTGGTCAAATAAGAGTATAGAAAATTAATCAAATCAAGGATATGACATGAGAAGGTATTGGCAGATTTTAAAAAAAAAATTCATTAAAAATGAATTTCGAACTTAGATATTAGATAATACATTGATAAGGATTTGTAAGCTCATGAAGTAGATGAATAGATCCATACACATTGGTGTTAGAGAATCCATGAAAAATCTACTTTTTGATATAGGTCAATCATTGTGACATTAGAATACCTTTAGTTTGATATAATATGTTAATTGTGCCACCATACTCTCCTTGATGGTAAATATGGGTATCCCTTGCATGATGATAATATATATATAAAAACTTAATTGAAATGTTATTTTTGACTACTAACTTTAGTCAATGGTAAAAAAACACATAATACATGTGGATGTGGAAGTAATAATCAAGATCTTAGTGGTTATTCTCTTTACATAAGGAGGATCAAGAACTAGTAGAGATTCCTTACCCGCTAAAATATTTCATTGTATTAATGTAAGGGTTGTGTGGACAAGGTTACTGACTACCTAAAATATTTCATTGTATTAATGTAAGGATTGTCTGGACAAGGTTATAGGCTACATAATCTACCATGATTCACATTTTATATTTGTGGCTTTTGGTATCAGTTTTATTTTTTGGTTAGGTTCGTAATGTTACTCTTGTGTGTACTAATTTGTTATGGTAAGACTAATGCAAGGACTAGTATGATTTAATTTATTTTTGTCTCCCATGTGATGGAAAGGATGTATACCTTGGGCTGTCTAAACGGATCAATTTTGGTTGGTTTTATGATGATATCAAGGTGGCTCTATATTTTAATACATCTATTTTTAATAGTGCTCTATATATGGGATGGATAGATATTCATGAAGTTGTTTGGATCGTATTAGTTAGGCTATTATCTTATAGGATTTGTAGCTACAACCAACATGTTTGAGTATGGAATTTTCTTATGGTCATAGGAAGGATAAAATTTATTTTAAGGTAGATTTGGTATCATCATTTGAATAATGCTTTCATTTTTTGGCTTTTATATATCTTATCTAATTTTATGAGAAACAAAAACTATATATATATAGAGGGGGTTCTTTCTTTAAAAAAAATTGATCTAAATCTCACATTAATGAATGATTATTTTAATATGTTCAACATTAATATTAATTTTAAAATATTATAATGATTTTAATTACTAATCATTTGATAAAATATAAAGTATTAGTCTTGAAGTTAAATGTTAGACATATAATTCAAATTTAGTATGCAAAAATATAAGTGTTAATAGATTACTAATATTTACTATACATCAAGAAATTGTAAATAAATTTGAAGAATACATCAAGAAGTCTACAAAGAAGATTATTGGCATTTGCATTAACATAAAAAAGTGTAGAGAAAAATAATTAAGTAAATCAAAAGTTGTAATTTGAATGATCATATGGTCTAAGTGTAAATGTTGTATTCAATGTTTGTACCATACACACACATTGTAATTGTGTGAAAATGAATTATGATAATAAACAAACACTAAAAAATCAAGTACATTCAATACACTTAACACTATCTATAACACAAAAAATATACAATTAATTTCTAAAAAAATGATTTTTTTCATTGTAACTTATTAGATATTATATTTTAAAACTGTAGTACTATTGAGAACATACATGCTTTAATAAGAAAATTAAAATCTCTTATGATTAATACTTCTTATATTACTATTGAATATTTTTGAAAATCATCATCAATATTAATAAATTAAAATATCATAGAATTTTTTTTTTTAATAAATCATAATCATAAAAACTATTTCTAACTATCAAATCATTAAAACCATTATAAACCATTAACACAACATAATATATTATAAAATAGCCCATAGACATATAACATTTATAATCTTGTTAGACCAAACATTACATAAAATACTCTTTCCTTAAACACATTTTACCTAGGTAAGAGTGAAAATCTACATAGTTTTTCTCATAAAACTTTTGTATCATTTTATTTGCAGATTGGATGATGCAATTTAACTTTAAAGAGTTGTTTTCTTTCTGGTTTTGATTCTGCTGAAACATTTTGAAGAATTCCCTGGAGTATCCACCTCAAGAACACCTAAGTCACACACGGGAAATAACCTTAAATGGCCAGTGACATTGCAATCCTGCACCACAAATATGCAAGTGCTATATACAGCTAGGTTATCTAAAGTATGGAAGTAGTATTTCCAATCTAAGAACTAATTCATGTTCTTCACTCTCTACGAATGAAACATGCTTTTTTAAAAGAAAAAGAAAATAAATCATTGACTGATCTCAAAGCAGAAGAAATGCATAAAACCTTCCGAAATTTGAAGATTGACAATTGTATTCCTTGCAAATTTGAAGTTATCTGTGTTGGCAAAGCAGAAGATAGGAATTTCATCAAGGTTGTGAAAGACTTAAACACAATAGGTACCCAAACTACAGCTACAGGCAAGCCCTTGGAGAATTTTAAGTTTCAATTGTAACAGTATAAACAGTAATAACAAAATAAAACAAGTATCTAGAATGCAATGCAGCGATATCCTTACGTCAACGAGAAGGATGGTAATGCGTACTGGGAGACTGGAGTGCTGACCACAATTCATAGCTAGGGCTTGCAAATTCAGACTGATGTGGGTACTGCTGTTGAACAGAATTGTATCCAACAGTAGACACTGGCAGCTCGAACTCATCATTAAGGATAAACGATTCCAGAAACGAAGGGTACATGTATGAACTGGTATTTCCATAAGCTGTTGCTGTTGGAGTTGCTGGAAGAGAATAAGGAAAGCAGCTGTTGTATGTTAATTGTTTCGGACTCTCACAAATATTAGACTTGCTCATTTCAATATAGGGAACCTTCTCACTGGCAGAAGGCAAAATGGTGGGTGTGCTCTGTAAACAAGAGATTCTTGGTCCAGCCATTGAAGAGCAAATCTGGTCTTCTCCATGACCTGCTGTTGTACAATCTGAATCTTTATCATGTATTTCTGGATTGGCGTTTTCTGGTGATGTAGTGTATCGGAGAATCTTTTGCTCGATATCGCTGTCTTGAGGGTTCCACCATATGTCCTCGGATTCAGAAAGGGGCCTGTGTGTGCGAGGATCTATGCCCTGGTTGATTAGCTTTTTGCTTAGGTGACTGTTCCAGTAGTTTTTAATATCATTATCAGTTCTTCCTGGTAAACGTCCCGCAATCAAAGACCATCTGAATCCATTTGACACCCGAAACGATTTCAATTTCTTTTGTTTGCATTCTGATATTAGAGAAATCATTTGGGAAAAAGGAAAAAAGAAAGAATGCTTTGAATGGAATAAGGTTGACCTGTTTCCCAGGAGTCGATGGAGCCTGAGGATTAAATCTTCTTCATCAGGTAAAATTTGTCCTCGTTTGACGTCAGGTCGAAGATAATTCATCCATCGCAATCTACAACTCTTTCCAGACCGAAGAAGACCTGAAAAGGATACACGAGAAAAACCTAAACATCAAACAAATCCCTAACCCTAAAATTGCAACGCAACAGCGAAGAGCGAGCATAACCTTAACCCTAAATCTACCAAGATGATAAATAATTGCTGTTAGAAAAGGAAAAAACCTGCTTTCTTGGAAAGAGATCTCCAGCGGCCTTCACCATGAGCCTGGATATAGTTTGTTAAACAGCGATCCTCTTCAGGCGTCCATGGACCTCTGTTAAGTTTTACTTCTCTACTGCGAGGAATACGTCCCATGGGATTTGTTTTTCTTTGTATACAAATCCCGACAAAGCAAACGAAGCCTTACCCGACCGTCGAGAAGAAAACTTTTGAAGGGAAATACCCGTGCTATCTAACACTGAGACATTTATAAAGAACTCAATTAAATATTAAAAAAGATGCTATATCCTTATCTCTTCACGTTAGGCGGCTTGCGTAGTAGGCAAGGACCACACACTAGTTCACTGTTTTTGTTAGTTGTACCGTCCTACGACACGTAACCATTGGCTCTAAAATATACAATTACTGCAGGCGCCGTACAAATCCTGAATTGACTCCATTTTAAAAAAAAATAGTCGTATAAATTAATTCCAATAAGCACATTTTTGAGCGTGTAACTTATGGAAATTTCCTTTAAGTTTCTAGTCAAAGACAACGAGGTGGGCAAGTAAATATATCTATTTAAAATATAATCAATTAACGGTTGCATGGATCAGTCGATAAGGGTCCACCATAAATGGCTATTCAATGGGAAGCAAGGAAGAAACTTGTTTTTATAGTACAATGTGAAATATAAATATTGAGAAATATTTGCAATTGTCTAGATGAGTCAAAAAAGGGAAAGCATGTTAATAAGCCAATATGCAATACTGTAGAATCAGATGTATCGTCAAGTACTTGTGATATTCAATGTGAAATTTTCATTTTTTTAAAAAATTTATCCCCGACATTCATCGGAATTTCGACGAACCTTATTTTGCATCGAAGTTTCGACGAAGACTTTTCGCCGAAATTTCGACGGACTTGCAAACTTAAATTGTGGCCGACATAAATAAAACTGAGCTTGACTATTTATTGCGATAGTGTTTTGCTCGACGATTTCTTAGGAGAAATAAAAAAATAATTAAGAAGATATCCCTAGGTTGAGGGTAGTCATTGTCTTTTTTCCAGAATTCATTTGTGAAGTCAGATTTGTACTACCAGGTTTGAAAATCATATTTTAAAGCAACATCTCATTAGCTTTCATTTTTAGTCTTGTGCATTTTCAGAATTTTATTTCTAGATTTTAGACCTGACTTCACAAATTCCTTATAAGGGAATTGTTTATAATTGATGGAAAATTCTTGATGGATTTGGACAAAGATTATATTTGCAAGGTTTCAATTTTAATCCTAATGATCAATTTTCAATAGATTTGGGAGCCATAACTAGATAATATCAAAGACATAGGGATAGCTACAGAGTGAAATAGCTATCAAAATTTAGGCCTAGAGGGTTGAACAAAGAATTGGGAATGTTTGATAGTGGATAGTTAGAGCCATATAGCTATGATATTTTTGAAGACTACTTCATAAAGATGTACTTTTCCCTTTGCTAAGTTTCAGAAATAGATTTTAGACCTTAGATGCCAGTGTCTTATAAAAGCAGTTATGGTATATTTGTTACCTGAAGTTCATGAATTCATCTTGACTCTATACAAATGTATCTATTTTTTATTTAAACAAGAAAGAAAGAAAGCAACCAATTTCTAAATATTGTGAGATATTTAGAGCAACAAACTGAAAAATAAAAAAATGAAGGTCAAGGCCTCTCTATTTTTCTCAATTCACTTAAAATTTTTAGATGCTGCCAAACATCTAGCAAGCTATAACTATCATGAAAATTATATGATTTCTATTTGTTTTGTACTTTGGAATAGTTTACAAGATGAATTTGTCTCCTCATGTAGAAGTATAAGCTGCCAAATTCCTTCAGAAGTTGATACAAGAATCAAAAGATGAACCCGTCAAATTGGAAACCAAACTTTTTATGGTAAGAAGAGTTGATTTTGACATGAATGGCATGTTGTAAAAACTTTATTAAGTAATACAATTTATATAGTTATTTGACAATTTGGTGATTTATGTGTAGATATACCACCATATGAAACTGAGTGGAAAAGAGCACTCTTTACCTTATCAAGTAATATCCAGGTAAGATGTTATAAAAAATAACTTGTGCTTTTAGTGAAGCTGGTCAAGCTACTCATGATTTTCTATGCTTAATTTTTTCCTTTTGGATTGAGCTACTTATGATAAATTTTTAACTTTCTTTGCAACCTATGTATTACCCTCTCAAGTTTTTAATTGGTTAAAAGAAATCTCTTATAAAGGATATAAAATTCCTTAGTACTTTAGATTGTCATTTATGTTAAGGGAGGCATCTAACTATTGTTTAGATAATTCAACTTTATTTGAGAGTAAGCATAGTTAATCTCTATGTGGTAGATTCAGACACTAAAAGAAAGTATTTGACCTTATTAAGAAAAATGAAGCAAAAACTGTAAAAGTGCATCATAGGATTTTTTTTTCATGGTTTTCATTGTAAAGTATGCAACTTATTTCAATATTTTATCATGGAAATCACATGACCTTATTTTATGGACTATATAAAGTCCTTTAGTGTAAATATTGTCCTCTCCTTCCTATTATGCAAGATTATTCAAAACCTCTACTAATTTTTGACAATGACATATGATTGTCATATCTTTGTAAGTATTTAATAGACATAATGAGAGATCTTTTAGAAACATCATCATCTCTGTTGAAAGTGATCCCATATCCTTTGTGATACTTGCTCTCTAGTAACTTGACTATCCTTTGTCTTTTAGCTTATGCATGAGTTTATTCATTTGATTTCAATGGAATTGCATAACACTTGAAGAAATTAATTGTGGTAAATCCTTGAGATATTGTCCATGCACTCCTTAATACACTTGTAGGTTGTCCTCTTTTGAAACTTTGTGAGATGGAAATATTTATCAATTTACCATACTGCTATAAAGAAAATGAACCATTGACAAGATTTATGATGTTTTAAAAGCCCTCTTAACTGCTCAATTACTTTTCTTTATGTATCTTTTAAAGTTCATCATACTACCCTATCACTGTTATTATTAATCTCAATGCCCCCTTCATGGTTATGACATGGACTAATCATTGTTTATTTGAATAGTCATGACTATGATCTCCTTTTGGGAATCTATAGTAAAGTGTCATGCCTTTCTTTGAAGTCCATTTCCTTAAATATTTTCTTTTTGCCTGTTGCTCCTTACCTCTATAGTATCTCTATATTGCATATACATAATACTAACAATTATGGGGTTAACTAGTGGAAATGGGTATAACATCAAGCATCATACAAATGTAGTTTATATCTACATATGTAATACTCCGAAATAATAATATTGTAGCACTAATCAAAGAATCATCATCAAACTATATTTGTTGATCAAATACAATGAAAAATAAAATATATTAAAATATAAAACATTGATCTTTTCTATCTACTCCACTGTAAATAATAAAGACTTCCAACACTCAAATTGGAAGGAAATTTCTATAGTGTTTATTATTTAGAGTGGAGTAGATAGAAAAGCTCACTATTTTATATTTTACTATATTTTATTTTGCAAATAGAATTGGACAGTAAACTGGCCAATATACTATCAAACATAATGATTGGAACCTATGAATATATAGGTTATCAATCTTTAAAAAATTCACATGAGAAATCATACTGACCAATAGTATCAATGAAAATTTGATACTATATAACAATGACTAGTCTCAGTTTGATGGCATTTCAAGACCAATGCATGAATATCATTTGGGCCTCATGGCATTGAACATTATTTTCATTCAACCATGATATAATGTTCTTACATGAAGCACAATACTAGTATGACTGAATGTGTCAAAGGAAATAGGAGTTAGAGTAGATAAAATGAGAATAAAAATATTGTAGTTTAACCTTATTATTATATAAATAAAATTAAAAATAGTAAGAGTAGGAACCCCAAATATCATGTTCATTGTCTATGTGGATATGTGTGGAATAGAGTGACCCCTTATCTATTTCAATTGCTGATAAGGTTACGATTTATTCATATTCTCCTTTGCATAGTATAAGCTCTAACCAATTTTTAATATTTAGCTTAAAAGTCAAGATAGTATTCCATATTGATTCTATGTTAACAAGAGGGAGGAAGTTGTATATGGATTCTGAAATAAAAATTGTGACCAAAGACATGAATTACATGGATGGAAGAAAATTCAATACAAATGGTAATAGATTTGGCATATAGAACCAGAGGATGGCCCTATTTTATTTTCAAGCACTATGGTAATGGTGAAGTAAATTTAGATGGAGGCTTGCTTCATAAGTAGATGGAAGTGTATGAGACATTTGAGGTTGCTTGTGAGAACAAGATTTAGCATAACCTACAAAACTAGGCAAATGGAGTGTTCTCATTACAAAACAATTTTGTCGAGAGTGTGGAAGTGAAGGTCTATACAAGTATTGTATTCAACATAAATATGTTAGGATCGGTCTCAACAATCATTTTAGCCTTTCAAAATGATATAATCCTTATTCAACCATACACTACTTTTTGTCAGATGGATGTAATCATTAAGGAAGACCCTTTCATTATTCCCTTAATGGATTGAAATTTCAAGGAGGCCATGTAATGGTGTTGCCTATTGATATCCAAAGCAAGGATGTGAATAAGACTGATGACTATGCAAGATATACTGTAGATAGAATTCATAGATCTTTTAACTTTATTAAGGCATATAATAGGGTGGTCCACTTCAAATGAAACTCTTTATTATGCCATACTATTTTATTTCCAAAATTCATTTGTGAAGTCATATTTGTACTTCCAGGATTGAAAATCATATTTTAAAGCAACATCTCATCAGATTTCATTTTTAGACTTGTGCATTTTCAAAATTTTATTTCCAAATTTTGTTGTGCAAGTTCGATATCCCGATTTTAGGAGTTTAACAGTTGGAAATCATAGTAAAATCAGAATTTAATAATTTCTAGAATTAGCATTTTAAAGTGTTTTTTGGGGTCATTAACTTCAGACTATCTTCTTTTTTGCAGGGGTGGTTGCATGCCAATATTTTTTGGTATAGAATATCAAAATTATTAGATTTTATTACTTGTCTATGATTAAAAATTATTAGAGTGTGAGTTTGATATTTTTTGAAGATCTAAATATTCAAGCTCGGTAAAGAAAAATAATGTCAAACAATATTAGTCCAAATCAAAATGAAGAGACAGTTACTAGATTGTGGGCTAGATTGAAAAGAAAGGGTGATGGGAAATGTTATTGTCCTTCCAATAATTGCAAGGGCTTAAAGACGAGAAGAATTTTAACCACAATAGCTAAGAAACATTGTAGGTAGCATGGTCACGTTGAAGGGGGCATGATTATCATCCATTGGCAAGTTGTTCATTATATGTGTTAATATTGATTGAATTTGTAAATGTTTATATCATTTTAACATTTTATATATAAAAAAAAATCACTTGATCATGATCATGATTTATTTGTGTCTATAATTATTATAAAGGCAAGGCACCCTAGGGCACATGATATGGATTATCACAACCAAAAGAATTTGGTTTTGCGAGCAAAGGAACATGGAGCTGTGAATATCGATGATGGAGTTAATGATTCTATAGAAGAATATGATCATGTACCAAAAAACACAGTTGAAGATGATGGTACAAATACATTGATCCATGACACATTTAGTGGCACAACTGATCATGATGATTGAGATGACTTTGATGATGTTCATGATTTACCTATACTTGAGAAGGCATATGAGCCCCTTTATGAAGGCTCCCAAACAACTTTTCTCTCTACTATAATGTTGGAGGTGAACTCGAAGGTTATGAATGGTTTATCCAACATACCAATCTCACAAATGCTAAGGTATGTCATATATGTCATATTTTTTCATCTGTTTTAATCGTTGTTAGTTCATCACTAGTAAATAAAAGATGAAATATGTACCAATAATATTATTTATATTAACAAGTTTTTTTTTTTTGTAGATTGATTGGTGATTTTTTGTTACCACCATCAAATATTTTGCCTCACTCATAACGAGAGTTATCTAGCATTATGAAAGATATTGGAATGGAGTATCAAGCAATAGATGCATGTCCCAATGATCATATTATATATCATAAGCAACATGAATTTGCAACAAAATACCCAGAATGTCATATCAGTAGATATCAAATAGATCAACTAACAAAAAAGGTGCCTTGCAAGGCTCTTCGTTGTAATCCCATTATTCCACATATGCAACAATTATTTAGGTGCGAAAGCTTAGCGCAATTTATGGATTACCATGTAGAAAATAGCAGTGAAGATGGCATTCTTCGAATGCCTGTGGATGGTTCTAAATTTAGGGAAATGGAGGAAAAATGGCCACACTTTAAAGAAGAACCTCATAATCTAAGGCTTTCATTGGTAGCAGATTGTGTTGATCCATTTAGAGAGCTGAGATCTCTTTACTCGATGTGGCCTTTTTTTTTTATCAACAATAACATTCCTCCATGGATGTCAATAAAGAGGGAGCACATATGGTGTGCGAGCGGGAGGAAGTGAGTGCAAGTAGGCAGGAAAACCGAAATTTTGAATCTTTGAACAATGGTGTAGTTCTTGGAAGTGCAGAACCAAAGGAATCGCATGGAGAATCGAAGCAAGATTCGACTAAAAAGCAAGGTAAGGAAGATAAGTTTGTTCCAGATCCTAGTGGGAACATCTTGGTGGACCCAAGAGGGGATGCTGCTCCTTTTGAGATTTCATCTTGAAGTACCAAAGGACTTCATTGTGATAATACTAAAAATGTGGTGGGGATGACTGAAGGGGAAGTTGCCAAACCTAAACTGTGGTTGTCTCTCTTTGGGGTGAAACCAAATAGAAAATTGGCTTTCCCTCTTGTGTGCAACATCTTTGAACCAGCTAAGGGTAAGTTTTCTATTTCTATTCCAGATTTGGTCATTGATCATAATATTTCATTAATGGAGAGAATGCTAGTGGGAAAATTTATGGGGCCTAAACCTAATATTGAGGTGGTTAGGATGTTTGTGAAGAAAAAATGGAGAGATAATGGCCATGTTCTCATCTCTGCCCTACCTAAGGGCTATTTTTCTTTTGAGTTTTCCTTTAAGGAGGACATTCTGGTTGTGAGAAGTGGAGGGCCTTGGATTATTAGCAAGTCCTCATTAGCTCTAAAGTAGTGGTCCACTAATCTAGATCTTTTAGATTCTATTTTTCAAATTGTCCTTGTTTGGGTGAGACTTCCTGGGCTTCCTTTGGAGTATTGGAATGTGGATGTTTTTAGTGGTCTAGCTAGATATTTTGGTGAGATCTTCTCCATTGAACCAATGACAACTGCCAAGAAATGATTGATATTTGCTAGAATATGTGTGGGTGTTTCCCAGAATGCGGATCTACCAGTGAATATTGAGTTCCATTCTAAGTTGGGCACTTAGGCTCAAACTATTGAGTTTGAAACAATCTCTTTTACATGTTTCAAGTGTAGGAAATTGGGTGATTGGGCTAAGAATTGTCCTCTTAATGCCAACATGACTAATGATAGGCTGAAACCCAAGGCCAAGTCGGTTTGGCAAAAAAAGAGTGATGGGGAAGAGAAAAAATTTAAAGAAAATAATTTTAAAGAAAATGAAAGAAGAAAGAGAATTGTTGTCGAATTTATCTCCAAGAAAAAAGATTTGGGTGGGACTTGTGCTAATCTGGAACATATTTTGGTGGATTCCCACCAGCGAGATGTGGAAGATGAGAAAAAAAATACTGATGGATTCTTGCAAAATGGTAAGGAAGATCTAGAATGTCTAACACCTCGGGATAGTTATCATGAGACCAATGACATGGAGAGGGACATTGTTGAATGCAGTCTAGATGAAATCCCTTCTCAAGGTTTTAATATGCCGATTGAAGATGGATTTTTAAATTTGGAGATTGGGATCCCTTTTCTTCTTGGACTTCTAGAAGAAGGGAAGAGTTTGCCTTGTTATTTGAGGCTATGGAATCATTGGAGAAGGGGACTAAATCTTTGAGGGATTCAAGCTAGAATGTCGAGTTCATAAATGTGAAGTCTCAAAATAGTAATGGGTTGATGCATACTATTTCGTTGGAACAAAAAGGGTTTTATGTGAAAGATTGGGAATCTGGAAAGGAGGAGGAGAGTCAGGAAGAGACTGATAGAGAGGAGTTAAGATCTAACAACAAGAAGATGAATAATAAAAATACTCAGGTGAACACTCTGAAAGGGATCTCAACAAGAGCTAGAGCCAAGGTAGATTGTGGAGCCATAAAGAATAGTTAAGGGAGAAGAACTGCTTGTTGGCATAGGGAAAATGTTAGCATGTAGGACATTGCAGATGGTTATCAGAATACCATTCCTGAAATTTGCAATCTCACTCGAGGTAAGATATGAAGATCATGTCATGGAATATTTGAGGGATGAATAGCCTCCATAAGAGAGATGTGTTGCATAATTTTGTTAGAGATCATAAACCTGCTATCTTATTGGTTCAGAAATCTAAAATGCCTAAATAAAAAGTGGAAAAGATTAAATTATTTAAATTATGTGGGGTTCAAGGGAATAGCTTGGAAGGTGCCTCTGGAGGTATTGTCACTTTTTAGAATCTTAATCTTATCAAAAGTGAACTGTTGTTTGAAAGTGTGAATCATGTGGCCACCAGATTTACTCATATTAGGGATAATTTTAGTTGGATCATATCAAATATCTATGCCCCCAATGGAAGGGGGGATAGAAAGATTTTTTTGTGAAACCTGGCTTCCTTTTGTTGTAAATACATTAACAAGACTTGGGTGGTTATGGGAGACTTCAATACTCCACTGCAGGATAATGAAAAATTAGGAGGGTCCTAGATCAATATAGAAACCAAACTGGACCTTCTGGATTTCATCAACGATCATGCTTTGATTGATTTAGAGTTGCAAGGAGCTTCCTTTACCTGGTCTAATCATAGAGTAGGAAAGGAGTTGATTCAAGTTAGACTAGATATAACCCTAATTTTTGATCAATGGATTCTCACTCTTTAAAATCCTTGTCGAGGGTGGGCTCATCATTTTCCTATTAGATTTGTGGTGGATCCTATTGTGGCAAGAAAAAATATCCCTTTTAGATTTGAACGGATGTGGTTGCATCATCCTAATTTCCATGATGAGATTAGGAAATGGTGGAATATTTATGTTTCGGGGATTGCTATGTTCAGGATGGCTTAAAAACTAAGAGAAGTCAAAAATAGGATAAGAGAGTGGAATAAAGATTCTTTTCGTAATATCTTTAGAAGAAAAGAAGAATTAAATTTGGATCTTAAGGAGGATAACAAACGATCTAGCAGGAGGGATGCGGTCTAGAAACTAGAAAGAATGAAAATGGGCTTCTTGTGGAGATTCATGACATCATTGCCAAAGAGGAGGAATATTGGAGACAAAGATCCAGAGTTCAATGGCTTGCTACGAGGGATAAAAACACAAGATATTCCCATATGTCTACCCTAAAACACCATGTTGTGAATAGGATAACGTATATTGAGGAAAACGGTGTTCATTTTGAGAAGGAAGAGGATATCAGGAGACAAGTTGTTGAGTATTTTAGCAATCTCCTTTTGTCTAATGATGGAATTAATCAAAATATTTAGGACTCTCTTTTACCGGCTATACCTAGTCTTGTAAAGGAGGAGGACAAAAAAATTATCTCTGCCATCCCTTCGAAGGAAGAGAGGGCTACTTTCTCTTTTGAAGGAAAAAAAGCTCCTGGACCTAATGGCTTTCCTATGTTATTTTTTCAATGGTTCTGGGAGATTGTGGAAGAGGATGTGGTGAATGCGGTTAAGGATTTTTTTGGATCGAGATGAATCCTAAAGGAACTCGATGCTACCTTCCTGGTTTTGATTCCCAAACATCTTGGGGCTGCAGATTTTGAAGCTTTTAGGCCCATAAGCCTTTGTAATTATTTCTATAAAATTGTTTCTAAAGTCATGACTTTCAGACTTTTAACTATTCTGCCTTCCTTAATTTCCCCTCAGCAAAATGGCTTTGTTCCTAGTAGGAAAATTTTGGATTCGATTATTACTGTACATGAAAATATTCATTCACTTACCGTTTCTAAGACTGAAGGCTTCCTCTTAAAGCTTTATATTTCCAAAGCCTATGACCGGGTTGAATGGGAGTTTTTATTCAAAATTTTGAGTGTGTTTGGCTTTAGCAATAGAGTCATTCAACTAGTTTTCCAGCTCATCTCTTATGCTACTATCTCCATTTTGGTCAATGGATCTCCTTCACATTTTTTTAAGAATTCCAGAGGATTAAGACAAGGTGATCCCATTTGTCCTATTTTGTCTACTATAATTGTTGAATGCCTTGGGAGGAATCTAAATAGATTTGTGGTTCAAGGAGCTTTGTTGGGTTTAATCCCTTCGTCTAGTAATCTTGTTATCTCCCATAAAAAATTTGTTGATGATACCATTTTGATGGGAAGATCTATAGTGGTTGAAGCTAAAACTGTTAAAAAAGTTCTTGATGACTATGAGAGAGCTTCTGGTCAAAAAATCAATATTCAAAAAAGTTCTTTTTTTTTCTTCAATGCTCCAGTTAGAAGACAAAATATGATTGCTAACATTTTTGGGTGTAGAGTGGAGGTTCTTCCTTCAATTTACTTAGGATTTCCCTTGGGCCTTAAGCCCTCTGACTCATTCTAAAATTCCCTGGTCAACAAATTCAACAAAAAGTTGGCCGATTGGAAGGGAGCTCTTCTTAGTCAAGCTGGTAAGATTCAACACCTCAAAGCCACTCTTCAGAACCTTCCTATCTATGCTCTATGTCTTTTCAATATTCCTCTTAAGTACGCATAAGCTATTGAAAAAATCCAAAAACGTTTTCTCTGGTCTAGAGATGAAGAAAGGAGGCAAATGGCCCTCGTTGATTGGGACTTGGTTTGTAGACCAAAGAAGCTTGTGGGTTTGGGCCTCAAAAGAATCAGAGCTATTAATAAAGCTCTCCTTGCAAAAAAGATATGGAGAATTTTCTCCTCAACTAGGGAATGGAAGAAAATCATAAAAAGTAAATATCGGGCTAACATTGGATCTCTTAATTCTTTGTTGGAGTCTCAGTGTCTACCTAGGGGTTCGGCTCTCTGGAATGATATCTTAAAAGGTAGTAAAATACTTCATCTAGGTTTGGGATGGAGTATAAGAAGTGGAAATCTTGCGAGGTTCTAGGAGGATAGATGGATTTTGAGGGAACCTTTGGTTCTTTTGATAGTTTCAAACATTGGGAAGACATTTGCAAGACTACTTTTGGATCCCTAGTTAAAGATTACTAGAGGAATGGATGTTGGGTGAATCTTTGTCCGATAAGTATGGATATTGCCCCTATCCAATCCTCCCTTATGGCTTTCAGATTGGACTTGAAATTTTAGGAGGACATCTTTGTTTGGATGGCTTGTTCATCAGAAAACTTCTCTATTTTGTCGATTGTCTCTTTGTTGTCTTTTTCTCCTGGCCCTCTCCCATTTTGGGCCAAAGCTTGGTTAAGCCACTTGACCCCGAAGGTTAAAATTTTCTTCTGGATTCTTCTTTAGAATAAGGTTCTTATGATGGACAATCTATGCAAGAGGGGATTTCAGATCCCTAACCGATGCTACCTTTGTAACTGTGCAACAAAAATGGCTAATCATTTGTTTATTCATTGCACCTTTGTGAACTCTATATGGGATAGGTTCTACTCTTTGTGGAGAATCTCCTGGGTGTTGCCTAGTACTATTAAGGATCATTTTATTCAGTGGGTGGCCCCATCCTCTAATCCACATATTTGCAAGTTATGGTCCTTGATTTTTCCTTATGTTGTCTGGGGGGTTTGGAAGGACAAGACCAACAAAGTGTTCAGGAATAAGGAAACTTTAGAGAAACTCGTGTTTGATAAAATTTTCAGACTCATTGGGGAAAAATTTTATTTGGCTCCTCTTCAGGAGGTGGTGATGGAACCTGCGGCGTGTTCTTCTTATCAATATGAAATGGCCAAAGCTTGGGAGATTAAAGGTGATGTTTCCTTGGCTTCTAAACCTACAAAAAACAATCTAGATAGTGTCTTGTGGTATCACCCTCCTAGGGGTTGGATTAAAGCTAATTTTGATGGGCAACGAAAGGGAATCTAAGATTGGCTGGGAGTGGAGGCATATTACATGATGATAAAGGTATGTTCATTGATGTAGTTGTTTATTTAGGGAAGAAAACCAATCATTTAGTTGAAGCTTTAGGAGCCTACCATATAATAAATTTGGCTTATAGTTTGAACTTTAAGAACGTTTGAATTGAAGGTGACTCCAAGAACATCATTGATTGCCTCATTGGTGTTTCCCCCCCATCATGGACTATTAAGTATTGGATTGATGAGACTAGGGCCACTTTATCTAAGTTTGAGAAAGTTAAAATTTCCCATATCTATAGTGAAGGGAATGGAGTAGTGGACTTCTTTTCCAATGAGGGAATAAGATAGAATAGAAAGGTGACATGGCAGAATTTCCAATATTTTCCTGCTAACATTAGGGCCCTTATCAACTATGATTGCACTCATGGGAGAGAAGCCACATTTAAATATGATTAAAGGGAAAGGTCCCAAGTACCATGATATTATAAGATTTGGTGGCAGAATCGTAATGAATATGACTGATGGGTTGATTTTGCATGTTTTGTGGGTGCTTTGGTTTTGTTGTGCTCTCTTAAGTCTGCATTTTCTTGGAGTGGGTATTCAAGGTAAAATTATGCTGACAATGGGGGGAATCAAGAAAATATTTGAGCCTACTATGTGCACTAAGAATAAAGAAAATTCAAAGGTGTGGAAGAAAATTTTAGAAGGGAGGGCTGCAACCGTTCATTGAATGACTTGATGGGCCTAAACTAAGAGCTACAGATTACTTTGTGAAGCACTTGAATAAAGGTGACTTCATTTTATTTGGCAGGAAGGTGATTGTGGATGAGGCTCTTATTGGAGAAGTTACTGATTTCCGTGCAGATGGTGTGAAATTTTGTCGGGATAGGAAATTCTCAGATGAAGCTTTGATTAGTTTTCTAAAGACAAAGGAGGAAAAGACTAGACTTGTTAAAGTCTGTAATAGCTATTTTTATTTGACCAGGATAAATAAAATTTGGAGGGAGGTGCTCAGAAACTTAATGGAGTACAGTACGCTGGATGAGAGAATTACCAGAGTATATGGGTATCATTTCATTTTACTCAACCATTTTAGATATAAAGTTAGGGTTTCTTTCCCTTATTACTTGTTATTACTTCAAAAGTATGCCAATGGTTTCTAACCCCATCTCTTCCTCTACCTCAGAGGGTTATGACACTGAGTCAAGCTCGCCTGAGGATGTCAAGGGTTCAGACCCAGACTGGGTGGAAGAGATTACTCCTTCACTTAGCAAAAAAAGAAAGAATACTTCTGATGTTAAGCCTTCAATCAAAAAATGAGTGTCTTCGAAAAATTCCTCCTAGAGAGTCTGTGTCAAAGGAAAAAAGTAGGGAAGAACCTCCTATGAATAAATTGGTGGCCTACTCGGAGGACTCTCTAGATGATAACATTGCAGAACCTGTTAAAAAATATTTCTCTTACACCTCTTTCCAATCTCTTGGTAGAGAAGAAAGGCCTAGCCCTCATGCGAACCTGAACCCTAATGACCTAGATTTTGAACTTGATAGGGACTTTCATGGCGATATTTTGTCTTTGGCTAGAAATGGAGCAATTGAAAATTTCAAAATTTAGAAGTGGGCCTTTCATGAAATTAAGGACCTAAACTTGAAAAACAGAGCCGTGACTAGCAAATTGGAAATTCTAGAAACCAAGATGGCAGAGCAGAACCCAGCTAAGCCTTTTTGTAAGGTAGAAGAGAAGATGGCCATGGTGGACTACATCCAGGAAGAGGAGGAATTTACCAAAATCCTTAAGAAGGATGGGAAGATCCTAGGAAGAGAGGTTGAGAAAATTAGGGAAGCTTTGAAGGCCATTGTTGAACCCAATCACAAAATTCTTATGAATAACTCTATTGCCCTAAGAGCTTTGGCATAAAAAATGAACATCACTCAGTCGAGAATCTTAATTGTGGATCTGGATGTTGAGAAGAACAAAAACAAAGCTGGGGATTTTGGCCCTTCAAAGAGAACTAGGCCCAACATGAAGAAACTAAAGGACATTGTGCGTTTGGAGACCAAGGATCTTAGGATGGTGGTCTAGGATATGGACATCCTAGAAATGGAAGTGGCTAAGACCTTGAAGTCTCTAGGTTAGTCTTGGTTCTATTTTCGTTGGTCTTTTCCTGTCCTTTTAATATTTTTTTGCTACTGACTGCTGACCTTTTCTATTTATCTATTATTTGCAGCCTTTCTTGTCTGGGATTTTCTTTTGATCTATCTTTTTATGGCTTGTAAAATTTGTGGTTTCAGATCCCTACAAAACCTATTATTTCCTCTATCAAAAAAAAAAAAGAGGGAGCACATAATGTTGGAAATGATTGTTACAGGTATTTGCTTACATCATTTTTCTTTAATGTAGTAGCATTTCATTTGTCTTATTTGTTGCATAATGACATATTTTTTCATTTAATATTTATGTACATTAATTTATATATATTGCAGTAAAATGGTTATAATAATTATGTAATGTTTATGTTCATTCAACTAGGTAAGTACCAAGTTAAAGATATGAATGTATATATCAAGCCTCTTATCGACGAGTTACTAAATTTATGGAATGGCGTCACTATGTATGACGTATCTAGACCAATAGGACAAAAACAATTTCAATTCCATGCAATTCTTGTATGGAAAATTCATGATGCCCCAAGGCTAACATATTTTTGTGGTATTTTATAACATTTGACTGCACTTTAATGATATTTAATTTTATGCAGTAGATATCATGCATGATTTTTAAATAATCTATTCATTATATATAATTATAAAAATTGACATTTTAATCCAATTATATATGATCTTGCAGGTCTTCAAACAAAGGGAAAATTTGCATGTCCAATTTGTGGTCCAAAGATGAAATCTCATCGTTCAAGAAGTTTAGGAAAGCAGGTGTTTCATGAGTATAAGAACTTCCTCCATAAAAATCATAAGTATCAAACTACTAAAAAAAATATTTTCAATGGGAAAGAAGAGACTACATCAAAACCATGAAGAATGACACCTTGCCTATGGAAGTTGGAATATAATAGAATTAATCGTCAAGGTTATACATCAGATCAAATTTTTTATCTATCATATATGATATGTTTGGAATTTATATTTTTATATTGTGTTGTGTTTACTCATGCTTTAATTGACAATGATTGTCGTCGTTAATTTTTTTAACTTATATGCTTCATGAAGGTCATCAAGGCATTAATGGCCAGCTTCCAAAAAGGATTGAAAAGTTATCCCAGATAATTTAGTAGGTTGCCCTACTATGAGCAAGTACAAATTGTGCATTTGTTTGATCCAATGCATATTGGAAAGAATATAACAAAAACATTATGGAAAATATTGGATGGAAGGCATGACAAAGAAAAAAATGTCAAAATTTGTAGTGACATTCAAGAAGCCAATCATGCAATGAAAAATGTCATTTAATTAAATAGTGATGGAGAGCAAATTAATATAATTTCCCTTCCTTGGTTATTAACGGAGAAAAAAATCAATGCTATAAAAGAAGTCAAATGAAAAAATTGATTTCCCATAGGATTTTCTACGAACATAAAAAATATCATAAAAAGAAAGGTGAATTTGGGTCAGGGATGAAAACGGAAGATTGGAATACCTTCATTAAGGTAATTATTCTAGTATATTATATATATATATATATATATATATATATTTGTATACTGCATGTACTTTTGAGTGTATTATGTTTACTACTTTTTGAAAAATAATGAAAAGATCATTTTATAATTGTTGCAGTACGTTCTACCTCTATCTCTCTCAGAAAACTTCGACAAAAATTTCAAGAAAGTTATATATGATATTGGAAAATACATGAGGTATGTAGCGATATTTGTTGAATTTGTTGTATAGATCTTATAATTACCATTTATTTTACTTGATATGTAATATATTGTATTTTTTTGTTAAATCTCGTTAATATATTTGTGCCTTGAATCAATTGTTGATGGCTATCATCTAAAGGAATCCATAAAGAAGATACAAATTATTGGAAGAGAAAAATTTCTCGCCTAATGTGTGAAATGAAAAAGTGTCCACCTTCAACATTTTTCAATCCACAAGAACACTACCTCATACACCAAGTTGAGGAGATTGAATTGTGTGGACCTATACACATAAGGTCAATGTGGATGTTTAAGAGGCACTTGTAATTTTTGAAGGCTTTGGTTAGAAAAAGAGCACATCCTGAGGGTTCTATGGTGGAGGGATATATGGTATACCAGACCATGGTGTACATTACTATATATCTTCCTAAGTTTGCAACAAAGATCCATGTAGATTGCATTTGGGATCCCAACTCCATTAACAAATTCGAAGGGGAGTACCTGATGGGGAAAGGTAGATTGAGGAAAGTGAGAGGTAATTATAAGATGGTCATGGAGATTATTTAGAATACATTTTACATTTGGTTTTTATGTATATTGTACTTATTTAATTATTAATTTTCAATATACATCAATTATAAATTAAGGTTCTATACTGTGGTAATTAACTAATTATACATCGTTTGTGAATTTAATTTTTTTTGATACAGTTGGTCAAGAGTGGGATGCACTACATTTGTATGTTGCAAAAAATCTTGATTGGATGATGGCATGGATTGAACGATGTCAACAATTTGGTCATGCATTAACATGGGAAGTTGTGGCTTCATTGGTTAAAGAAGCTCATCGTAATCGATATTCCAATATTACAACAAGGGAAATTGATTTAGCATATGGTTTAAGAGATAAATAGGTATGTATAAATATATTAATCACCAATATTATTTAATTATTTTCAATTATATTGATGTATATATATGTTGAGATTTTTTTCTTTGCATTCATTCGTCCAAGAATAAATATGTTTCTCAACTGACAATATTGCAATAATTTTTACATGTTTGACATATTGCAAGTGAAACACCACAAGGCTATGTGGTGCAATGGTCATAAATTTTGAATCAAAAATTTGGATGACACGAAGAAAACTTGTGATTCTAGGATAACTGCAGTCTTTCGGGTGACTAATGTTTCATTTAGAAGCGACATACATCCATAAGTCTCAAAAAATCTATACTATGGTATTTTGGATGATATACTTGAGTGTGACTTTAAGTCTTTCAAATTAGTGTTGTTTGTCATCCTATGGTACAGGCTACGATTGAATGAAAATGATCTCGAGAGAACTATTATTGAACATGGTAATAGATTTACCATGGTTAATACAAGGTCGATTGAGCGATCTGGAGATGAGCCCTATGTTCTTCCAAGCCAATGTGAGTAGGTATTTTACTCAAAGGTTTCAGGTAAACCAGGTTGGTCATTTGTTGCTACACATGATCTAAGAGGAAGGCTAGTAAAGTATTATGTGGTGGAAGAAGAAGATATCGAAGAACTAGAAAATGATGTAGATGATGATCACGATCAACAATTAGTTGATGATGTTCCTAACGAAGATGTCAAAGAGGAGGAACTAGATCATGATGATGTAGGAGTTAATGTTCATGAAGATTATATCTGTGTGGATGATGACATTATCGAAACTGATATCAATGACGATGATGATGATATGACCAATCCTTACAATGTCGAATTTGGATTGGATGATATAGACATAGAGTTGGATGAAGAAGAATATCAATGACATTGAAATGTATGAGTTATGTGATTGCATTATCTATTTGATATTAGTTTCTTGATAGAATTATATTTGACTTGTGTGGTTACATAATTAATTCATGATGTTTTTAATTTTTATGCCATTACATAATTAATTCATGATCTACCTTTTAATGTTTAATTTTAACTCATGATGTTACAACTATTTTAGCTCTCCTAGAAATTTCCATCTGATCATAATGAATAGTGTATTTGGAAATTCATGAAAGATGACACATTGATCATAGTAGTGAAATAATTACAAAGTCATTTAGATTTTTTAGACCAATCAGCCTTCGCAATGTCATTTTTAGGATCATCTCCAATTTGATTGCGCCGTTACATAAGTTAGGATTTTATTGGCTTATCTTGGATGAACATTGTGGCTTTGTGTAATGTGAGAAAATTTTGGATGGTGTAGTGGTGCAGGAGCACCTACACCTCATCCTCTATGCTTAATCATATGATGATAATTAGGGAGGTCAATAGGTTAGTTTAGGTATTTCAAGAATTTTTTATTGTTAATAAGGTCACTCAAGACCATTAGTCATGTTCTAGGTGAAGTTTTGAGTTATGAGTTTGAGTCTTGCACTAAAGAGTTTTGTAGCCTTTTTTAAGGAAAAATGGAGAATTCACATGTAAAAGGTTACAAGGTTAGTGTCATGTAAATGATAAGGCTATTATCAAGCCACCAACATGTTATTAGAGGTGTCCTAGGAGTTTCAATAAATTTGAAAGGTAAAAAAATTAAAATGTTTCAATAGTGATGTTAACAACCTTAAAAATAGTGTGTTTTATGTTTCATGTGATCGTAAAAGATTAAAAAGTCAGTTGTAGAGGTGTAAATTCCTTTAAAATGAATAAAGTGATAACTGTAAAGGTTTTTGATGGTAAAATTTATGTTTAAATATATCTCTTAGAATCCTTTTTGTCACAATTTTAAAATAATTCTATATTATAAATACATTTTTTAAAATTTTGAGATGAAAATAGCAAGGAAAAATCAAACAAATATCTTTATGAAAGAAGTATATTGGCGTGAAATTAAATATGATTTATATTCCAATGTAAAAACTATAAATAATGTGATAGCACTTCAAAGTGAGCCTTGAAAAGATTATTTTCCTTAGTGAAATAATTTTGTTTGTATCCAGTTAATCTTACTCTTTGTCAGTTTTTCATGGCTTAGGGTTTTAGGGTTTTTCCATTTTCAATCCTTTTGTGCTAAGTCTTATGTCGATTATGTTTCATCATTAATTTTTGGGCCTTAGTGAAAATGGGTTGAGGGTTGTTATATCGCTTAAGGCAGGCCATGTTATATCCTTAGGTTTTATTTCAATGTCGGGTTGGCCTTTTATCTTTTCCCTAAGTTTTTCATAGCTCTAATGTCCCCGTGGTCATGTATTTATGAAAAAATTATGGGTATCGTTGTCATCCTAGGTGGGTCCCCTTTTTTGTGCCATCAATGTGTTACGTGTTAGGTTTTCATGGATCCCCGCGATTTCCGTGAAGCCCTTTTTTGAAATATTGTATTGATCGCAATATCATGGGAAGGTGCCATCCATCACATTCAAAGAGGCTAAAAGAACATTATGAATGTTTTAATATATTAAGTCAACCTTAATATATTAAACTAGTGAGCTACTAAAGCGGATATAAAATGCACATGCTTAAAATCGATGGAGATGTTTTAATCTCAACAGAAAAGGTGCTCGACTTTTAAGGTCAAAGTTGTCAACCATCCGAATGAGCAAGTTTGTTGAAGATCAAGATCTATGGTTTCACTCTATCACATGATCATGAGTTGCAAGATGGTTAATGATCGTGATATCAAGCGAATGTTGACACATGGATTTATTTGACGACACAAGAGATGGTGGGGCCAAAAATATGAGTTGTAAAGGTTCCTGAGCTTGAATTTTTTGATTGGAGGAATTGTGGAATATAGCTAATATATACTTAACTATATTGTAGAATTTTAAAACCTAGCTAAATGGTGCCATAATTTTAAATTTAATTAACATACTCTAAAACTTAACGAAACCAGGTTGTAGCTCATCAATTTGGAGAAGTGAAAGGTCAATACTAGTGTTGAGGAAGAGTTTGGAGGAGTGAAAACAAGGTCAATACCAATACCGAGGAAGAGTATGGAGGAGTGAAAATAAGGTCAATACTAGCGCCGAGGATGAGGTTGAGGGCACTCAGGGAAAATCAACAACCAAGGGACAATGAGTATTGTAATTTTGGAACCCCCATTCTCTTTAACTTGCAATTTTTCATGCCTAGTTTCCAAATATCCTCTCGTACATTGGCACCCCCATTCTCGTAAAATGGTATAAGATAAGACAAAATATAAAATATCTTAGTCTTTCACATTTTTATCAACTAACCTCAAGTCTTGGCAAAACTCCCATAATCTACCCACATCTTGTTTGTTGGTGGGAACATGTTATTGTTTGTTGTGCAACCTACCTCAAATATTATGTCCACAATGTTGCTAAAAACATAAAACAATAAGAAAAAATTTGAAGGTACAACTAAAAAGGGTTTATTTCCTTTTGGCCTCCTACACCTCTTATTTCAACATAGCATTGAATTATGATTACATAACATAAACTCAAACAAATGGAAGTTTATAGGGGTTAAGGAGCCCAAGTATATGCTAGGCTAAGCTAGATCTAATGAATGGAATAGAGGCATACAATTCTTCTTTAATACCTCGACCATAAACATATATGCAAGGAAAGGTATCCTCCCTTCTTGGTAGTGATAACCTCCTCCACAAACAACCCTTAAAAATTATGAATAGAGGAATATAATCTTTGAAGAACTCAAATTATTCTTTATAGAATAGTTTGATCATACTTTTCCAATGATGGCATTATGAGAAAAACTTAGGTTAAATGAATAATTCCTAGCTAGTTTCTTTAAATCATGTCCAGACGTATAAGAGAAGACCACTGCTATGTTTACTTGGATACCATGGAGAAATGCTCTTTGGCCTCTTTCATCAATCAAGGCACTGTTAAATTTTAACACCTAAAAGTGAGAATGAATAATCTTTCCTAGGATGGTGGCCAATTATGCTTTTCAACACCTAGATTACAAAATCTTTGTCAATATCATTGCCATTAGAATTAAACCTATTGCTTGAGATATAGTCATACAGGTAAACAAATTGGCTTTCTTGATAGTAGATAAATTATAGACAATTCAATGCTTGCATCAAAGATTTTTGAATAGGCCCAAGAAACTACTCATGATGCCCTTACTATTAAGTTAAAACTTTGACAAGGAATATGATTGCATCAAATGTCCTTTCATTTATAAAAGGCTCAAATGGATTTATGTTTAACCCTAAATTATTATCACACGTTCATCTCTTTGTTAATGAGTGATTGCACAATAGTGTGTCCCACTTGTGGGATGAGGCAAAAAAATAATCCCAAATTTTCAAAATTACAAAATACTGGTTGAATGAAGAACCTTAATTTGAAGGTGATGTCGTCATGACCTTTAAATGAAAAACCTTCATTCAAAAATGATACCATGTCAATAATTTCAAATGAAGGTATTTTTTATTTTAAATATTTCATGTCCAAAATGCTTTATAAAAGGAACCTTTGCATGGAGGACCTTCAAATGAAGACCTTAATTCAAAGGTCCTTCATTAGAAGATCCTTCATATGAAGGTTCCTTTAATGCCATACCATTATAGCTCTTAGAGTTGTTAGAGATATTTTTGTTTCGAAGTAGATATTGGACCATGAAATAGTGTCACCATGACTCTACCAATATATTCATCAAATTGATAAACCTTGACTTAACAACCATAAATTCACAAGAAAATTGCCCCTGTCAACCCTAGGGCATCAATTCAATTCCAAGTTTCTTGCTTTAATTGACCCCTAAATGCAATTAACCTCTATCATACCATGTTGAACACCAATCCACCACATTACAGTTCCAAGATAGTGGGTGGATTGGTGGATGCCATTTTTATTTAGCCCTCAAACCCTTACACAGGCAAAACATGGCAGTCCTTGTATTTGATTGTTTTATCCCATAAAACAATGATTTAGCACTTAAAAACAAATGAAAATGAAAGGGAACACATAAATTTATCTACACAAATGATCTCAGAGCATTTCAAGCTTGTACAGATACATACAACACAAAAGAACTTCAAAAAAATAGTAAAAACATAGAAAATAGCTTCAAGAATGTGGTATTTGATATAAAATTTTGGTATCAAATCTTCCAACAATTGCAAAAATTGCTATGGGAAGGGAATAAAATATGATAGAAGTGGGATAATAAATGCATCGTTTGAAGGATCAAATCAATATGCAAAGATGAAAGAAAGTGCTAACCGCTTAAACTAAAAAAGTTTCTTTTAACTTTAAGTTTGTTCGGTAGCCAATTATTTTAAGTTATCAAATCCTACCATCATACATAATCAAAATATTTTTGTTTCAAATGACTATGAGCACTAACTTTCACTATTTGAATATTTTGAAACCTTGTCATAGAGAACTAGAACATTGATGCAACCACTCATCCTACCTTAAAACATACCAAAAGTCTCCTATAAATTAGACATAGGAATATTTAAGATGACTTAAACAATTTTTATTGGCAAAGCATAAACTTATGATGACTTAATTGGGCCTAGTACACACTCCCTCCCCGTTAACCACTTAGACATATGGAAATTAAATGTAAATTTTTTGCTATTTTTTAGGCATGTAGGTGTCCAATAAACCACTTGGTGGTGTTTCCCTTCAAGTTTATTTACTTGAATGAAGAGAAAAAGTCCTTTGATTAAAATTAGAGAATACATTTGAGGACTTGGTTGTGTAACTGGTGGACC
Source organism: Sequoiadendron giganteum (assembly GCA_007115665.2). Taxonomy (NCBI): domain Eukaryota; kingdom Viridiplantae; phylum Streptophyta; class Pinopsida; order Cupressales; family Cupressaceae; genus Sequoiadendron; species Sequoiadendron giganteum. The sequence continues at coordinate 613,336,745 of CM021100.1, read as the reverse complement.
ATAGTCACATTTAACACTTGTTACAAAGTTTGAGAGTTAAAATGCTAAGTAGATTTGATTTGTGATGGACACATTTGGATGGTAGCAACAATAACTTTCAATTTATTAGGACTTGATTACCTTATAACTTGTCAAATTCTAGCAATGAAATGATAGATTAATAATAATGTCACCTTGGGATCACATCACCATGAAAGAACTTCATCCAACATCCTTATGAGTGCAGGTACCACCAAATAGGTATTTTTCAGATCTGTCTTCCTCAAGCGAGGGAGATTTAGGAAGAGAAGAGGAAAGTGAGACATGTAGTAGGTCTAAAAGAGGGAGATCAACTAGAGGTCCAAATATTAGAAGAAAATTTCGTAAACGAATGGAGTTTTTCCTTGCTGAAGGGGGGTCATGTTCTCATGATGATGAATGCATAGGCGACATCAAGGTGCCCTTCAAGTACAAACATCTCCAGAAAAAATGGGTAACCAAGGAGCTTCCTCTAATAAACACTATTTTTTGTGTCAACGAGAGGATATATCGCATAACACCATTGTCATTACATGGTTTGGGCCTATTTTGGATGGATGGAATAAAGAACTATTATGAAAAAGTTACTGAATTGATGGATTATGTCGGACCCTGCTACAGTTACAAATATTGGATGCAACTAGTTCAATATACATGGAGTATGCGTAGGTATGTCAAAAAATTATATACAACTAAAAGATAAGGATCAAAATAAAGGAGTGGCTATGTACATTGATGAAAGGCCAAAAGCATCAGAGAATATTACAGGTTTTATAAATAGTACATGACCTGGGTCAACAAATAAGCAACCCAATTGCATATTCCAGGTGCGCGAGGGAAACTGTGTATTCGTATGTGCGATAAAATCAATAAATTCAAGGGAAGAGTTGCTAGGGTATGTGTAGGATCATGATGGGCCAAAAAGTGGCAATGAGAAAAAATCACATTTTGAATCGGCTCAAAAATGCAGAAATGGCCGAGTTGACTTTTCTAGGTTTAGGAGTCAGTACTTCTACTCGAACCAAAAACCAAAGCTAGTTTCCACAAATGACAAATCGGATATCCAATTTCTGGAAACTGTATATAAAAAAACAACCGACTCTTTAACTTCATTTTCTCACAGTTTAACGTGGGCGCAAAAGGAAAAACCCAAATCCGATATCCGTTCTGATCTGATATCCGATTTGAGAGGTATTTATTTGGTTTTTTCAATCTTGTAATCGATTTTTCAATAGATTATCTTAAGTTTAAGTAGGTTTTATTAAAAAAAATTCAAAAATATGGTTTTCTATTGATTTTTTATTAAAACTTAATGTATTGAAATGGATCTTGATTAAAAAATTGTGTTGTTGATGTATTTTTATCAAAAATAAGAGTTTGTTATTGATTTTTGTGAAAAAATATGGTTTTTTTTGGATTTTTATTAAAAACTAGGGTTTTTTTACAATAATTTCATTTATATTGTGTAATTTCAATTAGTTTAATTAGTTTTTAACTTTCATAAGGTATTATGGCTGTGAATATAAATCCACAAATTCCAAATGCTCCACCACCTCCACATCCAAATGCTCCACCACCTCTACAACCACCAATTGAAGACTTAATTGGTGAAAAATTGGGGCAATTGAGGGGCATTTGTGAAATTTATTAGACAATGCCTCGATTGAGAGATATGACAAACACATTTAAGGAAATAATTAAAAATATAGAAACCCTCTCCACCCAACATAATTCCTTTTATTCGTGGCGAGAAGACATGAGGGAATATTATCGATGTGGATTGTCTTACGATGATGTGAAAGATCTCCAAATAACCAAAGCCCAAATAGACTCTTTATTCATTGAACCCCGCACCGGTTTGCCAGTGAATGTTAATAAAACAAAACTTTCCATAAAATGGTTCATGCATAGGGACATTGTAGCTAACTTTTGGGATCGTTGGTGTATGGTTTTTGATAAACCACCGAACAATAATTTTGACATACCATTTTACTTTATTAAAAAATTATATGCTGAGTTTGTGTTAGGGCATCATGTCAATTATTTTGACATTAAACCCTTCTAGGGTGTCGGTGGAGGTATGCCCTAGGATAGACCAAGGGCAGTTAGAGTATTCCTGCACCCAAATGTTCCCCTTCCTCTGCCACCTCCAATATATCATCCAAAGATTATCGAGGATGCATCCACACAGACTATTCAAGCTATTCACTCTTTGAGTGGTCATTTGGTTTCGCATGCTTCTACAATAGCTCAACCACATTTTGGTTATGTTGGTGAAAGCTCGAGTGCTGTTGCATCATCCTCCTCAGGTCCACATATTTTTGTGCCGCCAGATATGCATGGGTCCTCTTGTACAACCCGCTGAGCATCCCTTGGATAGTTATGATTATGACCTCCATGATTTAGACATTATAGATCATTCGTAGGGGAGTGGAGCGCACCCTACAGAGTCCTCTCCTGCTAGAGAGGGAGATGTTGGAATAGTGACATAGGTAAGATTTAAGTTGTAATTTCATAACTTGCATTTGTTTTTAAATGAATATTAATAAGAGATAGTATCAAGTACTAATATTTATTTACATGGTCTATTTAATAGTTGATGTCTGAGGAGGAGCTTGCACAGGTGACTGATAGCACCCTTAGGGCCATTTCATTTGGCTTGGACACACACGTAGTATATATTTTTGTACTCACTCACTTACATTTTATATTATATACTTTCTTGTCATTTGAATTGTCATTAATGAAATTATATAATAACTTATATGTTTATCTTGTTTTCCTCCTATAGGAAATACCCAATGTGAGTGAGGTGCAGCCTCATCCAGACTATGGAGGCACAAATATAAATAAGGGGAAGGTAATTGAACTCAAATTGGATTGAATTAATATTTTTAAGATCTTATATTGATTATACATATGTCCACATAGATTGGTAGTTTCATATGTACTTGTCAATTTTATTTACAGGAAATTATGAGCTTTACAGATATGTTGACAAGGGATACACCACCTAAATGAGTAGTTAGTGGAACACCTCAAAGAGTAGGTGTTGAAACACCTCAAAGAGGAGCTATTGAAACACCTCAAAGAGGAGGTGTCGAAACACCTGAAGGAGATGAAGAAAAAGATCAACCTGAAGAGGTACATGTGCTTATTTTATTTTGTGTTTGGTAAATAAGTTCTTATTACCAATAATCATATGCTAACTTGGATTAATTTTATGTTTTTGTTCACATATATAGATTGGCATTTTAAAAGTTGATTTGGTATAATTCTAGGACTCCTGACCCTTAGAAGAGACGTATATTTCAGTTAATCAAGATTTCAATTTTAGAGTTCAATTAAAATTCAATGTATATTGATTTTGATGTTAATTATTCTATTTTAAATTATATAGTATAACTAATCTCAATTGTGGTTTGAATTTTTCTTGTGCAGCTACCTTCAGAGCCAACGAGTGCTTCAAAGAGGCTCCATTTTGATGATCCACCAGTAGTTTAGGATGAGATAGACATTTTGTCATGTAAATTTTGAATACATATTGAGATGGCATATGCCACATTTTGTAAAACTTTGTTTGAGTTTGTGTTGATGCCATTTTTATATATGGACATACACTTGATTATTGGATAATTTGATATATAGAAGTTGACAATCAAAATTTAATTTGTTCCTCATTTGCATGATTAAACTCTTTGAAACTTTTATCTTGAGAAATGGTTAAATATCAACGTACAATAGCTTAAAACTGAATGGTTATATTATGTAGTTTATATTTATATCACTAATTACATTGCATTACACATCTTTCAAACTCAAATCATTAATTCACATTGCATAACTAACAACTAGATGTTCATAGATGAAAAAATTTCAATTACAATATAGTTCTTACAAAGTCAACCTAAGCAGTTATGCAATTACTTCACATTGCATAACTAAAAACTATGAGCAGTTGTCAATTGCATTTGTTTGTCATTGAATTCTATGAGACCATATTTCTTTGAAGTTTTTTTTCAAATAGTCCACTGCCTTGTCTATGCTACCACATTTTTCATACATGATAGCGATCACATTAAGTTGTAATTAATTAAGTGATAGCCTGTGGCTATTTAATTTTTACTCATTTTATTTAAATGGATGAGGCCGACCTTCCTTGATATTATTTTATAATTTATTTTTTTCAAGAGAGGCTGACCCCCTTGAAGAGTCACCTGATTTTGTATAAATAGAAGGTGATGTTTTTTCATTTCCTCAATCAAGTTCATTCAACATAGTTTGCAATCCAAGAAAAAATTTGCACTTGAGCAGCAACGCTACATCTTGCAGCAGCAGGCCGATTTCAAGGAGAAGCGTATTCGATTGTATCTTTGCATCTACGAGAGGTGCTATTATTCATTGTATTGAATTCAACCATGAGTTGGGCTTGAGTTGTAAGCAAATTTAGTGTTGCGTTTATTGTCTTATGTGTTTTAATTTTTGAGTGCTTTCAGTTGTATTATCTGATCTCTAAGTTGAAGACAGTGAGAGAAATGGTCATATTGTTGATGACAAAGATTTGACCATGTTGGCTCTTAATGGTCCTCCTTCATCTTGGGAGTCTTACATTCAAGGAATCGACATGAGATCAAAAATTTCCAAGTTTGATGGGTTGAGGGCTTACTATATTCAAGGGGAGTCAAGGTTGGTTGTGAGAGGTATTAGACGAAGCCCTACAAATGAAGGCATTCATGTTCTTTCCACTCAATCCTCGAAGAAGGAAGGAAAAGGAGGAAAGAAAAGATGCTTCAAGAGGAATGGAGATAAAGGGTCAGATGGTGCTCCTGCATAAAAAAAGAAGTGGGACCTCTATCATGTTTACTGGGATAAGATTTGCTCAAAGTTAGTCAACTTGGATTTAACATAGAGTGATCTGAAGAGGACATCCCTAAATCTTGAACTTGTACGACCCAACAAGATGTTCTAACACGCCCAGATGGGTACATTTACACTAGGTATGGTTCTCTTTTGCACCCAAATACGTCGAATCACTCTGAGCTGCTTTGGAGCGACGTTTTCCCTTAAGAGTCCAAAGTGCTAAAAGGCAGCAAACTTTGACAGACTATTTCTCAGAAACCGTCATGCTTACAGACTCTTCATCTGAGGATATGGGATCATGTTGAGACTGTATACAATAACCTCTCTCAGTTTTTCCTATCTCGAAGGCGTTTTCCCGTGGTGCTGAGTTTTCAATTGAGGGAAAAGTCGCCAAATGCAAGCAGTGTAAAGTTGCAAAGTGGTGCAATTGTCATTCTCGAACTCGTATGACCCAATGGACTATTCCAAAACATTTGCATGGGTAGGTTTACGCTAGGTATGGTTCTCTCTTGCACCCAAATATGTCGAATCGCTCCGAGCTGCATCAGAGCGGTGTTTTCCCTTAAGAGTCCAAAGTGCTAAAAGACAAAAAACTTTGATGGAATATTTCTTAGAAACCATGATGCTTAAAGACTCTTCATTTAAGGATATGGGATTGTGTTGAGACTATCTACAATAACCTCTCTCAGTTTTCGCTAGCTCGAAGGCGTTTTCTCGTGGTGATGAGTTTTCAGTTGAGGGAAAAGTTGTCAAATGCAAGCAGTGTAAAGTTGCAAAGTGGTGCAACTTTCATTCTCGAACTTGTACGACCCAACAAACTATTCCAACACATCTGGATGGGTACTTTTACATTAGGTATGGTTCTCTTTTGCACCCAAATACGTCGAATCGCTCTGAACTGCATTGGAGCGGTGTTTTCCCTTAAGAGTCCAAAGTGCTAAAAGATAGCAAACTTGGACGGACTATTTCTCAAAAACCGTGATGCTTATAGACTCTTCGTTTGAGTATATGGGATTGTGTTGAGACCATCTACAATAACCTCTCTCAATTTTTTCTATCTCGAAGGTGTTTTCCCGTGGTGCTGAGTTTTCAGTTGAGGGAAAAGTTGCCAAATGCAAGTAGTGTAAAGTTGCAAAGTGGTGCAACTTTCATTCTCAAAATCGTACGATCCAATAGAATATTCCAACACATTCAGATAGTTACATTTACGCTAGGTATGGTTCTCTCTTGCACCCAAATACGTCGAATCGCTCCGAGCTGCATCGGAGCGACGTTTTCCCTTAAGAGTTCAAAGTGCTAAAAGGCAGCAAACTTTGATGGACTATTTCTCAGAAACCGTGATTCTTACAGACACTTTGTTTGAGGATATGGGATTGTGTTTAAACCATCTACAATAACCTCTCTTGATTATTTCTATCTCGAAAGCATTTTCCCATGGTGATGAGTTTTTAGTTGAGGGAAAAGTTGTCAAATGCAAGCAGTGTAAAGTTGCAAAGTGGTGCAAGTTTCATTCTCGAACTCGTACGACCCAGTAGACTATTCCAACACATTTGGATGGGTACATTTATGATATGTATCATTCTCTCTTGTACCCAAATACATCGAATCACTCTGAGCTGCATTGGAGTGGCATTTTCCCTTAAGAGTCCAAAGTGCTAAAAGGCATAAAACTTTGATGGACTATTTCTCAGAAATCATGATGCTTATAGACTCTTCATCTAGGGATATGGGATCGTGTTGAGACCATCTACAATAACCTCTCTCAATTTTTTCTATCTCGAAGGCGTTTTCCTGTGGTGATGAGTTTTCAGTTGAGGGAAAAGTTGCTAAATGCAAGTAGTGTAAAGTTGCAAAGTGGTGCAACTTTCATTCTTGAACTCGTACAACCCAATGGACTATTCCAACATGTCTGAATGGGTACGTTTGCACTAGGTATGGTTCTCTCTTGTACCCAAATATGTGGAATCACTTTGAGCTACATCGGAGCGGCGTTTTCCCTTAAGAGTTCAAAGTGCTAAAAAGCAGTAAAATTTGATGAACTATTTCTCGGAAACTGTGATGCTTACAGACTCTTCATTTGAGGATATGGGATTGTGTTGAGACCATCTACAATAACCTTTCTCATTTTTCTCTATCTCAAGGGCATTTTTCCCGTGGTGCTGAGTTTTCAGTTGAGGGAAAAGTTGTCAAATGCAAGTAGTGTAAAGTTGCAAATTGGTACAACTTTCATTCTTGAACTTGTTCGACCCAACAGACTATTCCAACACCTCCAAATGGGTATTTTTATGCTAGGTATGGTTCTCTCTTACACCCAAATACGTCGAATTGCTCTGAGTTGCATTGGAGAGATGTTTTCCCTTAAGAGTCCAAAGTGCTAATGTCAATGAAATGTGGGGGCATAAATATTTAAGGTTGGATCAAGATTTTGCAAGTCCTAGCTCTTGCCAATCAACTTGAATCAATTACATGGAAAATGAAATTCACAATGCAATTTTTACTTTTTTATTTTTCGAAAAAGTGGCAAGCCACTATAATTTGTTATTAATAAATAGGAGATATAAAAAAACCTGGTTCAAACGAGCATACTGACAAGAAAGAACTAGGAAGAAAAGTTTCGGTTGTAGCTTGATTATGTACAATGGTAGACATTTGAACCGTATTTCAAAAAACATCACTAGATATAGATTATGCCTATACACAGTTATGACCTTTTTACATTGTTTGACATTTCAAAATTCAATTTTTACAAAATTTGCCTATTTGAGGCATTCAAGGCATAGTCTTCCACAAGAGTAGTATGTTGCCATTTTCAAGTGACAAGCACCTGTACAAACCATCAAGGTAGTAGTTAAACTACATACACTAGAAAATATGCTTAGAATAACCAGTTGATATTATTGTAATTTGTCACATACCTCTTTGAAAGGATCAGAGTTGCCTATTGTTGTAGCAGGTCCATGAGCAATCATGCCAGGAATATTGCAAAATTTATCAAATGATAAATCTATATTGTAATAGCAAAAAATATGCTTATACTAACAAATCCATATTAATCTAAACATACTGAATGATGATGAAATTGTAATGCAAACTATAAAAGATTCTTTGAATAACCAATCTATATTAAAGTAATATGTCGCATACCTCTATGAAAGGATCAGAGTTGGCTATTGTTGCAGCAGGTCCATGACCAATCATGCCAAGAATATCGCAAAATTTGTCAAATGATATATCTATATTGTCACAACAAAAAAGAGGCTTAAGCATTGTACTTTCCATTCTTGAATATGCTATTCAAGTGTGCCTGAAGGGTCATCTCTTTGCTTAAGAGTATCCAATATTGCTTCATGATCAACATTAGTAAGTGTCCATAGTTGTTTTGTCTTTGGTTTGGCATGATACTTCAACAACTTAACATTTGTTTCTATAACAAGGTGTGAATACATGAGAATGGTTTTGTGTTTCTCGTAGTCTTCAAATGCAGGTATATCATTCTTTCTAATCATGTACGTTTACAACCAAGTTCCTGCAACCACAATTAAACCTATAGGATACATGAACCCATCATCATCTTCCATTGATTGTGTTAGCTTGTGCTTTACCCACACACATCGAGCCAACCAATATTCTGATCTCTCTTCATTCCCCTACGGTGCAACAACTGCAAAAACATGTCCTGGATGTAGTAGATCTAAAAGCCGGTCGTAATCAAGTGAACTTTCCATTGTGTAATTTGTCATGGATATAGTTTGAGATAAAGGAGTTAGATACTGTGGAACCCATGTATCCACCCACTCACTTGACTCACATTGATTCCACTCGCACTGAATACAACTCTGACAAAAACAAGCCAACTATCGTGTCCAAATGGTCCATGTGCTTGGATCTGAGCTTCGAAATGAATGCATCTTTGAAGAAGCTTTGATTGTATGACAATCCAATTTGCCTCCCATTGTACCCTCCTCAACAAACCAAAAGAATCTATGCACTATTGAATCAAGTGTCCCTCCATGTGATAATGTTGAACTACACCAATCTACAATAGAACGTGCATCATTGAATTTTGCTCCTGAAATCTTCAATTGCTCCTTAACTAGAGCTCTTTTTACACATGCACTTGCTCCATCAAGCTCCCCTTTCCCATGCCCAACTTCAAAAAAACTCCAAATATTAGGTACACCCCTCTCTACATGCATTCTACTCAACCAATAAAGCATACGCGCATTCTTGAATTGACCTGTACAGTTATCTGACCAAATGAGATTTCAGCCAAGTGCTATATCATGCTCTTGCAAGAACTCAAAAAAATTCTCAAAACAATTTTAGACATACTCAAACGAGTGAGATCTATCATCACTCATATAAAAATGATATTCTTTTATTATCTTTCTATCCTCCTCTATACTATTAGGTGCATGTCTAAACATTATGTCGACAAAAATAGCAATCTGAATGGAATTTTAATACTGAGATTGTACCTCGTTTTGTGGTTGCAATGTGTAGTTTTGAGCAAAATCAACCACTGATATAATAGTGCCAATCGGAAAAGAGTCCTTACATATCCTGAATCGTTGATCCAACCACTGAGACCTATGACTATGCCTTGCATATTTGTAAAAAATATTGTCCTTAAAATCTGAAATAAAATCAGCAACACTGCATTCTTTTGTAACCAACTCGCATCTAGAACCTTCACCTCCACTCTGCAAAGTATATTTGACTATCTCATATCTCTTTTTCTCAACAAGATTCTTTCCAGATTCATGTTCTGAACCCTCATGAAAACATTGAACAAACTTTGACAAGCCACCACATTGACCTCTTTCCTTCAAAATTGTTTATAATGTTATCATCAATTTCAACTAACCATTTAGGGGTCCTTGAAGGTCTTGAATTTGGAATACCTCTTTCTTCCACACAAGGTTCTTCATTTCTCGTGTAATCTGGTGAAACATAATTTACACTTGCTTCAATATTATGTTCAACATCTTCATTTCCAATATTTTCACCTTGAACATTTTCAATATCAATTTGAAGAATTTAATTCCCAATTTCAATATCATGTTCAACATCTTCAATTCTATTATTTTCATTATCAATTTCAAAATTTCCATTCCCAATTTCAATATCATGTTCAACATCTTCAATTCCAACATTTTCATTATCAATTTCAATATTTTCATTCCCAATTTCAATATCATGTTCAACATCTTTAATTTCATTATCAATTTCAATATTTCCATTCCCAATTTCAATATCATGTTCTACATTTTCACCTTGAACATATTCAATTTCCTCCACTTGAAAGACCATAGGTTCAGGTTCACCAATATTTAACATACCTTGCCTTTTCTTTCTATGACCTTCTCTATCTCTTTGTCTATATCCTTGAATTTGTTCTTTTGTTAGCTTTCTCTTACATTTTTTCTTTTGACGACTGTTGCTCCCCATTATACCAAATAAAAGATGCTAAATAATCATTCATTATGACAAATTTGAGTACATGAATCTGCAATTTTTTTTATTTTTGTCTCTTCCTGTCTGAAACCACGTGTTTGTCACCTGAAAAGTGCTACAAACAGAATGCAGGGTCCGTTGGAATGCACAAAAATGACCCACATGGGTTTTTTCTATGGCCCACAAATCATATATCGGATATCTAATTTGTAAAACATGTTCTGCAATGGTAAGATTTCACCCCTGCACAATGGAGTTTCACAAATTGGATATCCGATTCAAATAGGATTTTCGATTTGTACACATATAGACCAAAGGGAGAGGGAGAGTGCGAGAGGGAGAGGGAGAGAGGGAGAGGGAGGAGAGGGAGAGGGAGATAGGGAGAGGGAGAGATAGTTGATAGTTGAGAAGGAGAGGGAGAGAGAGAGGGAGAGAGGGATGGAGATAGGGATAGGGATAGGCATAGGGAGAGGGAGAGAGATGGAGAGAGGGAGAGGGTTTAGAGTTGAGGGAGAGGGAGAGGGAGAGGGAGAGGGAGAGGCAGAGGGAGAGGGAGAGAGGGAGTGAGAAGGAGAGGGGAGAGTGAGAGAGAGAGATAGAGGTGGAGAGAGTGAGAAGGAAAGAGATAATATTTAAATATTTTATAAATTGGTAATATATATATATTTAAATATTTATGGATTAACTAAAATATTTATAGATTAACTAAAATATTGAAATAATATTTAAATATTATACATTTAATAATATATTATATATTACATACATAATTCGGTAAGAGATTACCATAAATTGTATATTAAATATATTACATTATAAACTTTATTGGATATTATATATAGTAAATTATAAACTTAATTGCATTTTTAAATAATATATTAAAGATTGTATAAATTGTTTTAAAACTGATCTAAAAGATATCATATATCGAATTCAAATCTGATATCGGATTCAAATCGGATATCCGTTTTCAATCTGATATCCGATATTCTGACAAAAAATTTAATGCCTTAGTATTAGGCTAGAGATTTGGTTCGGACCTACCAATCCTAAAAGTCAACATGCAAAACATGTTTAACAACTTACCTTGTTTTTCCATACTTCGCCCATGTGGTTGACGAGTTTTATTTTACCTAATAATGATAAAACGAAAAGGGTTTGTAAAGGAGCTTCTCAGCTTTCTACCAATATAAATTATTATTTCTTTAGAATCTAATAAATAATTATTATTTATTTTTTATTAGAATTACGACTAAAGTCCTGATTGATAGTCTGATAGAAAACATCTATAGCTTTCAAATGGTATCACATTTTTTGAATCCAAAACATGCGTCACATTCTATGATTTGCATACTATAGGATTAAAAAAAAAAAAAAAATTCCATTAAGTTTTGACCAAGTTAAGGTGGTCAAACATACGAGTTTTTGTATTTTTAAAAAGTTATAATAACAAATTCATAATTAATTATTTATTTGAAAGAAAAATATGCATCACATCCAGACATGATTCCTCTACTTATATCTAAAATTTTATAAAAAAATAATTATGATTTTATTATGGGGTTAGTAGATTACAATTTGAATCAATTAGATGCAAACATAGTTACTATGGGGGTAGAACGTACTATATACTATTTTACCCAACCTCCAATTAATGACTCCAATAAACCATTTTATTATTATGTTTTTTTTCGTAAAGATATTGGTTTCATTTTGGTAATGTTTTTTTTAATTTATTTTTTGTCACAGTGGGACATTGATCATACGGGGAAGGCTTCAACCCATAGCACATATCACAATGCATCTTTAGGTGTTTATACCTAACAGGTTTACCTCATTATAATTGTACAAATTAGATACGAGAAAAATATTTTATTATTATGTTTTTTTTCATAAGTTTATTGGGTTAATTTTGATAATGTTTTTAATATTCTTGTCGCAGTCAGCTGATCAAGGAAAGGAACCAACAGTAGTAGAGGAGAGCATCCATAGGGAGGTGCATTCACTATTATGCGACAATGACATTGCATATTCCACAAACCCTATGGATATGATGAGGAAGAACCAAAAAAAATGCAATGAAGAAATCCTTCAGTTGATTTTCATAGTGCCTCAAACATATGAGATAAGAGAAAGGATTAAAATATTGAATGAGAGAACATATAAGTTGCAAGTAATCTGCCATGAGATCTTTAATTATAACATAAGTTCATTCATGGTTTTATATTTTGTACTTTTTTATGTCATGAACTAGAATATGTGTTGTTTTTACAAGATTATTTGCATCCTCATGATGTTGTTGGTCATGGTCAAGGTACTGCAAGTGTTGCCCAGGGAGTAGGGATTGGTACAAGTGTTAATCCTAATCTTTCAATGTATACATCACATCATCCAACCCCATCATTCATGCCTATACTGTTGAATGATATGTCAAAAACACATACCATGCAGGCATCGGGTAGTGCACCTTCTGGCAGTGAACACATGCCAAAACATGCACTGGGACATGTACCTGAGGATGCAGAGGCCTCTTGTATTGGTGATGTTTTATCAACATTTCCTAGATCTTCCCGTATTAATAGTATAGGAACATTGTCGATCACATTTGTGGTGATCAAGGATTTTGTTCCCATAAAGATAAAGAAGGTCCTAGGTACTTTAAAATGTTTTAATTATTATTATATATAATCCAATTGAAACTTACTTATTGATCACTCTTTTTAGACTAATGATCTCATCATCATTTTGCAGGAAATGATGTCTTTCATAAACATCTAAGTGATATTACATTGGAGCTCTTTGGGCTCACCATACATACATGGTGGAATGCCCAAAATCAAGATTGAAAATATGAGCTCATTAGCCGTTTAGTTGTTCTCTTCGGTGATAAAACATTCAATCGAACCAAGGTCCTTAAGAAATTTGGTACCTATCTAAAGTATGTGAGGGACCAATATAGGTCAGATTTAGTGAAGAACAAAAAAAAAGAGCATCCCCCTATGATTTCAAAGAGGGAGTGGAAGGACCTGGTGTCAGATGGAAAGGAGAAGGCTCAAAAGAAAAAAGGAAAGACACCATCAGCCCAAGGAAGGTATGTGATACTATCAATAATGTAATTATATACTGACTACTCTTTCTTTTTACATAATCTAATGTATTTCAAACTTTTCATAGGTTTCCTGACACATCGAAGGAAACAAAGGCAAGACTAGAAAAACATGTGTGAGCAGCACAAACTTGGCTCTGGTGGTTATATGAAATTAGCCACATGAATTATAAGTATCAATAAATGAAACATTGCATCCAAATAATAAATTTCAATTTTTTTTGGTTTGATCACACCATAGAAGGAAATTTCATGATCTTATTCAAAAATGCAAGGCTCTAAATTCAACATAGTGCCCACAGAAGAGGACTTGAATATTTCCTTCCAGCAATGCTATGGAGCCTTGGCTAAATGCCTAAGAGTCTTGACTAGGAAACCACAATCTTCCACTACATCCAACATGCAGGTAAATAAACTCAATAAAGTTTATTTTTTAATTGAATACGTGTGCAATCTATTCAATATTAATTTCCACCATAAAGTAATTATGTGCCTATTTTTTTTAAACAGACAAGCAATGATAATACTGCACATGACATTGGAATGCATCCTATTGAGGGTGGAGCACAACCTGGAGATGAAGGTCATGGTGTCCATCCTAATATTGGATGTATTCATGTGCTATAGAAAATGCAGTATGGATTAATATAATTAAACATTTTTAATTGCATTTGGTGTATTAATTAATGTAACCTTTAGTGTTTCAACTTTAGAGCATGTAGAGAGTGATCAACATGTTGAGCATGATCAGGCTAGACAAGATCAAGAACATGATGTGGCCCCATCAGGTAAAGAGGACCACTCTAATTTTCTTTTAAACATATTTAATTGCAATTGGTTTATATTACTTGATGTAACCTTTCATGTTTCAACTCCAGATGAGGATTTAGAGGGTGTTTAGCATATTGAGCATGAGGCTATAAGATAATATTAGGAACATGATGTGGCCCCATCAGGTAAAGAGCACCACTCTAATGTTATTTTAATTAATGAAATACTTGTAACAATAATAAAAAAACATATCAATTTAACATTTATTTGCTATTGCAGTAGACGCCTCCTTGTAGCAGTGTCCACATTGTGAGTACACGACTAGGAATACATTAAGATCATGAGCATATCTCAGAAAAAATGAAGGGGGGACAGATGATTTAGAAAATGATACTCTACTTCAGATTTCTTTATCTGCAAAAAAGAAAAAAAAAAAGTTATTGTAATCATATTATGACAACCATATTTTTGATAAGATGTAAAAATTGAAAGAATGAATGTTATATGTTAATGAATGAATGCGAATATGTTAATGAATGAATGTTATATGTTATTAATGGATGAATGGATGGATGTTAATATGTTAATGAATGAATGTTATATGCTATTAATGCAAGATGAATGATTGAATGTTATATGATCGGGTATGGGGAATTGAGAGTGATGTGAGGGGGCGAGGGGCCAAATGAGCTTCCAACTTCACGTGGTTGGCCCTATTAAGTAGAGAATATTAAACTATTCTCAAAACAAAGAGAAGTTCAATAAAGAAAATGCACTTTTCAATATAAGAAATGCATCGTTTGAAGCATCAAACCAATATGAAAAGATGAAAGAAAGTGCTAAATTTTCACTATGAACATTGTGTTGTGTGTGGATTTGGTTTCAAAGCTCTGTTTCTTTTATTTTTAGTGGTGACATAACTCTAAAATTTGAATTTTGTGCATAGAAGTTTAGTGGAAAATTTGACAGCTCTGAAGGGTTTAGAGGCTTGATTGAGATAGATACACGGATATTTGGATCTTGTTGTTGATGGGAGGCTTCCACTTAACCATGAAATTTTGTACCATCTGTAGGTATGAAAATATTTCTCTACTTACATTCATTCAACTTACTGGAATATAATATCTGACAAAAATCTCCTTTTCATTATACTTAGATGGATTTTCATGCCCTGTTCCAAAGCACATATTTTAGAATAGGCAAGAAGGATGCTGACAAGGGTTAAGGAATTTGACTTTACACTTGTCAATTGCATAGTTTACTTCATTCATCTAGCATATTGCCAATGCGTTTCATAATTGTTGGAATCATATCTTATAATTACAAAACTAGTAAAATTAAAATATGTAAGTTTCAAATATGGCATTACATATATTTCTATGAGTTTTTGAAAGAAATATCAAAATGGAGAAGTATTAACAAAATAATCTGCATAATTTCTAAGAGATTAGGGAATTTGTTTGCAGATTTATCTTGAATATATTTAAGACAAAAGTAACTTATAGAGATTGAAGAAAAATATCGATAGTCTAAAATCACCAGTCAACACATTTTAGTCATATCTAATTTCAAGAGAACTAGGTCCACTATCCATTAGCCACTAAAACAAATAAAAAAAATTCATAATATTATTGTGTTCTATTAGGGTTGACTGGTTACTTATTTCTTTTTGATTGTTAGGAAGTCATCAATATACACTTGGTTTTCTCACCTTCTCTTGCCTTGTGGCTAGAGAGTTTATGCAGAAGGCATCAAAGTAACCTTCAAGATTGATAATGGAAATGAGTACAAGGTCAGTATAACATAATGTTAATTGTGTATGGTTTTATTTTTTCAAGACCAATTTAGATTCATTTTCTGCTTACACTACTTTTATTTACATTTATGTTTTTCTAATATCCATTTTCCTTTACATTCATATTATTCTATATATATTGTGTTTACAGTAATGTTTTCCTTAATTTAATCTAGGGGAGAGGACCTAGTACCTAAGAATTTTTCAATAGTTGTGATAGTAGTGGTTTATATAGTGCCCAACCCTAATTATTTGATTCTTCTTACTGATCCAATTAATACTTAAAAGTTAGTGTGATTGATTATAAGGATTTAATCTTTACTTTATTGTGACAAACTTAGATTTTTGGGCTTGTCTTATAGGTGCTTTTTTAGATGGGTGAGGATTGTTTCTTGTGCTAAAAATATTTTTATTTGTTAATGCTAAAATTACATAGCTGAATCAAGGGGTAGAGGTTGTCCTCTTCAAATGGAATAAGAAGGAGAGTCAAAAGTGGAAGATCAGTCCCATCTATAAGTTTCATGTGTAGCTACATTGTATGGAATTATTTATCTTGGGTATTACTTAGATTTAAAATTTTGATTATCTAGTAAAAGTCATGTTTCCATAGAGGGTTTGGAGGCTTTATCTCACAATTCAGATTGCTTGTGTCACTATGTTTTTCTATTCAATATGATATGTATCTCAAGGAGGATATGGATCTGGGTCTTCATACCATCAACCTAATGAAGAGGAGCCTCCATGTCACGCTATTAGGATTTACTGTGAAGCTAATCCAAAGTTTTCCATTGCTTCTCGAGGCCATATTGTAGTGTTTTCTTTAGGAAGCCCACATGATCCCCATCAGGTATCTTCTTTTGTAGTCTCTAAATTCTTGGAAGAAATCAACAACCAATTTTTATAAATGTGGCTCGTTGTTTACACATTAATATCTCTTTTGGCAACAATGGATCAAAGTGGATTCATGGGGTCTTAAAGAGAAGGATCTCAAACATGGAGATCAAGAGTGGGACCATGTAAAACCATTCATAATCATGCTCATATTGTTTTTTTGACTGTTTAAGAGATAAGTATCTTGGATAACATTTTTAATTTTTCTATTGAATTTCAAGAGTGAGAATAATTTTGGGTTTGCAGTCCTATTTTTTAGTATACTAGCTAAGCACCAAGATGCACTGTAGGTACTTTTTCTCACCAAATCACTCATTTTCCACAAAATTAGATTCTAATGTGTAGTTTAATATTCACTAGTTTGATTTTTTCTTTTTTAGCAAAATTAGAATTCAGTTCGTAGGTTTTGCTTGTTGTGCAAATTTGTAAGATGAGTTTTTTGTATTCAGTTGCACAATACTTTCCTTTTTCAATAAAATTTTATGCAATGGAATTCAGATATTAGGATTAGGTTACTAGTTTCTCTTTGAGTAATAATTTAAAACCTTATTAATTGTCCTTTACAATGTATATGACTATCTTGCAAACTATCCTCTTATATTCATGACTTTCTTTCAACTTATCAAAGGATGACTATTCCTTGATTAAAAACTTTGTTTGATTGTTGTCCTTCATATGAATGTCTCAATCTTCTCTTTCACAGCTTTATGTTACTTCACTATTCTATCATACCTCTGATTTTTAGCAATAGTGTCTTCAACCTCTCTGTAATTCCCATGATGAACCGTGTGTTACTATGTCAACACTTCCTTGACCATGAGAATAGGAAACAAGGGAATTGATCTTCAACGAACTTGCTCATTCAGACGGTTGACAACTTTGACCTTAAATGTCGAACACCTTTTCTGTTGAGATTAAAACATGTCCGCTGATTTTAAGCATGTGCATTTTAGATCCACTTTAGTAGCATGTGAGTTAATATACTAAGGTTAGCTTAATATATTAAAACATTCATGATGTTCTTTCAGCCTCTCTAAATGTGATAGATGGCACCTTTGTGTGATATCACGATCATTCAATACTCTATGGTGGGGTCATCATAGGATGATGGGGATCGGTAGAGATGTAATGCCTTATCATCAATGACCACGATAATTCACCTTTCTGCAAAATATAAACCATTTATTAAAACCTCTGATGAAGTTGCTATATTTCATCACAATTTCAACACACCTAAATTGACGAACCACCAAAACCTTTGATGAAGTTTCTATACATGCGACGAATGTTTGGTGATTGTTCATCAAAATTGCGACGAAGTTTGTGTCGAATTTCTGATGAACACCAATTCCACTTTTTGTGGTGATGACTGACAATGTTGGGTCGTACTTTTGACATATAAAATTTGGTTGAAATTAAGATGAAAAAATAGTGACGAAATTCATATGAGTGTTTCGTTGGTATTTTGACAATAGATTTTCAAAATATCAATGAACATTCGTCGGAATTTGGAGTCAAATACAGTAGTGGTAGGAGGTTAGTATTTTGACTTTGGATTTTACCGAGGATAAGATTTGTGGAGTATATTGTAATGAAGAGAGATGTTGGAAAACCCATTTATTAGCCGATAGGCTATTTTGTTTGAAGTTTCTACCGAGATTTTTGTCACCCCAACCGTGAATTGGATTTGTCGGTGTAAGAGATGACCCGGTCCGCAGTGACTCGATCAAGTTTTTTTGTGACTACATCGAGCCTAGTAATTACATGGGTTGGTGGTGGTGGAGTTGGTGTCCTCCATACACGGAAGTTGAATGGCAAGTGTTTTCTCGTGCGAGGGTTAATGCATCTTGTTGTTGTTGTATGATGGTGATGGGTGAAGTAAATGCAATATTCAATGTTGTGGTGTGGGAAAGTATACTTTGATTAAGTTGCATTGTCAAAAGAGCCATTATGGTGTTGGTTTCATAGAATACCATAATCATCACCTTCGGCTCCATTTTTTAGGAGATTGGAGGGTTTTAAAACTATTGTGCTGCAGAATGTGTAAGTCATTTTACATGGTTTTTTTGCACAAATGATTATTAATTTATTGTTGATGTGTTTCGTTCTCTAGTAATTTTTCCTTTTGATAGCAGGTTGGAGGGTTTTGAAACTAATTTGCTATGAAATGCATGAGAAAGTATATTAATTGAGTTGCATTGTCGAAAGAGCCATTGTGGTGTTGGTTTGATAGCAGAAAATTGTAAAAATCATAGGCTTCGGCTCTGTTTTATAGCATATTGGAGGGTTTTAAGGCTATTGTGCTCTGAAATTTGTAAGTCATTTTACGTGGTTATTTTGTGTAAATGATTAATTTATTGTTCATGTCTTTCACTCTCTATTTATTGTTTCTTTTTATATGTTTGTATCTTTGTCATTATACCCATGTTGGAGACTTCAAAGAGATTATGCCTCTACATGGATGGATTTATTGCAGTTAAATATTCTTTCTTTCACTATAAAATATTGTTAGGTTTAGTAATTATTTTGCGTTTTGTTTATTGTTTGTAGTTATGTGCTTTGAAATCTATAAGTCATTTTACATGGGTATTTTGCATAAATGATTAATTTATTGTTCATGTATTTCGCTATCTGCTTATTGTTCCTTGTTATATGTTTGTATCTATGTCATTATACCCGTTTTGGGGACTTCAAAGAGATTATAGCTCTGTATAGATGGATATATTCTAGTTAAATCTTCTTTCTTTCATCAAAAAATATGGTTAGGGTTAGTAATTTTTTCATGCTTCGTTTATTGTTTGTAGTTATGTTTATGCATCTTTGGCGGTATACAAATTAACATAGGAGCTGAAGATTAGCATAGGAGTGATTGCATATATATATATGCATAGGGTTAGTATGAAAGTTGTTAAGTGTTATTCTAATAGCTCTTTTAGAATTTCTCTATTTGTGTAGAAGCTCCTTATAACAAACTATTATTTTTTGTGGTTATTTTGTCTAGATCGAACATGTTATGTCTCTTGTATGAATATTTTTATGATATTCTTTTTTTTCCTTGACTGTTTGAAGTTCCCCATTACAGATTATTACTCATGGTATTCTTTTATTCAGTTCTCCATATCATACTATTCATTATCATAGTTTTCCTCTTGTATTATGCATATTTTAAAGTTGTACTTAATGTGGGTTTTTGAACATTTGTCATATTCCTGTGATTGTTAAGTATTTTAATAATAGCTCTTTTCCAATTTCTCTTTTTGTTTCAACTATTTGAAGTTCTGCATAACAAATTGTTCTTCATGATATTATTTTTTTAGTTCACCATAGAAATTTTTTTATTATCATAGTTTGTCTCTTCTATTCTCCATATTTTAAACTTCTATTTAATGTGGGTTTCTGAACATTTGTCATTTTCCTATTTATAATATTAAGTGGCAATTATTGTCTATAATATTTAGTAGCCAATAAGTTTTTTTCTAATACCTCTCATATAATTATTCTATTTGTGTTTAATATATATATAGATGTGTGTGTGTGTGTGTGTGTATGTATCTGTCTATGTTTGGAAGCATTGATTTTCACATATAGTTCACATTGTATGTAAATATAAATATATATATATATATATATATATATACATATATATGTATATGCATATATATATGTATGTATGTTTAACTAATAGTTCTTTTACAATTTCCTTGTTTGTCTATAATATTGAGTGCTAGATAATGCAGCTTGAATTTAGAATCAAGAAGCCAACTATTACATAGATTGCTTGTCTTGTATGAATATGTTTCATGGTACTCTTTTCCCTTGATTTTTTTGAAGCTCCCTATAACAAATTATTCTATTGTTCTTGTAATAAGGATTGTTTTCAATTTTTTGAATTATGAAATTTTGGGGTTTTTGATCATGCGTCATTTTCCTATGATTCTTAAGTGTTTTTCTGTGATTTGATTTTTTTTCCCAAAAATGTTTATATGTGGACATGTACGTATGTAAAATTACATACAAACAACATTAAATGTGAAGAATCTAGTTCAAATGGAGAACCTAGTGCAAGTGAATAAATTGTTGTTACACCTTGTTGACATACTGATACAATTTCAGGTGCACTCGAATACGCTTCAAACTGAAACTCTATTAGTATCTAAACAAGGTGTAACAACAATTTCTTCACTAGGCCTAGGTTCTTCATTTGAGCCGAGCTTCACAAAAAAATGTGACCAACAATAGAGGCATAAATATATATCCATATATATAGACCAAGACCACTATGGCTCGTTCCACAATACAACAACAATAGACAAATAGAGAAATTGTAAAAGATCTATTACACGACAAATCCTATTCATGGATGGGCTGAAAAAAATCTCAGTGGACACTTCAAACAAATAGATTGAACAGATAAAAGAGATAGTAGTAAGAATAATACTTAACATCTATCAACTAATTTTATCTCCAATATGTGTATGCTTTCACACTAACCCTCTGCATATATATATAATGCAATCACTCCTATGTTAATCTGCAATTTATGTTAATCTGCAATTGGTCCTATGTTAATGGGTGTAATGAAAAAGATGCACATAGATATAACTAGAACACTAAATGGAATCCTATGATATTCTTCCATTTAATGTTGGGTTTTGATCACTTGTCATTTTGATGTGGTTCTAAAGTGTTTTCCTAATAGTTCTTTTTGCAGTCTCCCTATTTGTCTTTAATATTTAGTGCCAAACAATGTGGTTCAAATTTAGAATTAACAAGCCAATTGTTACATAGATTGCTTGGTTTTTATCAATATGTTTCATGATATTATTTTTCTGATAATAAACTATTCATTATTGTAATTTAATGTTTAATCTGGGTTGTTGGTCATGTGGTTTTCTACAATTTATTCTACATTTTGGTTGATTGTCAATAATACTTAGTGCCAAATAATGTAGTTTGAATTTAGAATTGACAAGCTAACTATTACATAGATTTCTTGTCCCCAATCAATATCTTTCATCATATTTTTTCCCCATTGTCTGCTTGAAGATTCTTGTGACAAATTATTCATTGTGATGGTTTACCTCTTGTAGATTCTTATTTTTTTTAGACTGCTATGAACTACAAACATGGTGTTGATCTGTACCTTTGGGCTGCTTTCAATTTGATGTGTTTGTGTATGCTTTCGTACCTCTAGTAAGGTTCTTCTTAATGTGGGTTTTTGGTCATCTCTTATTTACCTATCAGTCTTGAGTGTTTTTGTAACAGTTGTTTTACAATTTCTCTATTTCTCTATAATATTTAGTGCCAAATAATGTAGCTCCAATTTTGAATTGACAAGACAACTGTTACATAGATTGCTTGTGTTCTATTAATATGTTTCATGATGGTATTTTCCCCACTTTCCCATAATGCACTGTTCATTATTGTACTTCACATGTTGGGTTGATGCAAGAAGTTGGGTCCGCAAAAAGCTCAAAAAGTGGAAGTGTTTTTGTTGTTTTTCAGAATTTGTCACACTTAGAATGAAATATTGAGGCACTTACACAATGAATCTTACAAGCATCCGGTAATATGAAAGTTTTAATTTTGAATCTAGTTTCTAAATGTGTAATTTATTCAAATACCCAGATGATAGAAATTAAATTTTGATAGGGATGTAGAAAAACAACTTTTTTAAAGTCCCTTTTTTTTTACCATACCATACATGTGTACATACACCACTTTTTGATCCAAATAAAATTATTTTTCTAATTCCTTTTGAGGAAAGAGAGCTAACAATATGAATATTGATGAGGAAATTCTTTTGTAATTTTTTTTTTGATTTTTGATTTATTGAATTTTTATTGGCCTTAATAGCTATTTTTAAAAATCAACGTGTACAGACAACACAATTGGACCTAAAATAAATAAAAATTGAATCTTTTTTTGATTGT
Organism: Sequoiadendron giganteum; assembly: GCA_007115665.2. Taxonomy (NCBI): domain Eukaryota; kingdom Viridiplantae; phylum Streptophyta; class Pinopsida; order Cupressales; family Cupressaceae; genus Sequoiadendron; species Sequoiadendron giganteum. The sequence goes on along the minus strand of CM021100.1, from coordinate 613,313,914 downwards.
GTAGAGAATTGTCTTAATATTTATGCCATATAATTTTTTTTACAAGAAACTTAACCAAAAGAAAGTTATTAAAAAACAAAAAATCTTGATATTTCAAGTTTATGGACTATTTTGCTTGTAAATTAATTAAACAAAAACAAATATAATCCAACCTTAACAAAAATTATATATTTTGAAACTAGAAATCGTGTTATCCAATGGGTTTTAATTTCATAAAACAATTTTGAAAAAAGGTTCATCAACTTTATTCTCAAAGTTAGTTTTTTTCACTTGAAATTGCCATGACCTTGTACTTGCAAGTTCATGGCTAAGTATTGGGTTACCATTCCTTTTATAAGCCTAAATCCAAATAAAAAACATGTATTGTGAGTTTCAAACCTTTTGGAATGAGTACCCACTTTAAAATGGGTACTTATTCTAAAAATTAATGAATACCTATTTTAAAGCTGAAAAATAACACTTCCCTTGAATATGGACCCAACTTCTTGCACTTACCCTATTCTATTCTCTATGTTTCAATATGTTTTTCTTGGAATGACACTTTATAAGCTCCTTATCCCACATGAAAATCATGTCGATTACATTTTTCATATATCTCTACTTTACAACGGTCCTCCAAAAAATATGTTCATCGCTGCCAACTATATAATGTTCGCATATCAATAATCCAATGTTATTTTTTATCCTTTTCCCATCTATGCTTTATAATTTTCTATAGGACAACATTTAACACTTTTTTCCCTTCCTTTTGCGTCACCGTACAACAACACTGACATGCATTAACCCATGTGTGAGAAAACACTTACTGTTCAATGTTGTTTTCGACCTTTTCCCTGTGTATGATTTTATACTTTGTCGTAGGACAACATTGAACATTACATTTAATTCATCTCATGTCACTGTATAAAAATGCAAACATGAAATAATCCTTGTGCGAGCAACCACTTCTAATTCATAACTACAGGAATGAGTTGGATGTACAAAGGCTTTATGAAACAATTGAGGTGATTATGAAGTAGGGCATCAAGAGTGTGTAATGTCTCATGAAGCCTTTGTGAATCAAGCTCATGGCATGTAATTGATAAAAATGAAACTATTTTTCCTTGGTGAGCATGTTATTTTTGTAGATAGAGATCTAGATAATTGTAATTATGGGTTATGCAATTCATTGGTCAAATATTTTCGTACCATGTATTGCACTTGAGATTCCATGGATGAAGAAAAGGAGGAGCTATTTTTCCCTACAAAGAATGCAAGAAAATGCTATGAAAATTGTTGTGTTTGTCATGACTTTATAATTCAAGGAATTTTATGAGAAATTACAAGTCATGCTTTTTACTACAAATTTTATAGCACTTTTGACTGTGTACTCTACAGGGGAAGAGTGCTCTGGTGTGTGTGCATTAGACTTTCCCACATGATGATTTTGTGCATTGCATTACTTGCGTTGCCCAACCACCCTATTGTTTTTGTGCACTAAGGTGAGGGGAGGTAAATGAAATATTCCATATTTTAGTTTCAGGATGTATATTATTTTTGTTGTATTGTGAAAATGACCCACTATGAGGTTGGTTTGACAGAAAACTATTGAAAAATGGTACCATTCACCTTTGTTAGATAGCAGATTGGAGGGAGCTATGACTATTTTGCTCCACAACCTACAACATTTGGCCTCCTATTGTTGTTGTAAGTTGTGTCACTACAATGTCTTATCTTGTTCCTACACATCTAACAAATAAGAGACATTTTGATAGATTCAAATAAAATGTTGCTTTTGCTGTAAGCATAAACAAGGTTTGTTTTATAATATTATATATTACTAAGTTATATATTCAACTCTTTTCTTCATGCATGGCTAGATAAGTTCTAGTACATATAAAAATCAGGTATGTTTATAAAGTTATTTGTGTGCAATTTATGCTTCGAAGCAAAGGCTTTCATACTCCTTTCATTTCTTTCTTTTAACGATATCTGGCTATTCCATCCATGAAATTGGTTTTGTTTCCAAACAAGACATCCCATATATTCCTCTTTACCTATAGTTATCAACATTATAGACAAGTACCATCTTGCCCAATTCTTTATCTACATTCCCTTTTCCTTAAATTTATTGCAGCAAAAAAAACACTGCAAAAAAGGAAATCATTTATGAGAACATGGTTTTTTTTTGCAACTTTGACATTGTGCAATATATGATATACATGTACATGCATGGATTATTACATGCACTAGAGCATAATAAACATAGTTTATTCTAAACATTACATTTTCCCATGTCTCTATAGTTAACATTTCAGCTTATGGCAAAAATTATCCATAGATAACTATTTATCAACACATCCATCTTTTTAAACTTGTTACATCAAAAAAAACTAGTGCAATATAGGAAATCATATATGGAAACAACAAAATTTCTTCCAATTCACCATTGTGTGATATATGATATGGTTCCATTAAATTTTTGATGGGCCTTCCATACTTTTCTTGCTCAAGGGTTTGGCTAGAGCCCATGAGGCTTCATGATGTCAATATGGCAGGGAGGAGAATGAGCATAGGTTTTGTGGTTTTTCCTTTCACCGTCATACATTGCCTACTAAAAATACACAACATATTGTATTTTTATTAATGCATTTCTCCATGCTTATAGAGCTATCTTTTCATCTTGCTAATTTAACTATTTAAACCTCATTATTTATGATGATACCTATTTTTTGTAGGTTATGACAACAATTATATGATGAAATCCTAAAAAAAATTATGTAAAGAAAACCTTTCCCATCTCTTAAAACCTATAAAAAAACTAAAAAGATTTGAAACATATTGATACATGATTGAAGACAAATAGAGAATTATATAAGAGGTATTAGAATAACAGTAATTTTCTACTAAATATTGTAGACAAAAAACCACATTAAATAGAGATTTTAAATATGGAGCATAGGAGTGGAAAACTACGATAATGAATAGTTTGTTATGGGGAACTAGAAAGAACAATATCATGAAACATATTGATACATGACATATAACATGTTACATCCAAACAAAATAACACATACACAGAGAAAAAAAATTTGAAAGCAGTGCAAAAGTACATGTGAATGTCATGTTTGTACTTTATACCAATCTACAAATTTTCAAAATTTCAAAACTTAGAAATAATAGTTATTTTACAATTTCTCATTTTTTTCTACAATATTCAGTGCCAAATAATATAGCTTCAATTTTAAATTGACAAGCCAACTATTACATAGATTGCTTGTGTTGTATCAATATCCACTTGCCCATAAAAAACTGTTCAGTATTATACTTCACCTCTTCTATTCTCGATGTTCTTAAGTTCTATTTATTGTATCTTTCCTTTTTAATGTTCACTATGGGGTGCTAAGACTTTTGTTTTGAAAATATGAACACAATTTATTTCCTATGTTTGCACATATATATATTTTTACATTCATTCAGATTTTCCTGCTCTCTACACAAGGTATACCTGCATCTTATTTATGTGATCTCTTCTATTACAGATACACTACATATTATTTGTTATAAATTATACAATAGTTTATATTTCCTAATTTACATATTATCTACGAATTACACATGTTCGCCGCACTAAACTTCAAATTTTCCTTGTGACTAACTATATATGATTGAAACCATTTTAGATTGCAAACATTCTCAACTGTAACTGCACATCTCCACAATACTAAATAGCTTTGTAATCACATGTTTGGCATGGCGTACAAGTTGCAACTACATTCTATTTATATAGAAGGTAAGGCTCTACATCCTTTATTCCATGTCTTATTTCATGACATGATGTGAAATTATTTTTCATAAATGATACTATATTTAAAAACAAATGTATGACCTATTTAAACTAGAGAAAATTCTTAGGTTAATGATATGATATTTCCACAATCTATAATGCTCAATATTTGTTATTTCTAGATATTTGATTGTGTTTCTGTTTTTGGCTGAAAAAATTCAAACACAATCAAATATCCAAAAATAAAAAACTTAGGTGCCCAGTCATTGGATTCACCATTGATCCTAGTGGTGAGAAATGTATGTTCTTGCTTGGGGGTTTGGTGACAACCCATGAGGCTGAATGACCCAATATGGCAAGGTGGAGAGCAAGCCTTCTTTTCTTATGTTCATACTACATCTAGTTGCACCTAGGAGGTATGCCTACATCTTATCTAAGTCTTTTGTTTTGCAAATATGAACATAATTTATTCATATGTTTGCATATATATATATATTCACACATTCATTGAGCTCCCATGCTTTTGATTTTACTATGATGCCCACATTATTTTCAATCTACTAACAAATAGAGTAATTGTATAAGAGGACCTACATTATCTGGCATTCAATATTATAGAGAAAATGGGAAATTGTATAGAACTATTAGTAAAACATACATACATATATTTATGCATATATACATATATACACATGTATATATATGTGTATATAATATATATATATACATGTACATATATTTATATAGAAACATGTATACATGTATATATATAGTTGTATATAAATATATATACATATATATACACATGTATATGTTAGAGCAATTGGACATTTACTTTATTAATTAAACAATATTTGTTTAATTACGTAAAGTTCCTTTTTACCTCTTTTTCACTTAAGCTAACATTAGGTGCATAATAGTTAATTACTTTATTAATTATTATTGTGCAAGCCTAGGGTTTTCCTTTTTAGGGTTTTCATCTATATATGGTTCAAAACTATCTTTTGTATCATTATTCACTTTACATTTTCAGGTGAATACATTGCTCCACATTCTTGAGCATTTTTCATTGTTGCTTCTCTTTGCTTCTCCTTGTAACAGGTTGTTTGCTTGCAGAGGTCACTGGGCTCCTTTGAAGTTGTATCTTCTCAACTCCAACATGGTATCAGAGCTTCAGATTTGTAGCTGCTTGTTCTTGTTTTGAGATTTTTGCATTGGAAGCAAATCTGGGGTTCTAAGTTTTCTTCTTGTGGATTCAACATACTTCAAATTTTAGGTTCACTTTGAGCCCAAAAAGACAGTGCCATTGGATTTGTAGCACCCAAAAACCCCTAAATCGACTATCAAATCATTGATTTTGGTTATAGTCAACCAGGGATGCAAAAAAAAAATTAGGGTTTGGCTGTACGGCCCCCTCAGTAAAAAAGTCACAAAAAATAAAAATAAAAATAAAAAACCTAAGGTTTTTGATTAAATTTCGGTGGCTCGTTCAATTTTCTTCGACCACCGGTCGCATCGCCAAGTGGCCACCAGCCACTGGCTCCGATGCCACCCGTGCTTCGCTCAACCACCACCCGCCCCGCCAAGCTGCCACCTCGCTCCCTGCCCAGCTCGACCGCTCCCTGCCTAGCTCTCCCACTTCCCGTCGCACTGTGCCTGCTCCCGCCGACTTTGATGCCGACTCCATCCAAGCTCGCCGAGCTCACCGATGCCGTCAGCGGGCTCGCCGACACTAGCCCCCGCGGGCTTCTAACACCCACCGCCCAGTCACATGGGTGATGGCGAGTCTGCCGCCCCGGGTCCCTAGTCGGCCCAGGTGACCAAGGGCCATTTTTTTTAGCCCCCAGGTGCTAAAGGAGTCTAATAGGGTATTTTATGCTCTCTCACAAAAATGGACATAATTCGGGCATTTTAGCTCTGTTTTTCGAATAGAAAGAAGCGTTGGAAAGCTAGTTTCGGCACCGATCTGATGGTTTAGGTATTTTTATAAATTTTTTACCGGTCAAAGTGAGGTCTTCTTTCTTCACTTCCGGGGTCATAGAAGGTGCAAACGGACTCCGTTTTTCAAACTCGAATAGGCATTGGAAAGCTCTCAACATGCTCTATTCAGTGATGGGATTTATTTTATTAGAATTTTCACTAGGTACATGAGAATTTTTTTTGAAGTATTTTTTGCTTTTGCATTGCTTCCTTCTTCTCCATTTGTACTAGGGTTTGGGTTTATCTTTTGTGGGGGGTGTTTTTCTCTTGCTTTCTATCATTTATATCAAAAAACCAGAACACCAAAACTCTCAAAAATACAAACCCTTCTGCATCTTCTGTCTATTCTGAAAGATCACATAATAATAAAAAACACAAGCAGGTACAAGTGCAGGGTTTCATGGCAAACTCTTCAGTTGAGCTACTCACATCACATAACTATCACATGTGGAAGTCTCGCATGATGAAGCTACTCAGGTCATGAGGGTTATAGTCTTATTTAGATGAGGTTCAACCTCAGTTGTAGCATCCTTTTGAGATTATGCAGCACAAGAACAAGATGGATGAGGCTATGGGTTTGCTATGCATGCATGTTTCAGACAGTCTTTTGTTTCACCTTGATCCTTTGCTCACTCCTCGAGCCATGTGGCTCAATTTTGAAACAGTTTTTGGGGCCATTAATGAGTTCTATGCATTACAGATTGAGGCAGAGCTGACTTCATTGTTACCTGATTCATTTCTCACTATTGAGGATTTTTTGAACAAGTTCAAAACTATCCGCACTATTTTACAGGGTTGTGGCAAGAACAAGACAGACATAGAGTGCATTTACTTGATTCTTTCGAAGCTTAATGGTCCATTTCAGATATTTGCTTCCTCCTTCTACTCCACCATGGATGGTCTAGGTGCCAGTTTTACCATGCCTACCTTTGATTTGTTTTGTGAGTGTTTGTCTCGGGAACAATCTTACCTTTCTCAGATGGATATGGTCTTAGGTTCAAAGAGAAAAGCATTGGTTACTCAGTCACCGAAGGGGAAATAGAAGAAAAAACCCAGGCCCAAGAAATATTTTGCTGGCAGTGAGCATTCCTCCAAACTGCCTCCTAAGTCTAATTCTAAACCACCATTTAATCCAAAACATGGGAAATCTTTGAAGTCTGGTGAGTCTTCCTCCAAGACTAAGGAGAAATCAGGAGACACTTGCAGTTTCTGTGGCAAGCAAGGTCATCCAGTTTCTAGGTGTTGGAAATGATTAGAGGCTTTAGAGGACGCCATGTAGCAGCAACATATCTCCTCACCTTAGTCTTCTTCTTCCTCCACCATAGGGAAAGGTCATGCTCTCACTACTAGAGCATCGACCAATGGGTCCACTTGGATTTTAGACTCTGGTGCTTCTCACCATATGACTCACACTCAACAGTTGGTCACTTCTCTTGCCTCTTGTGGTACTTCATAGATTGCAGTGGGTGACTCTTCACAGCTTTCCATCTTGGGATCAGGTTCTACCTCTTTGGATGGGGGCATTCTATAGGATGTTTTGGTTGTTCCCGACATCTCGACGAACCTCTTGTCCATTTATCATATTTTCCACATTGGCTCTGGTAAGACAGTTGAGTTCTCACCACATGATGTGGTTATTCGGGACCTCCATGACTCTGATTTGATTGTGGCTACTAGTAGTGTTGATACTACATCTCGTCTTTACAGATTTGATGGATTTGTGCCTTTTGAGGGTACAGGTTCATCTCTTATAGCACATGGAGATTTAGTGAGTAAGCTTTGGCATGAGCATTTGGGCCATGTCAATTACAGATATCTTTAGTAGATGAGTACACAGTCACTTGTTCTTGGTCTTCCATAGATTTCTTGCACTGATGGTATTTGTCATGGTTGTGTGCTTGGCAAGCATCATAGGGATCCCTTTCCGAAGGGAAGTACCACTCGTGCTTTGGCACCCTTGTAGTTAATTCATAGTTAACTCATGTCATTTCCCACTCCTTTTTTAGGGGCCAAGTATGTACTCACATTCATTGATGACTTCTCCAGATGCACATGGTTGTACTTTCTTAAGTACAAGTCTGATGTCTTTGATTCCTTTCATGTTTTCAAGACATTTGTAGAGAAGCAGTCTGGTCTTTCTATCCGATGAATATGTACAGATAATGGCGGGCAGTATGTGAATCAGGCCTTCAAAGATTTTTGCACTGAGCATGGTTTGTAGCATTAGTTTTCTGTTCCCTACACCCCTCAACAAAATGGTATCGTTGAGCGAAAGAACAAGACTTTACGAGAGATGGCTAATTGTATGATTCAGTCCAGGTCAATGGATTTGTCCTTTTGGGTTGAGGCATTCAATTGTGCCAACTATATTCAGAATCGAATGCCTCACAAGGTGATTCAACATATGACTCTTGAGGAGGCTTTGTCTCATGACAAGCCTGATATTTCATCATTTCGAGTATTTGGTAGTGAGGCATGGGCTTTTATTCCTGATGCTCAGAGGAGAGCTATGGAGCGGAAGAGTCAACCCCTCATTTTTTTTGGCTACTGTGTGGATGTTAAGGTGTATAGGTTGTTTGATCCTGATTCTAGAGAGGTCTTGTTTTGATAGGATGTTGAGTTTGATGAGTGCCTTCCTCCAGTTGATACCTTGTCTCCAATGTCCACTTCACTACCTACTCCACCCACTTCAGCTCTTCAAGATTATTTTGAGGATATTCTGATGAGGATATTGATGATCCCCCATCTCCACCTCCACTTGCTCCACCTCAGAGGCCCAAATGGGCTCGCTTTACTATTGAGGCAGCAGGATCTATGGCCGGTGATCCTTCAGACACTCGTCGCACCCGTTCTCATACTGTGGGTTCTAGTCTTTTGACTCATTCTCTTTCAGAGGATCCTTAGAGGTTTTCAGAGGTGATAGGACACCTAGAGTGGGATAGTGCTATGAAGGAGGAGTACTCTTCTTTGATGAGGAATAGTACATGGGATCTATGTCCTCTTCTTGCGAGTAGAATGATGGTTCAATGCCGATGGTTGTATCGCACCAAGTATGCTGCCGATGGTTCTATTGATAAGTACAAAGCATGTCTTGTTGCGAAGGGTTTCTCATAGGTTGAGGGTATTGATTACTGTGAGACATTTTCCCCTATCGCCAAGATGAATTCTATTTGTTTTATACTATCACTTGCAGCTTCTAGAGGATGGCCCATTTTTCAGATGGATGTGAAGTGTGCCTTCTTGCATGGTGACCTACAAGAGGAGATCTATATGGAGCAGCCTCAGGAATTTTTTCATGATTCTTCTTTGGTTTGCATACTTCAGCGTTCATTATATGGTCTCAAACAGGCCCCTCGGCCTTGGTATGAGAATATGGACTCTTTTTTGCTCTCCACTAGTTTCACTCATTGTCATTCTGATCACACGATCTATATTCAACATCTTGAGGGTGAGATCTTGATTCTTGTGCTATATGTTGATGATCTTCTCATCATAGGTAGCTCATCCTCTATGATTCATAATTCTTAGCTAGCCTTGATGCAGCAGTTTGAGATGACAAATCTCGGCCTTCTGCACTATTTTCTTGGTCTTCAGGTGATTCAGTCTTCAGAGGGGATCTCCATTTACCAACAAAAGTATTCTCTTGATATGCTTTAGCGCTTTGGCATGCTTGATTGCAAGCCTGCCCCCACACCTTTTCAGTCAGGGGTTGTTTTGACTACTACTTGCCCCACTCCTTCAGTAGATTCTACACTTTATAGGCAGTTGGTTGGAAGTTTGTTGTACCTGACTCACACTCATCCTGATCTTTCCTTTGCGGTTGGTCTTGTCTCTCAATTCTCACATGATCCTCATGAGAGTCATTGTCAAGCTGCCAAACGTATTTTTAGGTACATTAAGGGCACCACTTCATATGGCATTCAATACACATCAGGGGATCCTCACATTGTTGGCTACACTGACTCAGATTGGGCTAGTGATGTCAATGATCGAAAGTCTACTTCTGGCTTTGTTTTCTATCTTGGCTTTGGTCCTATCACATGGTCGTGCAAGAAGCAAATTGCTCATGCATTATCATCTACAGAGGTTGAGTACTGAGCTGTTGTGCTTGCTATTTAGGAGATTTTATGGCTTCGTCAGTTGATGACTGAGTTTGGTTTTCCTCCTAATAGTCCCACTATTCTTTGGTGTGACAATAAGAGTGCTATACACATTTTGCACAACCCGGTGGAGCATCAACGGATGAAGCACATTGAGCTTCATATGCATTTCATCAGACAGTTGATTCAGGATGGTTCTCTCATCTTGGAGTATATTCCCATTGCCGAGCAAGTTGAAGACATCTTCATGAAACCTTTTTCATCTTCGTGCTATCTTCAGTTGTGCTCTATGCTTGGGGTGAAGGAAGTTGTCCTTGGGGGTTCTTTATGAGGCCTTCCTTCCTTCATGTTTCTTTCAGCATGTTCTTCTATCTCTTTTTGGAGAGGAGTTTTTCCCACTGGATTTTCTCCTTTTCTCCATTTCATAGAGATTTCTTTGTACTTGGGTACCTGATCTGGCCTTGTTGCTAGGACCCATTGCTTTTGCTTTCAGTAGCTTCTTCTAGGTTTTAGCTTCTCCCTATGTCTATCTTAAGGGGGGTTGTTAGAGTAATTGGACATTTACTTTATTAATTAAATAGTATTTGTTTAATTACGTAAAGTTCCCTTTTACCTCTTTTTCACTTAAGCTAACATTAGGTGCATATTAATTAATTACTTTATTAATTATTATTGTGCAAGCCTAGGGTTTTCCTTTTTAGGGTTTTCATCTATATATGGTTGAAAACTATCTTTTGTATTATTATTCATTTTACATTTTCAGGTGAATACATTGCTCCACATTCTTGAGCATTTTTCTTTGTTGCTTCTCTTTGCTTCTCCTTGTAACAAGTTATTTTCTTGCAGAGGTCACTAGGCTCCTATGAAGTTGTATCTTCTCAACTCCAATAGTATATATATGTGTGTATATATAGAAACATGTATACATGTATTTATATAGATGTATACATGTATAAATATATATATTTGTATACATATATATATATGTATATATATGTATATGTGTGTGTGTGTTTCTATACAACTCACAGGTTCTAGACCACAACAATTTTAACACCCTCCAATATTCTATAAAACAGAGGTGGAGCAAATAATTTTTACAATAGTCTGCTATCAAACCAATACCATTGTCATGCTACCAAGCAAAAAAAAAAAGATCAAGACATAATTCTTAATTAAATGCACATTTTTTTCTTTTATAGTTTCCCTCTTTCATTATAATATTTAGTGCCAAATAATGTTGCTTGAATTTTGAATTGACAACCCAACTTTTACATATATTACTTTTCTTCTATTGATATGTTTCATGATGTAGTCTTCTCCTCATCTGTTTTAAGCTCTATGTAACAAAGTGTTCATTCCCATAGTTTGCTTCCTTTTCCTTGGATTGTCAATTTGTGTAGTGTTGCTCCTGATAAAAGTGGCCCTTGTAGATGATTCATAAAATTGAAAATCTCCATCCTTCATATTTTGATGAACAATGTAAGTCTTGAATGGAAAAAGAATATCATGGGAAAAATATGGAGAATAGAAAAGGGCAATAACCTGTACAAAATGCTATGAAACGAACACCAAAATGGCTATTTGAACAATGCAACTTAATCAAAGTATACTTTCCCACACTATGGCATTCAATATTCCATTTACTTCATCTTCTTACATTTTCTTCAACTGCCCCCATCGCACAACAATGCTAGAATGCATTGATGCTCGTGTGGGAAAACACTTACCGTTGACCTTTTGCATATCAAGGAAACCAACTCCACCACCACTAGTCCATGTAATCACCAAGCTCCACACTGCCACCACAAAAATTGGTCAAGTTGTTCCCTGGTAGAAAATATATGACACTGAAAAATCCAATAAACGGTTGGCCTAGCAAAAAGCCCTATAGAAACTTCAAACAAAATAGCCTCCCGTTCGGGACATCTCTAGTGCTTCCTATGATTCTTAAGTGTTTTTATAATAGTTGTTTTACAATTTCCCTATTTTGTCTATAATATTTAGAGGCAAATAATGTACCTTGAATTTTTAATTGACAAGCCAACTGCTAGATAGAATTTTCTATTACACCCTATCTAGATAGCGATAGAATTTGTGGTAAGTAGGAATATGCTACAAAATCAAATCTATACATGTATTTCACTGACCTATTTGAAAAAAAAATTAACAATCGAAGGAAAATGAGAGATGTTTCAAAACCCACATTAAATAGAATATTAAAATATGGAGAATAGAATAGGCATAGTACGATAATGAACACTTTGGTATGGGGAATTGGAAATAAGCATATCACGAAGAATACTTTGTTAACAAGAAGTTCAAACAATTGAGAAAAAAACAATACCATAAAACATATTGATAGAACAAGAAAATAAAAATTGGAAAAGACCTATTAGGAAAACACTTAAGAATGAGAGGAAAATGACAAACGTTGTGAAAACCACATTAAATATAACTTTAAGATATGGAGAATAGAAGAGGAAAAAAATAATAATGAACAATTTTTTTATAGGGAACTGAAAAGAAGAATATCATGAATATTGACTTTCCTATAAAAAATTGTTCATTATTGTAGATCGCTTGTTCTATTCTCCATGGTGTGAAAGTCTATTTAATGTGCGTTTATGACCATTTGTGCTTTTCCTGTGATTAATAAGTGTCTTTCCACTTATATAATAGGTATTAGAATGAAACTTATATAGTGCTAAATATTATAGAGAAAAACCACATTAAATAGAATTTTGAAATATGTAGCATAAAATAGGCAAACTATGAGAATGAACAGTTTATTATGGGGATTTGGAAAGAAGAGTACCATGAAGAATAGTTTGTCATGGGAAACTTCAAAAAAGTGAGGGAAAATAAATATCATGGAGCATATTGATAGAACACATATAACATGTTCCATCCAAATAAAATAACCATGACAATTAAGAATTTGTTATAAGGAGCTTGAAATAGTTGAGGGAAAAACAGTATCATGAAACATATTGGTACAAGACAAGCAGTCTCTATAATAGTTGCAAGATGTATTAGAATAACACTTTAGAATCACATGTAAATAGGCATGTGTAATGTCATAGAATTATACCTAGGGGCAATTCCACATTTTTGCATCTTGCTTAGCATTTATGACACCTTGCGAACATTAATGGAAAAATCTCATGAGTTAGAATTTCACAATTTTGACTCCATGAAGAAACATGGTGAGATGATAGAAGCCTAACAAGGCATTTCCCAAAAATCTAGGCTTTGAACACCCATGCAACGTGCAGATGTCCATGCGCTGTGTTAACATCTTGACAGTTTACCGAATTTGAAACGACAAATCTAGAAGCCTAACCCTAGCGACATGTGTCTAGGACGTTAGGTCTTGAGTGAAATGACTCTGTGCTGCCCTTGCATGCATTAAAAAGTCTTTTTGGCCCTCATTTTGGGGTTGGAAGCCATCAATTCAAGCATTCTTACCACTTGCTCTAGTCTTGGGTAAGATTCACCCTTGAATAGTAGCATTTCTATTAGCGAAGCATTCTTACCAACTCTCTATCAACTACTAGCTCTCAAGAAATCACATCGCGGTGCACTCGTGTGCTTTGGAAGAGGGTATTGACCTGTGGGTAATGCTCTCTCTCTTTATCACCTTTTTCCTACTAGTTCATTTTCTACTTTGTGGTGTGGGGCTCTACTCCGAAGCGGGATATATTTTCACCACTTACTTTTTTATTTTTTTTGCACTCTCTATCAAACCTGGTTTTTTGTGGAGGTGGGAACACCAATACGAGGGTCTGACTAAGGCAATCCCCTATAAAACCCCAACCTTTTTCCCTTTATCTTTTGTGTGTAGGTTACGAACGAGAGCTTGGGCTAGAGATTCAAATGTGCGAAGGTGATCTTGCTTCGAGTTCCCTTGTATTTTCCTTTAGTTCTTAACTTTTTTTTGATTATCTGATTCTTCAATTCCTCTAATTCGAGTCCATTAATATGACTTTGTTTTATCTACCTGATCTCTTGAGTTCTCAACAACTTGGGATGTCAGCACATTTTTTGGATGAGAGCGTGCTGTGCTAGCATCCTAGAACTGTGCTGACATCTTTTGGCCAAGAGCTTCTCATCTAGGGATAGAAACCTAGAAGTCTCATTTTCTCAGTCCTCTTCACAATTCCATTGATCTATTCAATTTTGAGGTGTATAAGGGAAGTTTGTTCCTTGGTGATTCTTAAGAAGAAAGAGACCCATGTGCAATGAATCCCTATTATATCACATTTTGGTGAACGCGACGTGAACTGTTAGATCCATTTTCATGATGTTGACTAAGCCTTTTTTTGAACAAGATTTTGATATGTTGAAGGATGCTCTAGATGATTTCTTAAAAATCATTTTCCCCTATTTGTAGATCTAAAAAAACTCCTTCCTCACCAGCTTAGGAGTCAGTAAATGTGGTAGTGGTTTATGTGGCTCCTCCAAGCCCTAAGAAACCCTTCATTTATGTGACCCTAGCTGAGTCATTCCCTAGAAAGGAATATTTCATCTACGGGATTTGAGGTCATAGAAATCCATCAAAATTATATTCAAGGTTTGTGAAGGCTACTAACTCTACTTCTTATAAGGCCATAGGAAACACATACCCTACAAGGAGAAATTTACCTAAATTAGAACATCAAGTTGTTGTTCCTATGTCACAACTAGTTCAAACTCTTACCTCTTTACCTCTATCACAACCCAAACTTCCTCCAGCTCCTAAACCCACGATCAAAGTACCAGGAAATTATGATCTCGTCGAGCAACTATGTGTTACTTCATTTAAGATCTCACTTTTGGATTTTTTTTAGATTGCTCTAGTTTATCAAGGGATGTTGTAGGAGGTCTTAGAAAAAAATATCTTCCCTGCCTTAGCTAGGCCTACAAATTTTGATGCGTTGATGACACACATTCGAGCGAATTCGTTGAATATCACATTCCACCTGCAAGAAATCCCGCCTCTGGCTCTGCAGAAACAAGAAAAACCTTTCATGATTATAGTAAACATTGACAACATCGGTATTAGATGTACCCTCGTTGAAACTAGATTAGCCCTCAACATTTGTGTTATAGATCTACTGCCTAAGATCAAGGTCGATTCATCTTCCTTGGTGGCTTATGTATTTGTGAGTTTGATAATGCTAGTAGCCAAGATCTAGCTACAATAACGCTACCTCCGCATTTTGGGCCTTGTTACTCTACCTATGTTGGTTTACGTAATGCCTAGCCCATTACCATATAACCTTCTTCTAGGAAGACCTTGGATACATGATATGGGTGTGGTAACTTGTACCCTACATCATTCTTTGAAATTCATTGCTAACAATCAAGTGGTTACGATTAAAGCAGACTCAGAGGCTGTGCACCTTTGTTTATTGGCCACTACTAGTCATAACTTAGCTACTTCCACCCTCAATAATTACATTCCTTCCTTGACCACCAATGATATGGCTTGTTCCTTGTTGGCGCCTACCACGGAAGTGGTTCCACGAGCAAGTGTCGAACGAGGCAAACCACCTAAGGCAGAAAAGTGTGATTCCCCTTTGTCTTCTCCTTCACTTTCCAAGGTGAATGACCTCTTAGATGATGACTAGGGTTCCTTGAATTTCTTTGAATTATTCATAGCAGAGTATAAGTCGAACCCCTCTACTATGGAATTTTTGGGTTCCACTAACATGCTAATGAGTGACCCTCCCGTTGAGGAGGAGAAGTGTGATCCTACCCAGGAAACCATTCCTCCCCTAAAGAATGACTCTACCCCCGTAAAGGAGGTTGATTCTTGCAATCCAAGTACGGGAAGTGAGACCACTCCAATAGAAACTTTTGATGTCCATTGGTGGAACAAAACGCTCTACGTGGAGCCACCCCCTCCAAAAACTCTACAAGCTCGCTATGGGTATGAACTCGCCTCTCGATATGGCTATGGACATAAGGGACTAGGACATATAGAGAAAGGGATACAAGTCCCTATCTAGTTTAAGCAACGTAAGCACAACCTGGGTTTGGGATGTCCCGTTGAATAGTCTAGACAAAAACCCTAGTGGACTGTTAATATGATTTCGGCTGAACCATTAAAATTGGTCCATCCTAAGTTGATAGAAGAAAGGGGATGAGTTGAGAAAGTTCTTGTAGATGTCTTCTCTTTAGACGAAGCATTGGGGGAATTTGGAGGTTCTTATTCCCCTTTTCCTCCTTATCATCACAATAAATAATTCCTGTATCACTTGCATAAACAAGCATACTTTGGAGAATTCATTTTGAGCATTGACGAGGAGGACCCTCTATCTAATGTCACTGATGATGTTTCAATATCTCATCCTGAGGACCATAGTTCTATCCTTAAAGGGGATATTGTCGAAGTCCCTATTGAAGCAAAATCCTCAGAGAAAGCGATCAAGATTAGGAAGTGTCTCTCTTCTGAGGAAGCAGATGAGTGTTTGGCTCTCTTGCATACCTATCCTGATATCTTCACTTGGATGTATGAGGACATGCCTAGTATTAGTGAATCTATAGTAGTCTATAATATCATTCTAGGTCCCAATGCCAAGCCTGTCAAACAAAAAATCTGAAAGATTAATCCTAGGGTAGCCTTAATCATCAAGACTAAGATAAAGAAGCTATTGAAAGAAGGATTTTTTCGTCCTTTTGACTATTCTCCCTGGATCTCAAATATAGTAGTTGTTAGTAAACCTGATGGCCGTATCTGTATATGTATTGACTTTTAGGACCTTAAAAAGGCTTCTCTTAAAGATGACTTTTTGTTACCCAATATAGATATGATTGTGCACTCGACTATAGGCCATGCATTTTTATCCTTCATGGATGCTTTCTCGGGTTATAATCAGATCCATATTAACCTGGATGATCAGTACAAGACAACCTTCACTACCCCTTGGGGAACCTTTTTCTATGTGGTCATTCCCTTTGGATTAAAGAATGTAGGAGCGACTTATCAAAGATAAATGACCTTGATATTTCATGACTTCATTCATAGGATCTTGGAAGATTACGTCGATGACATCTTGGCAAAGTCTGTAAACCATCAAGATTATGTGAAAAATCTCCATCTTCTCATCAAAAGGCTTTGAATTTACAAGATGAGGCTCAATCCCCAGAAGTGTGTCTTCGGCATTGATGCTAGCAAGCTTCTCGGGTTTATAGTCTCTTATCATGGGATCGAAGTAGACATGAATAAGATTGATGCTATTGTTAGTATGTCTCCTCCAAGGAACATCATCGAGTTGCAAAGCTTACAAGGGAAGATCGAGGAAATTCATAGATTCATATCTCAGTTGGATGATCCTACCTTTCCTTTCACTCATCTCTTGAAGAAAGAACAAATTGAATTTATCCTAAAGAAGCTACTACAATAAAATGTTGTACAATTGGGTATGTGCAGGATCATGATGGGCCAAAAAGTGGCAATATATAAGTGATATAATGGCCCATGTGGCTGATGACTTTTTTTTTACCCAAAATTGATGAAATGAAAAGGGTTTTGAAAGGAGATTCTCACCTTTCCACCAATATAAATTATTATTTACTTTGAATTTATTAAATAATTATTATTCATTTTCTATTGAATTATGACTAAAGTCCTATTTTTTAGGCTCATTGAAAAAAATCTATAGCTTTCAAATGATATCATATTTTTTGAATCCAAAAAATGCATCACATTCTATGCTTTGCATACTATAAGATAAAAAAATAAAAAAATGAATTTCATGAATTTTTGACCAAGTTAAGGTGGTCAGACATATGAGTCTTTATATTTTTTAAAAGTTGTCATTAAAAATATATAATTAATTATTTACATGGTAAAGAACTACCAAAAAATATGCATCACATCGGGACATGAGTCCTCTACTTATATTTAAAATCTTATAAAAAAATATTATCATTTTAATGTGGTTAGGGTGGTCAGACAGACACCTACTTCTTATTTTTTCCCTGAAATTTAAGTACTACTGTATTGAAATTTCAAATTTTCACCAAATAGATTTTATTTTTTTGTAAATAAACCTAGTAATTTAGAAACTACATTCAATTTTCTACAAATTCTATTCTTACATATTTTTGAAATAATATAGATAACTTATTCAAATTTTTATGTCAGGTTGCCTAACTCTGATTTTTCTAAATTTTTTGCCACTTAAGGGCCTATTTTTTCCATGATGATATTGCACATACCCATGTCAAAAATCCCTTGAATCCATTAAAGCTTGTTTGACCAATCCTCCCGTATTGATGTCGGCTATGCAAGACATACCCTTCCTACTTTACCTCGTTGCCTCACCATATGCCTTGGTTGCCCTACTGGCACAGTATGATGATGCGGGAAGAGAGAGAGTGGTCTACTATATTAGCCACATCCTGGTCGATTGTGAAAATCGTTACTCATCCATGGAGAAATAGTGCCTTCCTCTTGTATTAGTTACAAAGAAGCTGAGATGCTAGCTCCTCCATGCTAAGACCCATTTCATAGTAAAAACGGATATGTTGAGACATCTATTTTCTAGTTTCGACCTTGCTGGGAGATTAGAAAAATGTGTTATGTAGTTGTCTTAGTTCGATATAAAGTTTGTCACTCAAAAATTAGTAAAAGGACAAGCGGTGGACAACCAACTAGAAGATTCTCCCTAGCCTCACTCCTTCCCTAGGTTAGACTTATTTCTTGATGAGAACATCTTCACAATCAAGTATGACCTCGAATGGAAAATATAATTCGATGGATAAAGGTGTCAAACTAGTTCTAGAGCGGGCTTATTCCTGATATCCCTTGAAGGTAAACCGGTCCCTTTATCCTTTCAATTAGAATTTCCTTGTACCAATAATATCATCGAGTATGAAGCTCTCATTTTTGGCTTGTGTGCCACGATTGCATTGAAAATTAAATATCTTCGTATACTAGGTGACTTTGAGCTTGTTGTGAATCAGATCACTAAAAATTATCAAGGTAAACAAAGTAAGTTGTCCTGATATGGAGATCTCACCTTTTCTTTGCTTAATCAATTCACCTCCTTCACAATAAATAGTGTTCCTAAGAGAGAAAATAGACATGCAGATATCATGGAAAGTGCGACCTCCTTGGTATATTTAGAAGAAGATACGAAAGAATACCACTTCGTTGTGCAATGTGTGTGAACCCTGGTACTTCTCTATCAACTCGTGCCCGAGTCTCTGGTTTTCCTTCATACAGATTCAGGAGAGTTGTTCTCTACCATCTACAATTACTTAAGGAATGGAAACTTTCCTAATGCTGTGATAAAAAATGATCACACTCGTATACAAAAGCTTTCAGCCTATTATATCATCTTATTTGATTTCCTTTATCGAAAGGCATATAATGGCTTGTTGCTAAGGTTCCTTGCTAAAGTGGAGATATCCATATAGGCTTTGTGGGTGGACATTTCAGTGGTAGATCCATGGTGACAAAAATGATACACATGGGGTATTATTGGCAGACGATGGAACAAGATTCCTTTGGTTTCATCAAAAAGTGCCTTCAATGTCAACAACATAGTCTCCTTATCCATGCTCCTGCTCATAAGCTGCAAAATCAAAATTCTTCTTGGCCTTTCCTAAAATGGGGGTTGGACATTATCAGGAAAATATCACCTCTTTCTTCCAAGGGACATGCCTTTATCATCACTGCTACAGATTATTTAACAAAGTGGGTTGAAGCCATTCTAGTTCAATCCACGAGTGTTGAAACTATTTGTAATTTCCTATTAAACAACATCATTTCCCAGTTTGGACTACCTACTACACTTGTTTCTAAAAATGGTATGCCATTTAAAAAAAGGAGGTAAAGTAGCTCTTGGAAAAATTTCATATTCAACACAGATTTTCTACACCGTATAATCGGCAATCCAATGGCCAAGCGAACGCTTCTAATAAAACTATTGAGCTCATTCTTCGTAAAACCATTAATAAACATGGTAAGGATTGGCATACTCAGATAACTTATTCTTTATGGGCTTATCGCATGAGTGTTTGCATGGCAACATGAATGACGCCCTATAACCTCATGTATGGTGCCGAAGCTATCATGCCTTTAGAGTTTGAAATCCCATCCTTACGGGTTTCCCTCAGGGGGGTGATTGATAATGAAACCTATCGAGTTATCAACTTGCATCAGCTTGAGATGCTTGATGAACATCATTTACAGGCCCTCAAACACCTTAAATCTTATCATCGGTCGCTATCTAAACAATATAATCAAGGTGTGCTTCCAAGGACCTTCAAGACTAGAGACCTGGTCCTATATGAAAACCAGTGGAATGTGAATGTGTTACTTGACCAAAAGGGGAAATTTAGTCCTAACTGGTTAGGTCCTTACATTGTGGTTTCCATATATGGTTCGAGTGCCTATGGATTATCATCTATCGATGAAACACCTTTAAAATAACCTATCAACATGATGCATCTTTATTGATACTATGCATAGTGCCCTAATGTGCCATGTATGTGGTGTTCTCCCCAAAAAGGTAGAAATACTAAATATATTAACATTCATTCATCCTCACATCATAAAAAAAAATTATTAGATGATCATATAATTTAATTAACATGTGGATAAATGTGTTATAAAAAATCATGATTAGCATCTAATAAGAACATACATCTACAACATGAGAATAAATGAAAATGGAAATCATACACATAGAAAAAACCATGATGCAAATACCGATGTATGTATGTATGTCCAATGTATGAATCAAATGTCATATACATGTATTATGCCACTACTATAAAAAATTAGTGGCTACTGAATATGTAGCTATATAAAATATCTACAAGTATGTATGTATGTCTACATCCGACTACAAAAATTATATAAAAAATAGGGGTCCTATCTCTAGGGCATGTGGAAACTTTGGTGCTCTAGGAGGAGGCTACATGATGGTCTTTGATCAGGATAGGTGTGAGCGTGACACTGATAGGCCTGTCTGTATCCCTCTTAGCTCCCCCTACAATGAGCAGATGTCCATACTCACTTGGATCAACTCCTGCTACAGTCGCTAAACATTTGTTGGGATCACAATTATTAGTTGTGCATCGATCTCATCAATAAGGCTCTGAAGGGTGTCGCATGCCACCTCGGTGGCATCAACCCTCATCACTACCACATCTTGCTTGGCAAGCACTGTCCATAGCTCCCCCGATAGCTGATCTCATTGACTCCTAGTAGCTATCAACTACACCATCTCCATGCTTCGCTCCTCGTATGTGGTCTGTAGACATGCCATCGGCTCAAAAGTGGGGGCATAAATCCCCACTGAAATAGGTCGATAGGCATCTAGGACCATCCCCTAGATTGATACTACATAATCCATCTCCCAAATGCACTGAGCTATGAGCTCAACTTATCCTTATGCATCCTATGCAACCACAAAGAGAGAGAAAGGGACCAATACCACATAATATATATATATATAAGTAAAATTGTATAAGAAGGAATACGACAAGCAGGAAAGTAAAAATAGTTCACTATGTATACCTCGATCCCCTAGCTGCCATGTGGGATTAGGGTGTGGATTGACACTGGGGCCTACGTCGCCGATATCAGTGGCCACCCCAAGAGATTCTAGTGTAACTACTGCTGGGACAATATGAGCTAGCAGCTCTAATGAGATAGGAGTAGCTAGTGGGGGATTTGATCTCCTCTATCATCATGGCCTCATGGGTGCCACCTCCTCATCCTCCTCCTCTCCTGCCTCCTCATCCTCCTCCCCTACTTCACCCCATTGGTGGGCTTTCCTATTGCCTTGTGGAGGTTTTTGGGCCTCCTCCTCTTATGGGCTTGGGTCCCCTCTTGGAACACCATCACCAAAAATAGGAGTAGGAAAATTCCTCTCCCATCACTAGGTAAAATCAGCTACCACCTCGACATTATCCATTGCCACCGTGGCTGAAAGATCATGGTCGAGCTCATCATTGTCCAAAAAGATGATGTATGTGATGGAAGGGTAAGGGAGGTCACCAACCCTTACTAAATTTTGATGCACCTTGGTGTACATTGGAACATCGAGTGGTATGGTCTGAACACGACCATGCTGGGGTGATCCCACAAAGCTAGTTTACATTTTCTAAGGGATTCTCATTTTTGCTGAAATCACATATTTTTAGAAAAATATAATGATTTAAGCCTTTAAAAGTTTTATTTTAAGGATTTAAATTGAAGAGGGTTTGATCAAACCACCTTAGATCAAACCCCCTTGGATAGAACCCCGCTACTTTTAAACCATACCTACAACAAAGTCTCCTTTACACCTATCAAAATGTTGATTAAAAATCACTTTTGATTTACCTTTTGGGGGATCAAATGCATTCATTTAAAATTTATTCAAATGATCACGGTAGTCCTTAGATCGAGCTATCTAATGAATATAATTTTAATATATTTTGGTTTTATTATGTATGTGGTTTTTTAGTTTTATTAAACATAGGTTTTTCACCGAAAATCTAGCTCTTTGTTTTGCCAATGTGGAAAAATAGTAGATTATCAAAATTAAATTTTAAAAAATATGTTTAGGCTGGGTGTTGATGTCCTTGATCCGCTATGAAACAAAATTAAAGTGCTAGATATCCTAGTAAAAAAACTAAATTCAAAAAAATTAGAATTTGATCCTTTGAACAAGAAAATTTATGTTGTATATGAGGAGCGTCACTCCTTAAAAATGTTGTTTTTAAAATTAAGATAGTTTTCAAAGGAGATAAAAAAAGAAATGCAATCTGATTCCAAATTTTTTGAAAAAAATATATTTAGAATCTATAGACAAAACTTCACAAATCACTAGTTTACATCATCTTCAATTTCCTCATGGTTTAGTCACTATAGGAGCTCGAAAGTGAAGATTTAGTTTAAAAAAAATCAGTTCAGTGTCTAGTTTGCCCAAAAATTATAAACCAATATTTTGGGATCACCCACTGCCACATGATCTAGCTCTAGTAATATGGCATGATGATGAAATCACAATGACCCACTAAAATATGGTTATGTGGTAGCCTATTGTCATCCATCCACCTGAAATAGCGGTGAGGTCTCTAGCAAACCTCTCCCGCGATGATAGTGTCAAATTGTAGTCTCCAAAACTGTAAGTCGCTAAAGCGCCACTTGCCTATCATATCATACTAGTGGGCCATCGGGACATCATACAACTATTGCTAAGGAAAACCAACTAGCCGGGTGCACATGATGTGGGTGAATGCCCACACCTACAAAAGTGTGCATGCTATAAGGCTCTGGTACTCATAATGGACGTATCGCCCCAACTCCTGGTAGAGGTGCACTAACATGTTGCACCCCAATGAAAAAATAGTCCTATGCTCCACCATCTCTCTAATAATCCCATGCAGGTGCGAGCCTCACCTGTCTATGGTGATCCGAAAGGCAACGATCATCACCATCACCCGATGTAGCAATAGTGTTGTCATCCATGGATGGTCATACCAATGCGTATATATGTGACTAGTGTTGTCACCACTGTCAATCCGCCCTATGAAGTAGTGAACTCCCTTGTTGTGCGCCCATGGTGACAAGGTGTCACATAAAGCCATCCACTATCTATGGATCGGAAGCCCGAGGATCCGATAAATATCCTCTAGAGTGATGGTCATCTCCCCATAGGGAAGATGGAAGGAAGAGGTAGTTGCATCCCACCTCTCCATCAACACAGTGAGAATTTTGTTGCAATATCGCATCTCTAGCATAGTGAAGACATGCTAAAGACCAACTCACTCTAAATGTGTAACCTCTTCTAAGGATAACCGATCTCTTTGCTCATGGACAAGGCAAAATGCTCGCCCTTCGGGATGCTCCCGGATCTCTAGATAATCCTGCAAAAAATTAAAAAAGGTTTTTTTTGGTCAGAAACCTGCTCATGATAAAGTACATACACAAAAAGACAAATGCATGCTATGCAGACATATGCATGATGCGCCTATGTCCCAAATCTGCCATAATCACCTAGAGGATGCCAGCGCATCCTCAAGATGATAGCATAGATCTTGGATTCCAATGTGTGTCTGAGATGACAACACGAAAAGATAATGCAGGTGCACATTTTGGATGCCTACAGACCTCGAAGCATGAAAAACCTAAAGAAATGAGTAGAAAGGTACAAGGATTGGAACTAAGACGCCTACCTAGTCGACCTCGCATCTCGCGATGATGTGATCACGTAGCTACTCTAGCCTCGGCACCTCATACTCTCTCCTTCTTGGCATTTTTTAAACTTTTCTCTCACAAAATTCAACAATCTGCTCATAGTGAATAGTGAAAATGACCCTTCTAGGGGCCCACCTAGGTATATATAGGTCAGCCGGGGCCCATTTTTTCTAGAGCTCGTGACACCCCAATTTCTCTTGAATTTACCCTACCATGTTGGGGGAAAAATTAGGAGGGGAAATATAGTCACCACTTGATCATATTTTTCCTCCGAATCAACAACATTTTCTTGATCATTCTTCTATCCTTGGTAGTTTCTTCCGATTTTTTGAAACTGACTCAAAATTTTAGTTTTGTAAGATATAGTTTTGAACAATTTTTCATGACCATGGTGCTATCAATTATCAAGTTCACAGGCTGGGGGCATCTTCAGTACCATTTGGCTTGACCTCGGTGACCTCCGTGGGCCTTCTTTCTAGCACGCATCTCCATAAAATTTAGAGTTTGGGTCAAATTTTTCTTATTTACTTTAATGAGGTTGATTTTTCCAAAAATTGAGGCCACTAAAGTGGGGGAAAAATGTAATGTCGCAGAATTGTACCTAGGGGAAATTCCACATTTTTGCATCTTACCTAGCATTTATGACACCTTAGGAACATTAATGGAAAAATCCCATGAGTTGGAATTTCATAATTCTGAATCCATGAAGACACATTGCGAGACGAAAAAATCTTGATAAGTAGTTTCCAAAAAATCTAGGCTTTGGATGCCTATGTGGCATGCCGACATCCGCACAATGCATTAGTGTCCTAGAGCTTTTCTGAATTTGAAATGGTGAATCTAGAAGCCTGACTCTAGGGACATGTGTCTAGGATGTTAGGTCTTGAGTGAAATGGCTCTGTGCTGCCCTTGCATGCATTAAAAACTCTTTTTGGCCCTCATTTTGGGGTTGGAAGCCATCAATTCAAGCATTCTTACCACTTGATCTAGTCTTGGGTAAGCTTCACCCTTAAATAGCAACACTTATATTGGCGAAGCCATGCCAGACTGAGTGGTGCAGGAGCACCCCAAAGTTCATCTAGGAGAGCTAACTAGAAGGTCATGAATTAGCAACTTGTGTAGATCAAATATAGCTAACTCCTTCTAACTCTTGATTTTCTGCCTTAGAGGCATTTGAGAACTTGCATTAAGTTAGTGAAGGTCATGTTGACCATTTGTTAGATTGGGTTTTGGCTACAAGGATGACTTAGGACTTTGTAGACCTTCCTAGGTGATAGTTTTCTTTAAAATTTTGTAAATAAGGCCTATGGAAAGCCACAAGCAGCCATGGAACAGTTAGGCTCGAGCTTAATTGAATTGGAGAGCCCATTTATGGTGTGCTTCAACCTTAGAGCAAGGTTGGAAACTTTTGTAATGCTGAAAGTTCATGAATACTAGTGTGGACAATGAGAGAATTGTATCATTTTTTGTGTTATGCTCTGAATTAAAGTGGTCAGGAGCGATCATGGCTCTGTAATTTGCTATAGCTTGTGGTGTAAACTATGCCCTAAGTTTGTGTGGTAGTATTTAGGTTGTGTGATCAATTTGCAGGCGTTGTGTGTTTAAATTTAGTTGTTTTCTTTTAGATACTGACCTGACAATTAGTCTGTAAAGGATGGAGTTCTAATTACTTTCCCACTGTACTTGTGTACGGGCCCTTGGGAACTATGGTTAGGCTCCATGTCTGTATATAGATTAGGGTTAGGAGTCCAAGGATCATGGAGAAAGTCTTCTCCTAGGCGAGCTTGACAGTGCCCAGCTAGGAAAGAAAGGAAGTGCAAAGCACTTGGTTTGCAAGGGTGACCTTTCCTTGAAAAGTCACATGGAGGAAAGGTAGATAGATGCCTTGCAAAGGCTTGGCATGAAGGAGGAGGCTTCACCAGTCCATTTTATTGGAGAACAAGCTGATAAGTTCACTGTGAGGTCAGGAAATGGCTCAAAAAGGCCTAAATTGCTAAATGGAGGGTTATGGCTGTGTATGGTCAGATGAGGATGGAGACATCCAAAATATTTGATGGATAGGCACCAGGACCAAGAATCCTAAGAGAAGAGCCTGCATTCTTTGGAGAGTTTTAAACCTCTGACCTAATCTCTCGGAGTTGGAGACCTACTAGGGGCTCTTGGGCTAGTAGCCTTTTTAACCCTAGATGAGGATTTGGTGAAAGCGATGGACAAAGGAAACAAGGTGGAGTTTTTAGAACCAAGTTGTGATGGTGTATGTACAAATCTCAAAATGGTCACGGTTAATCGAACCTGTTAATTAATTAAATATGAATTATTTAATTAATATTCTTAAGTCATCTACATATAAATAAATTTAATTATTTATTTATATTGTTCATTTTCCAATTCTGTTAATTTAATTAAATAAATAAAGTTTATTTAATTAATGCTATCTTCCTCTTAATTAATTAAATAGATTTTACAATTTATTTACATTAATTATCACAAGTTTAAATTCTAAATTTAAATGATATTCTTCTCTCCACATTTAATTAAATATTTTTGATATTTAATTAAAACACATTTCCAAATTTCTCACTCTTCCCACATAATTAAATATTCTTAATATTTAATTAAAAGGATTTTTCTCTTCTCACATAATTAAATATTTGCAATATTTAATTAAAGCCTTTTCATTTCTCTCACACATAATTAAATATTTATTTATTTAATTATGAGAGACACCTTTCAATTGTCTCTTCATTTTCCATCTGTCTCTCAGAATTCCACCTCCTTTTTGAATTCTCGATCTCTCATCGTTCATTTCAACAGGTTTAAACTCAACCATCGATCTTGGCCAATTGAATTCCTACCTTCAAAAATCTATAAATACAACCCTCTTATGAGTGGAAAAAGACCTCAAATCTCAGATTTTCATGCATAGTTACTATAGTCACATCTTAGCAATTAATTAGCATTTCAATTCAATAGCTTAATCTTTTAGCAATGCATATGCATTTTTAGTAATCTCATTCTCTCAAGCTACCATTCTACAAGCCGTTGTTTTAAACAACTAAGAGCAAGCATCTTGAAACGAATCCTTGGAGATAGAGGACAATGGGATGAATTTGAAGAAGCTGTGATTTAGAGTTTGTATTTTGCTTTCCTTAATTAGTTTCTTTAATCTAATGTTTCATTGGTGTACTAGTTTAGATTCAATTTGATTTACACATTCTAACGTACACACTTCTAGCACCCACCGTGGGGCCTAGCCCTGCATTTAATTTTTCTTTTGACATATTTTTCTGGTAGGTGACAGACAAAAATCACGTTTTGGCACATATGAGTCTCGGTTTGGCGCATACGAGGACTATTTTGGTACATTTAGGAGATCTTTCGATGCATACATGACCTGTTTCGACGCATACATGAACTCTTTCAGCGCATAGACACTTTGTTTCAGCGTATCCCTGTGAGATCTTTCGGTGCATACATGACCTATTTCAGTGCATACATAACCTATTTTGGTGCATAAAATTGTAAAAATTTAAAATTATGATTCTGACACAATCCGCGGACAAGAATTTTCTAATGTTATTTTTAACAGAATGAACCAATACCTAGGGTAGACATTTAAATCTGAATTAACCAATCCTAGGATAGTCACCAAACATAATTTTCTTTTGGTTAAAATGAATCCCATGTTTTTAGTGAAGAAACATCTTCACTTAGAATAGAAAATTTGTCAATTTGGGGATTTAAAATTGAACCATTATTTGTTTGCTATGATTGTGGGTAATAGGTCTATGCTCTCCCCTTAATTGGGTGATCAAAATACCAGACTTACCTTTTATTTTATGCAATTTAATGCTTTATTACATCCTTTAGAAGGCCTGCTCTTGTGGGGAAAATTACTCACCCAAGAGGAATGACCTAAGTGGGAACACCTAAAGCCAAGGTTTCCAACCCACTTTAATCAAAAGCCAGTTGTTGATGAAAATCCAACTTGGCAGTAGTGCACAGGATAACCATCCCAAAAACCTTTGTTCTAAAGGTTGGGAGGTCTCTCGAGGGAGTATATCTATTTGCCACACTAAACGAATACTCTTACTACAAACCATAGAGTAGAAAGTTAGTCGTGTCAGTATCCAAACATAATTTTAATCACGGTGCAAGGGGAGGGAAGAATCTACCCCCAAGACATTCACCATATAGTCACCACGAATTGTTTTCTCAAGGGATTCGACATCCACTTCCGTCACTTTGAGAACGCACCTGGAAAAGATAAAAACACGGGCACCCTCTAGGGGGTGACAAGGTTGTGTGAGTCGACACGATTTTAAGTTGTGGCCTATGATTACTATGATGACCTATTTGACAAATTAAGAGTGAGTCTGACTGAAGTGCTTATCTTGTTCAAAACCTATGGAAATCTCAAGAACATACACTCTTTGTTTAGATTTTAGGATTAACAAAACAATTGTTTGCTTCTATGCTGTTTTTTTCACATTTAAATCAGATTAAGATCATCGAAAACAAGAAAATTTTATCAAACTGTCAAAACATGTCGGTCTTAGAGGTAATTTAGCGCATCCTGGGTGTTTTAGCGCATTTGTACTTTGTTTTAGGGCATTTGTGCTCTGTTTCAGTGCATATGTGCTCTGTTTTAGCACATCTATGCTCTATTTTAGCGCATTTGTGCTCTATATTAGTGCATTTGTGCTTTGTTTCAACGCATCTATGCTCTGTTTTGGTGCATTCAGTCTTTGTTTTGGTGCATCTATTTCCCAAGTCTAGGTGATTTTTTGGTTTTCAGAAATCAAGTTTTTTCCGTCTAGTCTTTCCCATGCTTAGAGTTTGGAAGTCCACAACATTGGCTAAGAAGTCCTTAGAAAGAAAGATTAGAAAGCCCAAGAAGTCTCTCAATTATAAGAAAGTATTGAAGAAGAGGAAATTTCTATATCAAAGTCGAAAGGTCCTGCTTGAAACAGAACCTTTATTCATCGATATCATGACTATATTAGAGGTTTCACTGATGATTATGTTATAGAACCTTTATACTCAAGAGATTTATTTCAAAGAAGAGCCCTTTCTCAAAGGCATAACCACAGTCAACGTATTTGTCCTTCTTATATTCCACAACCTGCAATCACATACGCTACTCATCCAAACCAAATTCTGCAATAGAGAACTCAATCACATTAGGCATCTATAAAATTCATCTTTCTACAAAGCTAAGATCAAACTTCACAAAGTGAAAAATCACCTTTATTTTAATTCCCACAAATAGGATTTTCATCCTTTCACTCAGGGAATCATGAGCTAAAAATTAAAAATCTTTTAAGTCATAGAATCTTCATTCTATCCTGACTTTCATCACCATCGCACTATTTCATTCCTTTGATCAAAGTTAGTAGGATTTGAGTAAATTTTATGCCTATTACCATGAGATCTTGAAAGCACATAGAAAATGATGAAAGTACAGTGAGCAAAACGGGTGATAATAGTGAGAGGGAGGAAAACCCCTTTAACGCTTCAAATATGGAAGAATTAATGGAAGAGAAACTTTAATAAGCAGAACAAGATCCTCAATTCCATACCCTTATGGAAAGGATTTTAGAAAGAAACAAGGAAAGATACTTTCTCTCTTTAGCTATTCAAGGAGCTAAGTTACCTACCGATTTTGACACGGAAGGGATTAAAGAAAATCTTGAAACTCCTCTCAACAATTTTAGTGCCCTTACTCAATAGATCAAAGAATTACAAGGGAAAATAAAATAAATGCAAGGGGGAGCACCAAAGAAGTATGTTTTGGAGGAAATATGTCCTTATCCATTTGATAGAAATCTTCGAATGATTCCTTTTCCAAAACATTGCGAAATCCCTATGTTTGATAGGTATAATGGGAAAACTGGTCCCACTGAGCATGTAAGGGATTTCCAAAATATGAGCTTAGAATTCGCTCATGAAGACACCTACTTAATGCAGTTGTTTCCATGAAGTCTAGATGGAAAATCCATGGAGTGGATTTCAAATATCACTCCCCGCATCAAAACCTTTGAAGAGTTGATAAATAAGTTTATATCACAATACTCTTACAACATCCAACACCAGATAACCATGCTTGATCTTTGTAATATAAAACAAAAAGTAGGGGAATATTTCACTACATTTTTGCAAAGATGGAGAAGAGTGTTTGCTAGATACTCTCGTCCTATTCCTAAATAGGAAAAAATGGAGATCTTCATCGATAGTCTAAATCAAGAAATGAGTTACAGACTAAACCTTCACTATCCTCCGTCATTTGAAAATTTGATTGAAAACACAATTACTATTGAAGGTGCATTAATCAAGCGTGGAGTTCGAAAAGTTGATAAAGAGGATTCAAATTCATACAACAACAACAACAGCCATAATAACAACAATGACAAGTCACGGTTTTGGACTCAAAATAAAAATGTTGTGAATGATGGGGTAGTAGGTGCTAACAATGTGAATACAAAGCCCGTCGTTCTTAATGTGTCAGGTGTTCTATGTAACAATAATACCGGAAATTATAGCACCCAAGGCAATGTTTCTAATCAAGGAAACACAACTAACACTCATGGAAAGAATTTTGGCAATAATCAAAATTCAAATGCGCCTAGACCATCATATTTTTCAAGTCGATGGAGTTTCACTCCCTTGGGCCAATCTTTGGAATCCATTCTCAAAGAATTATTGAATCAAAACGCTATTACATTGCCACCACAAAGAGACTATGAACCTCGAGTTAAACCACCCTCGTGGAATGACTCAAACTTATGTGATTATCATAGGTGCAAAGGTCATAAGACAAATAGTTTCCAAGGGTTAAAGAATATTGTGAAAGATTTGATTGATAATCATACCATCACAGTTGAGGGACATAATTTCAATAATGATCATCAAGCACTCAAGAATCCGCTCCGTAATTATCACAAAGAAGAATCCTTGAGTGATAAGGGCAAGAATGTTAATAAAATCCATGACATAATTATCAATCATATCTATACTGATGATCCTCAAATCTATGCTATCTGAATCAAAGGTAAGCTAGAATATCGAGAGGTCAATGTTACGACAAGGGGAAAAGCCATGATCATTGCCAAAGGTGGCTCATCTAAAGCAGAAATTCCCCCTCCAAGTCAATACAATTTGGTTGATCAATTGCAAAAAAAATCAGCCCAAATTTATATCTTGGAGCTTTTAAAGTTATCACCTGCACATAAGGACATTCTGGGAAAGGCTCTTGTTGATACAACTGTATCTCCTAATCTGGATGTTGGTAAATTTCAAGCCATGGTGGGACACTTGTCCTCCAACACATGTTTATCTTTTTCTGAAAAAGATGATTCATCCATAACCCATCCTCATAATTCATCACTCTATTTAGAAGTCATGGTTCACAAAGCCCACATTAGACGTATTCTTATAGATGGGGGAGCCGGATTAAATATTTGTACTTTAAAATTGGTCCTAGCTTTGGGATATTCAACAGACTCTATAGATCCACAGAGGAAAATTACAATCAAGGCCTATGATGATGAGGAAAGGAATTCCAAAGGTCTCATCATGCTACCAATCAGAGTGGGACCTGTTGTTAAGAATACCTTTTTTCAGGTTCTCGATCAGGATCTAACCTATAACATACTATTGGGTCATCCATGGATCCATGACATGCAAGTTGTTCCATCTACTTATCATCAATTTTTGAAGTTTCCATATGATGGATAGGAAGTAACAATACACGTTGATCACATTAGCAGTCAAACTTGTTCTAACCTAAGAGCAACTCAGGACACATTCATCCCTCATAATAGAGAGGCCTTGGCCATCTCTATTTCTAAAAACAAAGAAAAAGTGCAAGAAATGATAAGAAAATTTGGCACCAAGTTAAAATTGAAAGGCAATGGGGTGGGAGAATATTCTTTATCTCTCTCTAATCTACCCCTATCCCCAAGATCTCATAGTCAGCCATCAACATCTACACAACAAGTTGCATCAGTTTTAGCCTTGACTTCAACCCCCATCACCAAGTTTAATGGGATGTTTATCAAAGAAACTGAAGGAGAAGATAGAGCTATTCTTGATTGGCTCTATAAATATGAAGAAGAATCTATACAACATATCAAGATACCCACACAACAATATGGAAAGGGTTATGCTATCATGCAACAGATGGGTTTTGAAGGAGATGGCCCTCTAGGTAAAAGAAAAGAAGGTATTATTGAACCTATCCAATTAAAAACAATGCACCCAAAAGATAAGACTGGTTTAGGATATGGTGAGGATACTAGGGAAAAAGTAAAACAAAGGCCATCAAATGAGGAAATAGCTGAATCAATTATGAGAATTCAAGCAGATAATTCTGAAATAGACTCAAATGAATATGAATGGGATGACTTCTCGGATGATACTCTCATCTTAGAGAAAAGGGTGGATGTCATACACAAATTCTCACCTACATTATTACAAGGGGAAAGCTCAAGACCTCCATTTGAATATGTCATACAAAGCAACCAGGACTTTAGTGAGACCAATTCGATTCAAAGTGAGATAGATCATTTTGAGGAAGATACCATCCTCTACTTCTCCCATAATAACGTTGACAATAACATCATGACCCTAATGATCCATTACCTTTGGTTCATCTCGAACTCATTGATTGGGAAAAAATTGCACCCATTGATGTTCCAACTTTTCCAAATGATGAAACCATAATAAATTTTCTTTGTTCATCCCATCCTGAAACAAGTTCCACCAAGGAATCACAAGATCAGATTTTTCTATAGGAAAGTGCCAAGTTTCTCAGCTATGAAATAAATAATATAAAATAAAGACCTAATGGTGAAAACCTAACAAAGGTAGTATTAGGTCAAGAAAAAATAAAAATAAAAGAAAGATCTAATGGTGAAAACTTAACAAAGGTAGTGTTAGATCAAGAAAAGAGGAAAATAAAAAGCGTATCCAATGGTGAAAACCTTTCAAAGGGGCCAGAGGATGGGAAACTTGACACTCTTCTAGAGTATTATTAGGAAAGATCTTCCATTCTAATTGAACCAATGGAGGCACTCAATAGAGGTACTACAGAAAAGCCTAAAGTTTTGCAATTGGCTGCATCTCTAACAAATGAAGAATTACCTAAATTCATAGAATTTCTCAAAGATAATCAAATCAATTTTGCATGGTCCTACATAGATATGCCTAAATTGGATCCAGATCTCATCATGCATCATCTATCTATTACACCGGGGGCAAAGCCTGTAAAATAGAAACTTAGAAAAATGCATCGACATGTTGCATTGTTGGTTAAAGAGGAATTAAAGAAACTTTTAGACGTTGGATTCATCTGGTCCATAGATTATGCAGAATGGATTTCCAATATCATGCCTATTTCAAAGCCAGATGGAAGGATCAAAATTTGCACAGATTTCAGGGATTTGAACAAAGCATGTCCTAAAGACGACTTTCCCTTACCAAACATCGCTACGATTGTGGATTTAACTGCTAGACATGCAATGTACTCATTGATGGATGGATTCTAAGGATACAGCTAGATAAGATTGCACTAGAAGATTAGGATAAAAAAACATTTACATGTCCTTGGGGTACATATTGCTGGAACATAATGCCATTTGGATTGAAAAAAGTAGGAGCTACATACCAACGAGCAATGACAACAATTTTTCATGATATGATGCATACATTCATGGAGGATTATGTTGATGATCCTCTTGCCAAGTCTAACACTAGAGAAGGACACATCGATATCTTATCTAAAATTTTCAAAAGAATGGAACAATTCAAAGTAAGACTTAATCCAAAGAAATATGTCTTCAGAGTGAAATCTGGAAAGTTATTAGGATACATTGTGTTGGAAAAGGGAATTGAAGTGGATCCAGCTAAGGTACAAGCAATTCTTGATATGCCACCACCAAGGAACATTAGTCAACTACGCTCTTTACAAGGATGATTACAATTCATTCGTAGATTCATTGCTCAACTAGTAGATAAAAGTTTACCATTTACACATCTCTTACATAAGAATGCTCCTTTCAAGTGGGAGCACAAATGTGAAGCATCATTTGATCAAATAAAGCAGTATCTCATGAATCCACCAGTGTTGAATCCACCAATACAAGGTGCGCCTCTCATATTATATATTGTTGCCATGAAAGTATCTTTAGGAGAACTATTGGCATAGGAAGATTACTCAGGAAAAGAGCGAGCCATTTATTACATCAGTCGAACCTTGAAAAGTCACGAGCTTAATTACACCTTCATTGAAAAATCTTGTTTAGCAATGGTGTTCACTTCTCAAAAATTACGACACTACATGCTAACTCATATAGTGAAGCTTGTGGCTAAGATTGACCCACTCAAATATCTTCTAAGTAAGGCAACCTTAACTGGCAGGTTAGCTAAATGGGTTATGATCTTAAGTGAGTTTGATATTCAATATGTGGATCAAAAAGCTATAAAGGGACAAGTAATTGTAGATCAATTAGCAGAAGCACCAATGCCAACGAAACATCCAATACATGTTGATTTTCCTGATGCCGACATTTTCACAACAAATATCCAACAGTCATGGTCACTCTACTTTGATGGTTCTTACACTCAACATGGTTCAGGAGCAAGAATTCTTTTTATTACGCCTCAAGGACATACAATCCCAAAATCTTATCAGCTAATGTTTCCTTGCACAAACAACATAGCTGAGTATGAGTCATTGATAATCGGTATGAGAATTGCAGTAGATTAGAAAATCGCAGAACTTCAAGTTTTTGGCGAGTCACAACTTGTCGTAAATCAAATCAATGATGAATATCACACTAAATATGACAAGTTGATACCTTACGAAAAAACGGTGGAAGATCTCAAGAAATACTTTGTTAATATCAATTTCATACAGATTCCATGCATTGATAACAAAGTAGCAGACGCTATGGCTACAATCGCCTCTCTACTCCAATTGTCAGAGAATAAAAAATGGTACAACTTCCTGGTGGAACAATTATTTTCTCCCACCCATGACAATCTTAAAATGCAAATCATTTGCCATTTGACGAGTTCTGACCCTTCCTTATATGGCCAAATCTACACTTACTTGAAAGATACTACTTTACCCTTAGGTTTGTCTAGGAATCAAAAATGAAATTTCATTCGTCGATCATCTCGTTACACCTTAATTGTGGATGTCTTATACTGGCATGGTTTGGATGGTACCCTCCTTAGATGTCTTGAATGCAATGAATCAGAAAAAGCCTTACAAGAGGTCCATGGTGGAATTTGTGGGACACATTCAAGCGGACTAACCTTAGCAAAGAAACTTGTAAGATTGGGATATTACTAGCCAACCATGGAAAAAGAATCATTCGCCTTTGTGAATAAATGTGCAAAATGTTAGATTCATGGGAATCTCATTCACACTCCTGCTCAGGAATTACAACCCTTCACCACAACATGGCCTTTCACTCAGTAGGGATTGGATTTGGTTGGCAATATACATCCATCATCTTCAAATGGACATAAATTTATCATTACAGCCACTGAGTGTTTCACTAAGTGGATTGAAGCTATTCCTCTAATAACTATTACGGGCAAACAAATCTCTTCATTCATCTTGAATTATATCATTTGTAGATATCGTATTCCTAACTCCATTATCACAGATAATGGTAGACCCTTTAAAAATTAAGATGTTGACGAACTATGTGAAATATTTCACATCCAACATAGGTTCTCTACACCTTATTATCCACAAGGGAATGGTCAATCCGAAGCTTCAAACAAAACAATTCTAAATATTTTGAAGAAAATAGTGAATGAAGCAGGTCATGATGGGCATGTCTAATTGAATCCAGCATTATGGGCCTACAGAACAAGCATTCACACACCGACAAGAGCTACTCCTTATGCTTTGGTCTGTGGATTAGAGGCTATTCTACCACTAGAAGTTGAGATTCCCTCATTTCGAGTATCACTCAAAGGGCTAATCAATGATGAAGAGTATCGAGTATCAAGATTGCAAGAGCTAGAACTGCTTGATGAACGATGACAAACTACGGTTAATCACTCGAAGGGGTATCAAAAAATTATGTCTCGCAGCTATAATCACAGAGTAAAACCATGAAATTTCCAAGTGGGTGATTTGGTTCTCAGAGAAAACCCTCGAAATCAATAGGATCGGGAAAAGAAAGGCAAGTTTGAACCAAATTGGCTAGGCCTGTTCGTTATCATTGCAACATACAGATTGGGGGCATATCATTTGTCAACAACAGAAGGGGACCTCTTCGAAGATCCGATCAACATCATTCATTTGACAAGGTTCTACACCTGAGAAAATATCAAAAACAATATAAAAAGTCCTAAAAAAAAAAATCAAAACGTTGCCTTGATGAAAACTAGGAAAACATGCATCATTTGTGATTTTATTCGGCTCTCTCATCTATTAGGATCCATTCTGCATGTGCATCCTTGCATCAGCATCATGCATACCTCACCCATCACATTCACATTGCATCATTATCTCCTTGGAACGACAAGGATCTCATCATGGATTGATGATTTGAAGGTTATCCATCGCAATGGTTGTGTCTAGCAAGAGTCAAAGTACAAGGTCACTAGGGGGTAGTTCACTTCTTAAAGTCTTTCTAGCAGGTAGTCGACAGCGTGTGTCTAGCATCAAAATGTCAGAAACAATAGTCTTGCCCAGTTAAACTGATCTTACATGATTATCTTGATAGATGATTTAAAAAAAATTTGAATGATCTTAATCTCAATAAAATGAATGACAAACTTAAAGCAATAAGTTGCAAATTTTTGTTTTGATATTTGATAACATCATATCTTTGGAGTGGTTCAATGATGTACTAAACTAGAATCACAAGGAAGAAGTATGATTTTTCTTTATTTGTTGTCTGTAAGTTAATCATTAGTATTGTGCAAATTGGTCATGGGACATGCTCTACGATGTATCATTGATGACATTTCA
Organism: Sequoiadendron giganteum; assembly: GCA_007115665.2. NCBI lineage: Eukaryota > Viridiplantae > Streptophyta > Pinopsida > Cupressales > Cupressaceae > Sequoiadendron > Sequoiadendron giganteum. The sequence goes on along the minus strand of CM021100.1, from coordinate 613,276,874 downwards.
GAATTTGCATAAGAAAATGGTTAACTTTTGTCTGTTTATGCAAGCAATAATCAGGTCATCTTGGTTCAATTATACCTCGATGCTTGTATTAACTTGCTACATCAAACATTATGGAAGCATTTGTTAGGTCATCATTGGTGCTAACATACCCTTTGATGCTTGTACTAACTTTCAACATATCAAAAAGGCTCAATGATGACAACTAAACATAGCAGGAAATGGTAACAAGGAGAATGGTTCATTATTTCATTTAGGATTGAATAATTCATTATTAAGACTGCATAATTCATTTGCATTTCGAGCGACTTTTTAATAGATTTTTAAGGGGGGATCACATTCTTGAATTTTTTTTTCAGACAATGGTTGAGTAGGACTGGAAATTTGTTACATCTCATTATCATCATCATTTAATTTCATTATCATATTCACTATCATATCATTCTTCATCATGATCATTATCCATCATTACAAATCATATGCATGGTTATTATTTTAATCATTCATCATTCATTAACATATACATTTGCATATTTCACACACATTCATAAATAAAATTGCATTCATATCATTCTTTTCACATCATTGCTTAGGTTATCATGTTCATTTCCATTACATCATATATCATAAGTTCATTACATAAGTGCATTTTCATTACATCGTTATTATCATCATAAATCATAATCTCATCTAAAGCATTTACATCATGCATCATACATTCATTGCATACATCATAAAAGAAAGGAAAATTCATTTAGATTATGACATTATTGCATCATCCATAACACATGCATAATCAAATCACCATTGCATATCATAGATCTCATCAAAACAAATGTCTAGGAATACAAAGGATATCAAATGTTTCAAAAAGATATATCACATACAATGGCATAAATGTGTACAACAAAATGCTCATCACTGAAGGGCATCTGACTATGGATCATGACTGTTGCTACCTCCAGAGGTAGTGGGCCTTGATGGATCTTTTCTCCCAGAGGCTCTGATCTCTTGTCTGATCGGCTAACCCACACTCCTAGAGTGACTCTGTGAATGAGTCCAAGTTCGGGTACCTGACTGAGTAAATGTTATCCGTCGCTTAGGTGGCACTACCTCAAAATACCGTATCCTGTAATACTTGGCCTCCTGAGCATTCTCTAGCCCCTCTGCTACAACCTCTCCAATAGAGGTGCTCTCAATTGATCTCAGTAGTATCTTAGCTACCCCCTCAGCCTATATGCATCGCTCTCAGAAGCTATCTCTCTTGGCTGTGAGCTGAGCTATCTCTGGGTCAGGAGGTGGTGGCTATGCTATCTATCCCTGTACCTGATGGATGGTCACCTATGCTTGTGCTAACTGACTCCAAAGAGTCTGAACCTCAACCTGTAAAGTATCCACCTATCCCTATGATGGAGCTCTGATAGTGATACGTGGCGCTGAAGTGCTCGCCTGATCCACCACTCTAGATGTCCGTGGCCTCGTGCTGAAGGGAATATCAAAGAATAATCTCTACCTCCCACCACCCCCATCATCCCCATCATTCCCACTGTCTGAGTCATCCGACTTTTCATCCATCTCCTCATCCTCGAAGCTCTCATCATCCACATCCATGGCCACCCCACTGGTATCTGTGGCCTGCTCTACCGGTACCTATCCATGACCTTGTGGTTGCCCTACTGCTGGATGTCCCTGTGGCTGTTGTCACCCTACCTGAATAACTAGACCTCCCATCAATGGGGCAGGCTCCTCTGGAGTAGTAAACCGAGGAAAGGGATGTGTGTAGAAGTATGTAGCATAGTCATCTGTCATCCCCGCATCTATGACCTCTGGCCGTATAGTCCAATCCTTCAACTATAAGTCAAAGTACTCCTCTTTGGCTACCTCAATGGTCAAAACTGGCCCCCACTCTAATATATCTCCTCGATGCCTGGTATAGTGTGCCGCCCCCTGTGGCATCATCTGTACCCATCCAAATAGCCTCAGAACCCTTTGTCCCATAAATCACTCAATGATAAATGGGGTACGTCCAATCAAGTACCTAGACCTCGTCACATACGGTAGCTCTATGCCATTTTCCTGCCATGGGTCACAGTCCACATATGGTCGCTAGATGACCATATTTGAATCATCAAGTACTCGCCGCTAGTACTCCAATTTGCCTAGCCTCAGCTGGACAAGGGCCCTCTATATGCATAAGCATATGGAAATCCAATGGGGCGATCTCTCTAGACGATGGGGTGTGTAATCGCAAAGTGCTCCCATGCGAATATTTGTAAAAGAGTCACCCCACAGGAGAGACTCTTCCCATCTGTCTACATGACCAAATGAAGGTCATGGTATAGATGGGCAAGCATGCATGACCCCCATGCATATTTGGTGCTGTGGAGAAGCATGTCCTCCAAGATCCTACCCCACCCAACTGATAGTCCCTTTGACCTGTGATCAGGACAAAAGAAACCACCGATCATCCTTGTTAAAACTGAAGGTAGTAGGGCATATCTCTCCATCATCTCCTTCCAAGGAAGCTCATATCTGCAGACATGAGGATCCTCAAAGACCTGTCTCAATGCATTTGTCCCTTCGATCTCCTTGTGATCATAAATCACAAGCTCTCCAACCATAGGAATACCCAGAATCCTGTAAGCATCCTCCGAGGTCACCATGATCTCTCCAGTCGGCAAGTGGAAGGTGTTATGCTTATTATGCCACCACTCTACTAAGGTAGTCAATAGTGCCCTGTTGATCCGATACTGTAGGATACTCAATAGAGCTCTCAAGCCACACTGGTCTATCACTCCCAAATCCTCATGGGATAGTAGGGGAATCATCTCCCATGTCTGCAAAAATCTCTCTGATCTGGAGTAGGTTAAATTCCACCTTTATAATATCATCAAGCAAGCATGTAAATCAATTAGCAATGGATATCATCAATCAATTAGTACATCAAACAAGTTCACATCAATTTGTTTTTCATATCACATGGAAATAAAATTAATAGTCATCATAAATCAATTTGACTTTAAAACAAGAAAGCAAATCTATCAATACTATTTGTTTTTCATATCGCATGGAAACAAATTTAACAGTCATCGTGACTCAATATCTATCTATTTGACTTTCAATCAGGAAAGCAAATCTATCATTTCTATTTATTTTCATATCGTATTGAAGAAAATTTATCAGACCTATTTTTTCTTCAAGCACGAAGACAAATTTATCAAATCTAATCATTGATGATATTCAAAAGCATAAAATTTGTTGTCTAATCTAGCAACAATCGTCAAGCATGCATTAATTTTTTCTTCAAAAATTGAAATTCAGCAAAAATTCATGGATGCACCAAAATAGCTAATCAATGCGCTAAAACCATGGATCCACGAATTTGCTCCATGGATGCACTAAAATAGTTTGTGGATGCATGATTTCATGAATGCGCTATTTTATCAAGAAAATTCACTAAAATAGTTCATCTATGTGCTAATCTAGCCTATGCGCTAATCTATCATCATCCATAGGCAAATGTCATGGATGCGCCATTTGATCTATCCTATGCACTAAATCACCTATGCGCGACTATTTGGCATCTATGCATGACTATTTTGCACCTATGTGCCACTTTGGATGCGCCGATTTATCTGCTATATGCGCTAAAATATGGCTCGTATGCGCTAAAACAAAATTTTAAAAATTCAAAAAATTCGAAAAAGCATCCAAAAATCATAAAAATAATTCACAGGGAGGTTTGGATCGACTTACCTAAAGTCCATACACAGGTGGTCTCTGATGAAAATGACCTCGCTCGAATCTGTGGTGCTCATACATGATCGACATTGCTAATATCTCTCTCAGAGCTCGAAAATTCTCAAAGGTTACTATTCAAATGAAAGTGACTTCTCACCTTTTTCACCTTTTAAAGGGATAAAAATGGCATTTTTACTATGCAAAGTGCTATTTCGAGAGTTAAATCACCAATTTTTCTCCGAAATCATCTAAAAATCTTCCAAATCAGTCTCCTAATCATTCTCATCATGCGATTTATCTCTCGAGGGGGCATATAGCATCATCAGTAATTTTTCAAAATCAGGGGCAATTTCTTTGAAGCAATGCATGAAACACATCACTTCAAAGAGGGGAAAAATGTACACATCTAAAAATGGTCAGAGTTAATCAAACCTATTAATTAATTAAATATGAATTATTTAATTAATATTCTTAAGTCATCTACATGTAAATAAATTTAATTATTTATTTATATTGTTCATTTTCCAATTCTACTAATTTAATTAAATAAATAAAGTTTATTTAATTAATGCTATCTTCCTCTTAATTAATTAAATAGATTTTACAATTTATTTACATTAATTATCACAAGTTTAAATTCTAAATTTAAATGATATTCTTTTCTCCACGTTGAATTAAATATTTTCGATATTTAATTAAAACACATTTCCAAATTTCTCTCTTCCCACATAATTAAATATTCTTAATATTTAATTAAAAGGCTTTTTATCTTCTCACATAATTAAATATTTGCAATATTTAATTAAAGCCTTTTCATTTCTCTCACACATAATTAAATATTTATTTATTTAATTATGAGAGACACCTTTCAATTGTCTCTTCATTTTCCATCTGTCTCTCATAATTCCACCTCCTTTTCAAATTCTCGATCTCTCACCATTCATTTCAATAGGTTTGAACTCAAGCATTGATCTTGGTCAATTGAATTCCTACCTTCAAAAATCTATAAATACAACCCTCTTATGAGTGGAAAAGGGCCTCGAATCTCAGATTTTCATGTGTAGTTACTATAGTCACATCTTAGCAATTAATTAGCATTTCAATTCAATAGCTTAATATTTTAGCAATGCATATGCATTTTTAGTAATCTCATTCTCTCAAGCTACCATTCTACAAGCTGTTGTTTTAAACAACTAAGAGCAAGCATCTTGAAACGAATCCTTGGAGATAGAGGACAATGGGACGAATTTGAAGAAGCTGTGATTTAGAGTTTACATTTTGCTTTCCTTAATTAGTTTCTTTAATCTAATGTTTCATTGGTGTACTAGTTTAGATTCAATTTGATTTACACATTCTAACATACATAGTGTGAACCTATAGGAATCATCCCCACACCCCTGCAAAGAACAAATTGAGTGTTGGGAGTAGTTAGCCTTTAGGGAAGATTAAGGGCTAAGGGAAGAATAGGAGCATTACACCAGGGTTGGCTTGGTAGGTTGTAATTGTGATGATAGCAGGGTTTGGTAGGAGAACCAGGGGTACCTAAGAGAGGGTCCTAAAGGTTAAGGTGTTAAGACACCAAGGAGATATTGCTAGCAAAGATCCAAAGCATGGAACAATGATTGTTCCATCCAACTGTACCCTATCACTGAGGTCCCTCCAGTAGCTACTAGCTCTCCAAATTCTACTAACTCTCCAGCATCTACCAGCTCTCCAACAACTACAAGCTCTCAAGCAAGCACATCGCGATGTGCCCATGTTCTCTAGAAGAGGGCCTTGACCCGTGGGTGATGCTCTCTCTCCTTATCACCTTTGTCCTACTATTTCATTTGCTACTTTGTGGTACGGGCTCTACTCTAAAGCGGGTTTTGTTCTCACCACTTATTTTGTTATTTTCTTTGCACTCTCTACCAAACATGGTTGTTTGTGGAGGTGGGAACACCAATACGTGGGTTTGACTAAGGAAGACCCCTATATAGCCCAACTTTTCCCCTTGCTCTTTTGTGTGTAGGTTACGAACCAAAGCTTGGACTAGAGATTCGAACCCACAAAGGTGATCTTGTTTCGATATCCCTTGTATTTTGCTTCAGTTCTTAACTTTCTATTGATTATCGGATTCTTCAATTCCTCTAATCTGAGTCTAGTAATAAGACTCTATTCTATCTACTCAAGCTCCTAAGTTCTCCATGACTTGGGACATCAGCACGTTTTGTGGATGAAAGTGCCCTGCGTTGGTGTCCTAGAATTGTGCTGATGTCTTTATGCTGAGAGCTTCTCAGTCGAGGATAGAAACCTAGAAGTCTCATTCTCTCAGATCCTAAACTCATTTTCTCAGTCCTCTTTGTGATTTCATTGATCTATTCAGTTTTGAGGTTTATAAGGGCAGTTTGTTCCCTAGTGATCTCTTTAGAAGAAAGAGACCTGTGTGTAGCGAATCCCTCATATATCACAACATGTAATAGCTCTTTTGCAATTTCTCTATTTTTCTAGAATATTTAGTGCTAGGGAATGTAGCTTGAATTTTATTTATTAAGTCTGTGGTGTTATAGGATTTTTGCACAAGTTATTGCTACTTACTCACTTAATGAGTTCTATTTAATGTGGGTTTGGTTGCAAAAAATGTAGCTCAAATTTTGAATAATCAATCCAACTCTTGCACAAACTACTTGTCTTGTATGAATATGTTTAGTTTGGGTTTTCGATCATGTGTGAGGAATGGGGAACTTCAAACGCATAAGAATCTTTGATGCTATACCCATTAACATAGGACCAATTGCAGATTAACATAGGAGTGATTGCATATATATATATGTGCAACAGGTTAGTATGAAAGTAGTTAAGTGTTATTCTAATAATTATTTTAGAGTTTATGTATTTGTGTATAATATTTAGTGTCAGGTAATGCAACTGAAATTTTCAATTGGGTCTGTGGCATTATACACATTTTGTAAAGTTACTTCCTTGGCATCTTTCTAATTGATTTAACTATAAATCCTTAGAAAGAGCATGGTGTAGATTGTGAATAGTATGTGGAAATGAATGCTTTGAAACATACACATACACATATACGCATATATATTGAAGAAAAATATAGCAAAGCATTTAATTTATAATTATGTTCTTGTGTTATTTTTTTTGGTTGGCATGCCACTTTAAGAGTTTCTTATTTTGTTCTTCCTCTGATAAGAACTATTTTTGACTTTCAAATTTCTGAAATTTTATGCTATTTTAACTCTTTTTATATTAAAATCTACATAAATAAAAATAAATATAGCATACACAATTGTTTAGACATACATGTGTATATATATATTATTGTTGCATTGTGAAATGAGCCATAGTGGTTTTGGTCTCTATATATGGATATATATTTTTGCCTATATGTATATTTTTTAATATGAAAGAGGAATTTCAATATATATATATATATACATATATATGCATATATGTATCTCTCTATGTTTCAGGGAATTCAATACCATTTCCCTTTTTGTCAATAATATTTATAAGAAGTGTGTGTTTCTTGCTCAGGGGTTTGGCTAGAGCCCTCAAGGCTTTATGATGTGAATATGGTAGGGAGGAGACCGACCGTACGTTAAGAGATTTTTCTTTCCATCATCATATATTTCTTCCTTGTTATATACATGGACACACAAGTTCTCTGACGTCCTTGCCTACGAAAACCATACTCTATTCTATTGATTGCATTTGACATTGTTTCCACAACTCCCTTTTCAAGTTCCCGAATAGAACCCTTATTAACAATTCTTTACCAACATGGCATGTATGCAAAATCTTCCATCTTATCTCTTTCTATTTAGAGAAGATGGTGCTAACCTCTATTATTGCATATCTATATTTTTCTGTTATACTGTTGGACAAATACAATAGACAATCAACAAATTTAGTCTATTATAAACTATCTATTTGAATTTCTTCCATGGTCGAAGAAATTGATCCAATGCAGCTTGCCCTTGCTAAACACCATCAACAGTGCATATATATGTGTATATACAAACACACATAAATGTATATATATACATACATGTATATATATACACATACATGTATACATACATACACATACAATGTGAACTATATGTGAAAATAAATGCTTGGAATAATAGATAGATTACATATACATATATATATATATATATATATATATATATATATATATATTGAAGACAAATAGACTAATTGTATAAGAGGTCTTGGAATAACAGGTATTTAGAACTAAATATTATAGACAAAAACCAAAATTGGAAAGAAGAGTTGGAAGTGGTTGAGTTGCTTGCCTCGTTGTGCAGAAATAGCTTGATAAGTGTTTTCTCATGCGAGGGTTAATTCATCCTACCATTGTTGTACGATGGAACACATTGTTACAAGGCAATTGGCCTATGTAATAGTTGTAAGAGGTATTAGAATAACATTTAACAATCACGTGTAAATGATAGATAGATGGAAACCTTTTCCCTCCTTTTAATTTATTTGGTCTATGTATGTTTTCCTATCATCTATCATTTACCTATGACTCTTGTCTATTTTCCTAATTGATACAAGATGAAAAATATATCTGAGGGTTGAATTCTCAATTCTAAATTAAAGCTTCACTATTTGGCACTAAACACTATAGACATATAGGTAAATTGTAAAATAACTATTAGGAAAATACTTAAGAAACACAAGAAAATAATAGATGGTCGTAAAACAATTTTAAAATATGGAGCATAGAAGAGGAAAACTACGAAAATGAATAGTTTGTTATGGGAAACTGAAAAAAACAATATAATGAAGAACAGTTTGTTATTGCAAACTTCAAATAGATGAGAAAAAAATAATATCATGAAATTTTTTGATACAACACATATAACATGTTCCATCCAAACAAAATAACCATGGAATTTTTTTTAGAATTTTAAAAATTGAAAACAATCCTTCTTACAAGAATAATAAAATAATTGATTATAGTGACCTTCAAATAAATGAGGAAAAAATAATAGCATGGAACATATTGATACAAGAGAAGCAATCTATGTAACAATTCCATTGTCAATTCTAAATTGATAATTTTTTTGCAATTATTATTAACCAATGAGGCACACTTCGCAACATACTTTGTTCAAGAGGTAAGCTCCACTCCATCATAAAAACCTCGGGCAAGTCTCCTCTATTTTTCTATAATATTTAGTGCCAAGTGATGTAGCTCAAATTTTCAATTAACTTTGTGGAGTTATAGCCATTTTGCACAAATTATGGCTACCCATTGCCTTTACAAGTTTTGTTTACTATGTGGTTACTACAAAAGAATGTACTTCAAATTTTCAATGGACAACTCAACTGTTACATAGACTACTTCTCTTGTATGAATAGTTATCTTTGAGCATCTTTATGCAAGTTTTACTCATTATACAACCTTTATAGTGTGTGTAATGAAGCTTTGTGGATACCTCTCTAGATCAAATAGATGAGAAAAATAAAATATCATGAAACATATCAATACAAGATTCAAGCTACATTCTCTGGTAATAAATATTGAAGACAAGTAGAGAAGTTGTATAAGAGACCTATTAGAGTGATTAATTTATTGTTCATGTTTTTTTTTATTTCGATTTTTTAACTATTTTCCTACTAGCTCTTTTACCATTCCCCTTTATGCTTGTCATATTTAGTACCAAATAATGTAGCTTGAATCTTCAATTGACAAGCCAACTGTTACATAAATTTCTTGTTTCAATATGTATCACACTATTTGTTTCCCTAGGTTTTCCATAACAATCTACTCTTTATCGTAGTTTTCCTCTTTCATTTTCCATACTTTAAACTTCTTAACTATTTTGCTAACAAATCTTTTATAATTTCTCTATTCTTCTATAATATTTAGTGGCAGATAATGTAGATGGAACCTTCAACTAACAACCAAACTGTTAGGTACATTTCTTGTCTTGTATCAACTTGTTTAATGTGGGTTTTCGACCATCTATGACTTACCTCTGATTCTTAAGTGTTTTTCTAATAGTTGTTTTAGAATTTCTCTATTTTTGTTATTGTGTGATATTTGATAAGAGTCCTTGATATTTTCCATGGACCTTAACTATCTTGCTTGCACGAGGGTTTGGCTAGAGCCCATGAGGCTTCATGATACCAATATGGTAGGGAGAATGAGCGTTCGTTTAGTGTTTTTGGCTTCTTTCATCATATATTTGTTGTTGCTTATATACTTGGAAACACAAATTCTCACATCCACTTGCCCACCAAAAACATACTCTATTCTATCCATTGTATTTTCCATTATTTCCAAAGCTCTCTTTTCAACTTCTTCAATACATTACTTAAACACAATTCTTTACCAAGATCCCATGTATTGAAAATGTTCTATTTTCCCTCTTTCTATTTAGAAAAAATAGTACTAACCTCTTTTATTCTATATATGTATTTTTTCCTTCATAATGTTGGCAGATACAATAGACATTCAAATAAATTAGTGTATTGTAAATTATCTATTTCAAATTCTTTCATGGTCCAACAAGTTAATCCAATGTTGCTCGCTCTTGTTGAACACCAATAGTACCTGTAAGTACAAAAATTTCCCATTATAAATAAATAGATTTTGTAAATCAATCATAAATATTATTAATTAATTCTTGTGCTTTAATAGCAATAGAATGTAATTCTACTAGGAATCTACCTTTCTAGATAGACAAATCAATGTAGTCAATGACATCCTATGTAATTCATAAACATGAAACTATTTGTTGCTGATGAGCATTTGCTTTTGTAGGTGGATATTTGGATAATTGTAGTCATCTGATATGTGGTTCATTGAATAAATATTTGTTAAGCACATATTCATTTAAAATCGCAGGGATGAAGAAACAAATGCGACTATTTTGACCTGTAGAGAATATAGGGAAATGTTATAAAACTCATGGCATTTTTCATGACTTTATAATTCATGACATTTTCCAAGAAACTATAAGTTGTATTGTTTTCCATGGATTTTATAATATTTTTGATTGAATGTTCTATAGCCCAAGAGTGCTTTGGTTACCATGCCTCGAATTTTCCAGATGCTGATTATGTCGACCACGTGTTGTGTACACATCTACTTCAAGTCAAGTTCTCCAAAAAAAAATTTCATCACTCCCAAGTATATAATGTTAGCATATCAATAAATAGATTTAGTGAGCCAATTGTAAATACCATTAATTGTTTCCAGTTTCACTTTCTCTTGATTGGTTTTGTACATATACTTAGTTGCTTTTGATGCTTCCTTTTTTATTCCAATAGGGTAACTAGAATATCTTTTTTGAAGTCAAATAAATCATTGTTTCCCCACAAAACAAGGCATACCTTTTAATTCAATTATTCTGAAATTGAAAAATATGTGTGTCGTGCCATTGCATCCTTCCTCTTGTGAGCTTTGTTTATTCGTTTCCCATCAAAGATGTTGTAAGTTAGTATTTAATTGGACTATGCACATATTTCCTCTGTAAATTCTATTTTTTATTATTCTATTTGACCATCCATTTATTATTTTATTTTAACTAAGTCTTCCTAATTTGTTTCATACAACAATTATAGAACATATTTTTACTAGAATCAATCAATGAAAATCTGATATTTTTAACTTTCAATTTCCTTTTAATGGACTAATTTTGAATCCTTTTAGATACTTGTGACCATTTTATTATAGAACTACTAACCCATAAAATGCATGGATAATAATGCTTTTATTTACAAAATTATGGACTAAATACTATTTATAAAAAATATTCTTATATTGAAGATCTTTTATTTTTGAAAAAATCATTAGTGATGACAATCATAACTAATATTCAGATAAGAAATAAACACAACAAATAACATGAAAGTTATAAATTATATAGTATCACACAAGCATTGCAACAAATATGCCATACTTAAATTTATGGAGTAACTTTTTTAAAGAATTTATTTATTTATTTAATATTACTAATTAAAATTTTTATTCAATAATAGTAATTAAAGGGATCACTATTAACTCTTTAAAAAATGAGAATTTTTTAATGTTCCATACTTTTTATAAATATTATTTAATCTAGAACTTGAAGTTTACCATGTACTAGTATCCATATTTATCTTTAGATATTAAATAATAATCAATCAATTCATTGATTAACCTAGACAAAAATATCAAATATAGATGCGCATCTAGGTCTAACAACTATTAAACTAAAATACATATAAAATTAGTATTAAATGTTATTGATGTTTAATTTCTTCATATTGCAATTCATAATCAATTTTCAACTTAAAAATATTGATGTGCAAATGCAAAGATCAATTTCTTGTTCTATGCAAATGGTTCTTAATTTCCCATGCATTGCATTATCTTAAGATAATTAAATAACAATCAATCAATACATTGATTAACCTAGACAAAAAATTCAAAGATAAATTTCCTCTTTTATTCAAATGGTTGTTAATCTCACATGCATTTCCTTATTTTAAGATAATTAAATAATAATTAATCGATTGATTGATTGACCTAGACAAAAACGTCAAATATATATGTACATTTACACCTAAAAATTATTAAACTAAAATGCATATAAAATCATATCATACCTTAAATTTTGGAGGGAAACTATTATTATTAACAAAACTAATTATTTGAAAATTAAAATTGTATTTAATTTACCAAATTTAATTTATTGAGAAATTTTTGTTAAAAAAAAAAATCTCCTTATATTATTAATTAAAATCATTTAAAAATAATTATTGTTATTAAAATTAATGATGATTAATTGAGTGAGATTGAAATTAATGGATACATTGTAAATAATGGAGATGCCTTGCGGTTTTATTTTAGATTTCCATAATCATTTTCCAACTAAAAATAATTGATGTGGAAATGAAGAGATCAATTTACTGTTTTATGCAAATGATTCTTAATCTCCCATGCATTGCCTCTCAAATAACAATAAAGAAGCGGGCTATAACATGGGGTTTAAAATGTTGTACAATGCTCCAATCAAATGTAGAGATATAAAATAAAAATTTCACCAAATTTAAGTGCTTTATAACATCTTCAAGTTATGTAAGTCAAATTCATATCTTTTAATGCACACATAGCTTTTCTTTAATTGATCTATTCATATAATTATCCATAAAAATATATAATATTGATTTTAAAATATCTCTATTCATGTAATACCCCTCTGTATTGCTTCATGTTCAGACTCCTTTTATGGTTTTTTTGGTTTCAGCTACTATGATACTGAGCATACTTTGTTATGTGTGTTTTAATCGCTACTTATAGAGTGATGAACTATTGTTTGTGTGATGTGGTTTATCTGATGATTTGTTTTACATCCTTTAATGGTGTAACGATGTTAGCAGAAATAACATTTGATTTCATATGAGATTATTGAGTAAGATCGAAATGTCAGTTTTGATGAGTGTATTGGTGAAGGGGACAGGTGTATTATATGTTGTTGTTTACTTGGTTTTCAGGTTTTTAGGTACATGACATCGACTCCACCTGGTTTCACAGGTTTGAGCATGTCGATCCAACAGTTAAGTTGAATGGGAGATAGTAGCTAGGTAACTTGTGTCAAGTTTACACCCTAGCCATAGTGTGTCATTAGTCATGTTTTTTGAGTCATTGATTGCCATGTTTTAATGCTATTTGATTATGAGAGGTGCTTGTTCATGAAATTAATATTTAGAATAATTGCATTGTTTAAATGTTGCTATTTATTTAAATTAGAATTGAAATTGTGCATGGAATTCTATATTTAAATTTTTATTTTTTATTTTAAACAAAAGTGGCAAGCCACTATATATATATATATATTTAGTCTTTGTAGTATAGTATACATTTTACTGGCTCAAAAGGCATACCGATAGGAAAGAGCCAGTGAGAAAACCTCTAGTTATGGCCCAAAAAGTCATGCTTCTAATTACAAATGTTGACCATTGTCAATCATACAACCATACCAAGGTTTATCTGCCTAAAAGTATAAACCTATACTATGATTACATAATCTGCATGTACATAATCTACAAATAATACAACATTTTTCCTTTACTCTTCCATTGACATAAATTCAAAGCTAGTGTCCTCCTAATTTTCAATCCCTACTTCTACCTTCAACATACTGGAACCTTCTGGTCCTTGAGTAATCCCCTGTCTTGGATGTCCTTTCCATGAAGAAGTTGCATGTTGAAAATTATGAAATAGAAGAAAGGATATATAATAAAACTTCTCTCGGAACCTATCGGCCAAGTCCCTTCCCAGCTGGTTAGAATATTTTGACAAAGCTTTATTCATATAATAGGGGTCAGAAGACTCTATAGATAACTTTAAAGCATCAAAAGCATTAACCACTGCCATATTATGAGGAAGATAATGGGGAGGGAAGATACCACCAATATAACCTTCTCCACTCGAGAAGATATATTTTTGTGCACTGCAAAGAACAACTTCATTTTTCAAAAAAATGTCAACTACCATTGTATCAGCAATGACTTGAACTGTCTCCAAACACTGAATAATATCCATGATATTAGAAAGAAAGATTGAAAGAATGTTTTATGGGAATATCAACCTTTGTGACTTTGGGTGAAGAATCTTAGATCCAACTATCCATTTGAGACATTTATAATCACATGGGCACCGAAACTTAAAGATAGATTAGAGATGCTGAATATCAGGCTTACCAGAAGCCAGAGTTTTCCACCTTTGAACTGGCAACCACATTCGAAAGTTTTGAGGATGATACTCCATATCTACCTGCCTTACTTTGCACAACAGCTAGCATAGACAAGATAGCTTAATAAAATAAACTCTCTTATTTACTGATGTATAAAATAAGACAATGCTGCCTATTTATAAGCTTTCAGCACCTATTTTTTATGGCTTACCATTGTATCATGACAAGTCCCTTACCAAATTATAATGAAGAAGTACCCTCATATCTTTTCACAAAAAAAAAGCTAATGCTAAATACGAGTATCAACTAGTACTGATGGCATGCAAGCTGATTTGGGTCAGCAAAACATCCCATCAAGTACAAGAGAACACCAAATTTTCCATGCAATGAGGGTGACATTGTACTTGTAATCATGATCTTACCACCTGAAACATTTGAGATGCTTACCTTTATGCTATCATAATTAAACTTACCCACAGCTGGCCGATTTAGACATGGCACAATATACCTCATGCGAGACCTCTCCTACAATCTTCTTATCACAGGACAACCAAGTCTTTGATCTTTATACCAATCACATGTTGCACACTCTGCTTAAGCCATAAAAACAAAAATATTGTGACTAAACATCATATATTCCGAGATAAAGGCTTCCTCCATTGGACTAAAAAGAGATTAAAAGAACATGTTGACATGCCACTCATGAATATGATAGCTAAAAGACCAACTTGAATACCTATCATATCCATAATTGACAAATACAACAAAAAACTTAATCAAATTTTATCCATTTTGTTCAATAGAAACTAACTCATTAGAGATTAATTGTTCCAATGCACAGTCACATTTCCTAATTTGTAAAAGGTGGAGCATTACTATTTCAGCTTGAAAGCAACCCATATTGTCTTCCTATATGAAGACTCCCTCCACAGGACTAAAAAGATTAAAAAACATGTTGACATGCCAATCATAAATATGATAGCTAAAAGATCAACTTGAAGGCCTATCATATCCATAATTGACAATACAACAAAAGACTTAATCAAATTTTATCCACTTTGAGCAATAGGAATTTCCTCATTGGAAATTAATTGTTCCAATGTAGAGTAACATTTCCCAATTTGTATGATATGCAACATTTTTTTGTCAGATTGATTGCAGCCCAAATTGACTAGGTAGTCAGCCACCCTATTTCCTTCTCTATAGGTATGCAACAAGTTTTAATGCATGAAATTTTCTAGAAGATTTAGAATTTTCTTTACCATATAATATAACTTCCAACTGTGAGAGAATCCTTCCTTGCAAGCATTTATCAGAATAACAAAATCCCCTTCTATTTCTAACTTTGTTAATTTGAAATCTAATGCCATTTTTAGGAATAAGAGAGCCTATGCTTCAGCCTCATTATTTGTACCCACAATTAACTTGATATATTTAGCACAAAGAACTATACCATTAGTATCTCTTATTACAATACCTGCTCCAGAAATACCAGGATTACCTTTTGAGGCGCCATCAAAGTTTAATTTCAAGTAACCCAAAGCGGGAGGGCTCCATATAATTTTGGATCTATCAACTTTGCTTGATACATGGTGAAGACTACCTTTAAAAGGCAGAGACAAAAGAGGTCAATTGAAAAGAACTTTGGAGTCCCAATCCATGAAAGAAGACCCAATGTGCTTTGTTTTTGAAACAAAAGAATTGACAATTTCAAAAATATGAATTTCCAAAGAAGATAGAATATGCTCAACTTTCAGTTTTTCTTTCCTAAAAATGATTTTATTTCTTGGCCACCAGATATACCACAAGATTGATGCAGGAATCACTTCCCATATACATGCAAAAAATAAAGACTTGTACAATTTTGGCCAACTAGAAAATAAATCCCATAAAGTTTTGGGAAGAGGAAACTGAATCATAAGCTTTGATAAAACAAAGTGCCAACAACTCTATGCAATTGAACATGAGAGAAACAAATGATTGACATCCTCTAACTCTAATTCACACAAGACACAATTAAAAGGAACTGAAATGTTCAACTGTGACAGTTTATCACTTGTCAAGATTTTATTCTGGATTGCTAGCCAGGCAAAGCAACTAGCTTTGGCAAGATTTTTAGAATTCCAAAAAAAACTATAGGCTCGAAAAGATTTGGAATTGGAACAATATTTCGAAATGGATAGATACCCCTCTTTTACCGAATAGCAACCTGAGAGAGATTTGGACCAGATTAATCAGTCAGCACATGATGAAACATAAACAATTCAATCATTCAATAAGGAGGCAATGATACCCTTATGATTATGATCAATTGGCTCTAAAGAAAAATCCTTCCAATTAACTTTTCCTGTTAATGAATCCACATTATCAAAATATTGATACACATATGATCCAAACTTTTGAGACAAGAAAGTTATTGAGGAGTCTAAATTGAAACTACTTAGTTTCTTATACCCATTCCATGAATCATTCCAAAAAAGTGCATGCTTACCATCATTTATTTCCCAAGATAGGTGAGGAAGAATTAACTTTCTACATGACAGGAGGAAATTCCACATTGTTGAGCATGATGGGGGATCAAGGACAATAAAAATTCTTGATGGATCTTGATTATCCAGATATTTATTTTGCATAATTTTACACCATTTCATGGAAGGATTTGAAAATAGCCTCCAAATCCTTTTAGCTCATAAGGCTAAATTTCTATTACCAATATTATGAAGACCTGCCCCTCCATTTAACTTATCCATACACATAGCCTCTAAGGAAACTAACGGTATCCTATTTTTGGTGTCCACATTCCCTGACCAGAGGAATTTTCTAATTAATTTATGGATCTAAAGCAAAATAGACTTGGGTGCTCTCAAAACTGACATAAAATAGTTAGGGATGGAAGAAAGCACAGACTTAACCAATAGAATTTTACCTGCTAGTGATAACCATCTTCCTTTCCAAGATAATAATTTGGATTGAATAGACTAAATAATTTTTTTCCAATGCAAAGCCCTATTCTGACCTGCAAA
Organism: Sequoiadendron giganteum; assembly: GCA_007115665.2. Classification (NCBI taxonomy): domain Eukaryota; kingdom Viridiplantae; phylum Streptophyta; class Pinopsida; order Cupressales; family Cupressaceae; genus Sequoiadendron; species Sequoiadendron giganteum. The sequence goes on along the minus strand of CM021100.1, from coordinate 613,259,413 downwards.
TAACAAAATCCCTAGATATTTGCTTGGAAATTGATCTAGATTAAAGCCAAAAAGTTTTACTATAGACTCAACAGTTGAATCTTTAGTGTTAAACAAATAAATCTTTGACTTATCTTCATTTACCTTTTGCTCGGAAAGCTTTGCATAGTTATCCAAGAGAAATTGGATATTCTTAGCTTCTGCCATATCAGCTTTTCCAAATAGAAGAGTATCATCCACAAATAAATAATGAGTTACTAATAAATTTGTATTGGGAAAGACAACCCCTTTAATCTTCCCTTGCAAATTTGCAGATTTAAAAGATCTACTCAAAGCCTCTGCCAAGATGATAAATAAGAAAGGTGATAATGGATCCCCTTGGTGGACACCCTATGAGGAATTAAAAAAACCTACAGATGAACCATTAAGTAACACAAAAAATCTTGCACCCGAAATACAAGCCATTACCCATTTACACCATTTAGCAAAAAAGTTAAACTTCAAAAGCACTTGATTGAGGAAACACCAATCAACACGATCATATTCTTTTTGCATATCTAATTTAATTATCATGGCTGATAATTTATTAGAGGCTATGGTATGCAAGGTTTCATGCGCCACTATTGCCCCTTCAAGAGTTTCTCTACCAGGCACAAAGCCACCTTTCTCCTCAGAGATAATTGAAGAAATGAGAGGGTGAAGGCAAAGATAAATTACTTTTGTGAAGATCTTGTAAATTGTATTACTAAGAGAGATAGGCCTAAAATCTGAAAAAGACTTTGGACTCATAATTTTTGGGATGAGTGCAATATTAGTAACATTGAATTTTCTTAGCATCCCACCAAACTTCCTTGACTCTTCCATAGCACTCAATATATCAAACCCAATAAACTCCCAAGATTTTTGATAGAAAATGGCATTGAAGCCATCTAGCCCTGGTGGTCTGTCTGGTGTCTAGTGCCATTGAGAAAATGACCTCCTTAATTTCTTTGAGAGAAAAAGGAGCAAGCAACCTCAAATTGTCCTTCGAGGAAACCAGAGAAGGTATATTTTGCAAAAGTTCATCCCTTGCAACAAATAAATTTATATTGGAAGTAATAGGCTTTGATAGCAAAGTGGAAAAAAAATTGATAGCTTCTGCCTGAATGTCTTTCTCAGTAACAAGAGTAACACCTGTTACACTATCTTGTATTGTGAAAATTGAAGATCTTGATTGTTTGGCCTGAGCAGAATTATGAATTTTTTTTGTATTTTTATCTCCATCTTTCAACCACAACTCCCTAGATTTTTTCCTCCAATACTCTTCTTCCTGAGCAAGTAGTTCTTTCCACTCAAGGTGTATATTTAAATTTATTAATAAAATTTAATTTATTTAATTAATTAAATTTAATCCAATGGGTTGAATTATTTATTAAATAATTGAAATTAATTAATTAAGTTTTATGTTGAGTGAATTAAAAGAAAGAAAATAATGTAATGTATTTTTGAATTAAATTTTATTTGGGAAATTAGTTTCATTATTTGGAATTAATTTATTATTTTGAATTATTAAATTAAATTAATATTAGATTTGGTTGTTGAGGATTGTTTTGGGGGAAAATTCTTCGCTGTAGATTTTCATTGGAGTTATTGTTGGATTGCTTTCTTGGTTGGAATCACTAGATTATTGGATAGAAGTTGTGAAAGCTTTGGAGGAGGCTTTGCATCAAATTTCTTTTTCTTGAAGCTTCTTGACTCAGATTTTATTCTATGATTTTGTATTGCTCTTGGTTTTCTTTTAAGATTGTAGTGATTAAAAATTTGTTTGTTAAATCTATTTGGGAAAAGAATTTGTTATTAGAAGGAATAAATTAAATAAATAAATTTAGAAGCTTATGTTGTTCCCATGAAATTTCTTCAGGGAAATTATGAAACCTCTGTTGAATTTAGTTTATTTGAGGAAATTTTTATTTTTGTTATTAAATCAAACTTATGGGTAAAACAACACATTTAGATTTGTTTTAGACGATTTAATTCACTATAGAAATGAATTTATTTCTAAAACCTCTGTAGAAATTGTGGTGGAGAAACCTAGAGGATTTGAAAGCTTCTAGTTATAACTTAGATCTCTTTTAGCTTTCCTATTCTTTTATTGTTTATGAATTGAAGAAAATGGATTAAAAGAATCAGTTTTGAACCTCTGTGAATTTTGGAATGTTCTCTCAAAAATTTTAATTTCTTTTCCTGTAGATGGATGTTTTTATAAATTTTCCCAATTTATCCAGAAAGTGAAATTTTGTTTAAATATATATATATATATATACATTATATGTATTATACTTTTTATATATACATATAATATACATATATATTATTTTTAATTGAAAAATCGCCATACGCAGAATTGAAATTCATCGCTGTACGAATTCGAAAGAATTTAAATGGCAGTTTAAAATTTATTTTTGATTGTTACAAAGTGGAGGTGGGAGATTAAGCCCCACTATCCACACATATATGGGTGGGGAAAAACACTACTCATGTGACAGCGTGCCCACCTCATAGGGAGACACACTGTCCCATGGGAAGCGTTGCCCCCATCCACTATACGTAGGGAGTGGCTGACCTATACATGGTAGAGTCGGTGCACCCATTGTCTTTCCTTGGTTTTTTTAATATAAATTTAAAAAATAAAAATAAATATTCCTCTCCTGTGTACATCCGTCCGAAATTACAGTGGAATTTCAGTTTTTCATTTATTGTTTTTTGATTTATTATTTATATTTAAATCTTATTTATGACTTTGTATATATATATATATAGTTGGTTTGTAATTTATTAAGTATATATTTCATTATTATATATTAAAAGTGTACATACATAATTATATACTAATATATAATTATGTGTATATATATATATTTTTTTTGATAGGTAACAATATTTTTTATTAATATTAAAAGAAATTACATATATCAGGTATTAGATTACAAAATTTTCACAAAACTTCAACTTATAAAAAGTGTAGCCAAAGCTACCAGCTCCCTCCCAACTGATTCTTCAATTTGATATCCCAAGCACCAACGCAATCATCTGCAGTTCACATCCCTCCACCACTGCTTGTTCCTTGACCTTCCTCATCAAACCAGATAAACCTTTCCAACTTCTTTCGCACCCATTGCTTTCTATTCAAAATTTAAGACACACCGAACACCATTAAATTGGCCAACTATTAGTTTATTGTTTCATTACATTACTACCTTACCCACCCTGATCCAGCTTTTCCACGCTGCAAAAAAACTTCAATAAAAAAGAACCCTATACCCACCATCCCTTCGACGATTTCCTGGGGCCTTTACTCCTTTCCATGCCCACTTCCTATTGAAGCCGACTGTTTCTTCTTCAGGTAGCTATCAGGAACTTCGGCAGCTTTCCCACGCCACTCTGCTTCAGCCCGTTGAATCTCCACTTTTAGATTTTCCCACGCATAAAGAATGTTTAACTTGTATGCTTCTTTATCCGTCGATTTTTTCCACCTTATGAATGGGATTAACCCATCCCCAGTTTCTTCATCAACCTCCTCAATCCCTTTCGAAACATCAAACCCATAACCAGGCACTGCCCACTCCATTGCCCATGCAAAAATCATGGAAGCAATGTCTGCATTTTGTCGTCCCCTATGTGTTGCCTCATGAAAATGAGGCCCGAGCGTTTCAAGAACCACCTTCACTACCCCATCATCTGGCACTAACAGTAATTGTTTTAGTCGTCCCGTTGTTGGTTGCTCAAAAAATGCCTTCTATTGTACGCTAGTAGAGAAGCCTACCATTGCCTCCATTTTTTATTTTTCTAAGACTCACTTCAACCTAATCACCAAGCCACGATAACTAATTAAGCCCTGGATACACTTCTTAACTACTAACTCCATCATGACACTTTCATTAATACTGTCGCTCTTCACCTCGCATGAAATTCAATTCTTTGCCATCTCCTACATCGTCATCATCCTCATATTGTCCTTGTCTTAATTGCATGTTGGCCTCTTCCATACGCTTCCCCACTTGCCTGGTAAGTTGTGCCAACCCACACACTTCTTGTCTTATCCCAAGATAAATTTTCGTATTCCTAAAGGGCCGCCAACTCATATGATCCGAACCCCGCGAGATGCATCACCCTGTCCTTCACTAACCTTCACTCTTCCCACTATAATCCTTTATTACCTATAGCACTAGGCAACTATTCATTTAATAAACTAGCCATTATTCCTTACTCCAATTGGAGATTTCTGCGATCTTCAATAACTAACATCTCCTCCTCTTTAAAGGATATTGCCCATTTAGACAGTGCATCCGCTTCCTTATTACCCTCTCTCCTAATATGCATTATGGAAAAATTCTCGAAGGTTCCCAACTCCCTTTTAATTTCCTTTAAAATGTTTTGTAGATGCCATGCTCTTACATCTGAATCCATAGTTGCTTGAATGATAACTAGAGAATCCTCTTCCAACTGTAGTTTTTCCACACCAAAACTCTTGGCCAACTTAACTGCTAGCAATGCCACATTATTCATTCCTGGTTTAAATTTCCTTGCAGCAAAGGCAATAGTGTTGCCCTGATGATCCCTCACTATTGCCCCTATTCTTGATGGGCCCAGATTACCACTAGCTACACCATCAAAGTTTACCTTGAGCCTGCCCTCTTTCGGTTTGCACTAGAATACTTTTGAACTTTCTAAACCTTTGGTTTGCTTCCTTATTTGACCAATAGCTATTCTGAGATGAATTCTAGGCTAGGCTCTTTGCACCAGTGTATCACCCAAAGAGAAAGGTTTAAGCCAATTTTATGATTGTGAAGCAGCATTACTAACCATCTCCTCTATACTATGGTCCATTCTACTAATCAACCTCATTAAGGTTTCATATTTATCTAGAAAAATTCTACGGTTCCTTTCTTTCCATAGCTCCCAAATGATTAAAGAGGGAGTGCATATCAAAAACACTTGATAAAAGGGTCTTCTTTGGCCTCCCCGGCTAACTCTCAAACAATTCTTTAAGGGTCAAAGGTAAAGGACTTTGCCAATTTAGTTTCCTTCTCACATGATTCCAACACATACCTTCCACCTCACATTGAAGTAGTAGATGATCCACCATTTCCTCTGCCACGCCACACATAACACACTTTGTGGGGCCTACAAACTCCAAACGCTTCCTCCTTTCCCCCGTGAGAACTCGACCTCTAACTGCTAACCATGCAAAGGTGCCAGCTTTGGGTAGGCAATCCTTATTCCAGCATAACTCTTTTTCCCAAAACCTCTCTCTTTCCTCTGCATCCAATAACTGATATCCAACCTTCACTGAATATTTTCCAAAGGTTGAGCCACACCAAATGATTTTATCTTCAGCCTCAGAGATTTGTATCCTATGTTCCTTAAAAAATTCACACATTAAAAGAGCTTGATGAGGGGTAAAATCCTCTACTAACACATCCTTCCATACCCACTCCTACCCTAAAGGACCCTCCTTTAGGGTTACATAGTCCTTTACTGTGGTCCCCCACCTTTGGGATAAAATGATCTTAAGATCAGCCAGGTCTTGTCTATCTCCCAAGTTTGGCAACCCATTCCAAGAGTCCTCCCAAAAACTTGCCTGGCCACCATGCCCAATTTGCCACGTGAGATGATTTGTTACCACTGGCCTACAAGAGACAATAAAATTCCATATTGCTGATCCTTTTGGAGGATTACTGACTGTGAAGATCCGATGTTCCACATTTGAATCCAGATATTTTTCTTTCAAAACCTTTACCCAAAGTAAATCCGGATTTGCATACATGCTCCAAATAAGTTTTTCTCCCAGAGTTTCATTCGGAAGTTGCCAATCTCTTAGGCCAACACCACCCTTGTATTTTTCTTTACACACCTTTTCCCATGCCAACAAAGGGATCTTGTCCTTTGAGCTAGCCCCATTCCAGAAAAATTTCCTCATACGCTGCCCAATTGTATGTATTACTTTTTTGGGCACCTTCAAGCACATCATTGAGAAGATTGGGATAGCAAAAATTACAAACTTTAGCATTAGAATCCTCCCAGCTGAGGTTAGCCATTTACTCTTCTAGCCATCCATTCATTTGAGGCAAGAATCAATTAGATCCTTCCATAAATCGGCTTTGTTTGCCCCTCCAAACAATGGTATACCCAAGAATTTACTTGGAAGCTTACCTACCCTCATACCTAAGATTTGGCATATATCCACTTGCCTTTGCTTAGGAGTATTAAAGAAGAAAATTTCAGACTTATTCCAATTGATGTGTTGGCCTGAAGCTAGTCCATAGCTGTTCAAAGTATCTCTCATCACCCGAGTTTCTTGAAGAGTGGAGTCCCCCAATAGAAAGGTATCATCTGCAAACTGTAGATGAGAAATTGGGGCTATCCCCTCTGCCACTTTTATCCCCTTCCATTGCCCTTCACTACATTTCTTACCAATGAGCCTACCAAGCACCTCAGCTAGAATAATAAACATAAACGGTGAGATCGGATCACCTTGTCTAATCCCTTTTGTGGACTCAAAAAAACCCTGTGGACTGCCATTCACTAAAACAGAAAAATGGGGTGTCTTTATACACCCTTCCACCCACCGTATCCACTTAGAGCTAAACCCAAACCAATCCAAGACTTGTAGCAAAAAATCTCTATCCACCTCATCATAAGCCCTCTTTATATCTAGTTTGACCATCATTCTCTCCACCTTTTCCACTCTTACAGTATGAATTGCTTCATGGGCTACTATTACCCCTTCAAAGATAGATCTGTTGGGTGAAAAGCCACTTTGCTCTAAAGAAATCACCGAATCCAAAACTGATTTCAGTCTGTTAGCCATTACTTTAAAAATGAGTTTATACACCGTATTACATAGAGAGATGGGTCAAAAGTCCTCAAAGGAATTTACACTCTCCCATTTTGGTATAAGGGCTATGAATGTGTTATTCAGGTCTTTTAAGATAAAACCTTCTCTTGTTGATTCCTCCACCAATCCCCATAAGTTCTGAGCAAACACATCCCACATTTTTTGGAAAAATATTGCCAAAAATCCATCCAGTCTAGGGGCTTTATCTCCCTCTAGAGCAAAAAGGGCTTGTTTTACTTCCTCTAGAGTAACTCGCTCCACCAACATCTTATTTTGGTTTTCTGATATGCACCTCTGGATCACCTCCAATACCTCCGGATGATGGCCAAGCTGTATTGGTTGCTTAATACAACTAGCAGAGAAAAACCTTACCGCTTCCCTATTTATCTGATCCATATCTTGTAATAATTCACCCATGCTATTATTTATTGAAATAATTTTGTTATTGGATCTACGCACCTTTATCGAATTATGAAAGAAATTTGAGTTCCGGTCACCCTCTTTCAGCCATGTTTCTCTGGATTTCTGTCTCCAAAACACTTCTTCCTGAGCTAGAATTTCAGAGTAGGCTTTGTTTAACTCCTTTTCCTATGAGTAGTCACTTTTTGTCATTCCAAATTCAATAATTTTAGAATGCAACAAGTTAAGATCCCGCTCCAATGTTTCTTTCTCCACAAAAATATTTTTAAATGACTCTCAGTTCCAAAGTTTCAGCTGTTCTTTAAGAAATTGTAACTTTTTGAAAAAAACAAAGGCTTTATTTCCCTCCCATTGTGGGGAATTCGTCCACCAAGCTTGCACTAGACCTTTAAAATTATCAACCCTCAGCCACATTTTTTCAAATTTAAAGGGACACCTATCTGGGGTTGCTTCATCTTGGAGCCTTAGAGAGATTGGGTAATGATCTGACCCCGTAATAGGAAGGATTTCTGCTTCACATTTCCACCATTGCTCAACCCATTCACCTACTATGAAAAACCTATCCAACTTCTCTACTATATTTAAAAAATTCCCACGCCTGTTTGTCCACATGAAATCTCCTTTCTTAAAAGGTAGTACGAATAAGCCATTATTTAAGACAAAATCACAAAAGTCTTGCTGACTCCTTCCAGCCCAGCATAGTCCCCCAAATTTATCTGTGGGTCTCATGACAGCATTAAAGTCCCCTCCAAGAAGACATAAACCCCCCAACATACCCTTAAAAATATCAGAAAGCTCTAACCAAAGCATCTTCTTCTGAGCTGAATTGTTAGGACCGTAAATGTTAAAAATCCAAAAATTTGTAGCCAGCTGCTTCCATACCACTTTACACCATTGCCAATGCCTTTCTTGTTTGATTATTTGAACATTGACAAAAGTTTCAATTAACAAATAGCCTAAACCACCTAAAGCACCCTTTGCTACTGACATGGAACACCGCCAACAACCAAACCCTTTTGCAAAAGTTTCCATCTCACTTTCCTTAATCTAAGTTTCTTGTAATAAAATTATAGCTGGCCTCATTTGATCAAAGCATCTTCTGATCAAACGAATCTTGTCAGGGGCGTCGTATCCCCTAACATTCCATGAGAGGATCTTCATGATCGTTGGGAAAAGGCATAGCCTTTTCCCAACATCTATGTATATATTTTATGAATATATAAATATATTAAATATTAATGTTAAAAATTAAAACAATAGTATTTTTAAATAACTTATTTTATAAAATGTTGATTGAGGAATGGTTGGAAATGAAATGAAAAGGGAAATTTAAATAAATTATTGAAATTAGATGTGTTGTGAAACTGAAAGAAAATTTCTTGCATGGGTTAATGTTGCTTTTAAAAGTAGTCAAAATATTTGTTTTGATAAAATTAGAAATTTCCCCTTCCCTATAATAGTAAAGGCAATTAATCTATTTTATTAATGATTTGGTTGAGGCAATTGGTTGTTTACTACAAAAAGTATTAGAAAGGGAAATGGATTTAATATATCCAAAAATAGCATATTTCCTTGCCATTGCTTGTTGTTATTATTTTTCCTTATGTTTATGATTGGGGGAAAAAGGGTTATTTGAGTTTTAAATTTGTAAGTCTTCAAGAAGGGTTCTAGAGGTAAGGGTTGTCGCTTTTTTAAGTCAACTATTTGTGTTTCCCTTGGGTAGTGCTTTATATGATTGGTTTCCTCCAAGTGTTTGGAGTGAGTTTCCTTAACTATTGCCTCCTAGAATAGGAGAGATTGCGGTGTCTAGTTGTAAGCACTTGAGTTACCCTTGGAGTATAGTTTTGTATAGTGTGTTGTCCATTACAAGAGTGGCTTCTGTTAGGCATCGGAGCCCAAATAGGTAAACTAGGTAACCTTCAGAAGTGATTTAATCAAGTGATAATTAAATTAATATACTTAGATGATTAGGATGCATTTCACACTAATCAAGATAATTTAGCCTCACTCATAGACAAAAGGGCTCATTTAGACTTTGGATGAGTGGGAAGGCCTTGAATGGCAAGGAAAACTATCTTGTCCTTACGAGAGGTAGTAGATTCCGCATGAGTAAAAATGAGGGCCAGGATTTGTTAGAGGTCACCAAGATTACCAAAGCCTATGAAGAATGCCCAGAGGATATCTCATGACTAACTGTGCGATGACACTCTGTCTAAGAAAAAATTGGGTTTTATTTTATGTGTATGGATTCCTTATCATACTTGATCAATTTTATGTCTGGAAGCAATGTGATCATGTTAGTGTTTGACTTATATTAAACATGTGTCTATATGAGTCAGTATGTGTCAGTATGAGTCTACCTATGGTTAGAGGTTGTAGATCTTTTCCCATGTCATGTTGTTACTATCTCCTAGCATTGGGGGTGGGCCTTTGGGTACCACTTGGTTGGGTGGAACATGCACCATACACTGTTGGGTCCCCCTTTTATCTTTGGTACTTGCTGGTGAGACATCCAGATGGACAACTCGTGGTTCTTGTTTTTAATTCAAGCATTATTTTATTTCATATTATAATAATTTATTCTACCCCTCTTGTATTTACGAGGTGGAATTATGTAATTGTAATAATTTTGTACTATTGCCTCATTCAGGGAATGAGTGATGTAACCAGTTGTTTAAGTTTATCTCCTAATCTTATGTCATAATTGTATGTTTTATAAATTTATTTTTCTTAAGGTAATTAAATTCTATGGACTTAATGATGTATGTTGTATGGGTTTAAGTAATCGCAACTATGTAGCCTTAGGGGATGTTTTCAATTGTAGATGAACTTGTACGTTTAATTCACTTTAATAAAAAAATAAAATTTGTATGCTTTTATTGTGAATTGAAACTTCCTCTAGGGTTGTGTGGCAAGGCATTACACATGGTATTAGAGCCTAGGTTTAAACACTGGGTGCTTTGGGATTATGATGTACCCATTAAGCTCAGTTGCATAGGTTTCCAAGTGTACCTTGTCGAAAACCTTTTTGTGTTTGTGTAGGAGTATGCCTCCTATACGCGGACAAGGTAGAGGATGAGGACGTGGCCAGGTAGGTGTTCATGAGGGGATTCATCATGACTCGGGACATCATGGTACGCTTATACCAGAGCAAGAGGAATAATAGGCCTTGCAGAATAGTTCAGGAGGCGGTGGTGGACAGCTAGATCCTCAAGGGATTGAGGCTGCATGTAGAGATTCTAAGGAGGCTTTGGCACTCTTAGGTCCAAGACATGTAGTGTCAGAGGTTAATTCTGGTGTGAGCATAGTTACAGCACAGTCAGAGATGTTAGCATCTTCCTATATGAGAGATTTGAATCGGTCACAACCACCTCAGTTTGACAGAGTAGGCACCAATTTAGAGGCCGAGACTTGGCTGATAGCTGTTGATCAATGTTTTTCTATGCATCCATTTGATAGGAATACTAAAGGTAGTGCATTGTTATGCACTTACGAGGGTTTACAACCATGTGATGGAGACTTGAGGAGGAGAAGCTCCAAATTTATATGAGTACTGTGTCCTGGGAGATATTCCTTGAGCTTTTTAGAAATCGCTTTCTTTTTGACCATTGGCATCATCGCAGGGGTGATGAGCTCCACACCCTATGATAGTTAGCCTTGACTATGGATCAGTACGAGAGATGTTTCTATGAACTTAAACACTTCGCAAGAATAGGAGATGGTGAGGGGATGCTTGTGCAACATTTTATCAGGGGCTTAAACGCCCATATTAGTTGTGGTGTGTGGGTCTTTGAGCCCAAATCTATGGAGAGAGGTGTGGAGAAGGCACAACTTGTGGAGGAGAACTTGACTATGGCACTGAGAGACCATACAAGTGTTCTTATTGGCAATGGTTCAGGATTTGGGACTAGTGCTCGGGGGGGAAAAACTCAGTGGGTTGTGCCTCCTAAGACATAGCATGGATCAACACAGGGCAGTTAGCAGTAGGCATTTCATGGGAAATGAGAAGGTTTCGAAACAAAGATAGGGTGGAAAAAATTGGAGGGGCATGAAGCGTTTCAACTCTGAGCAACCTGCTTAGAGCTTCTAGTCCAATTTTGGAGGCAATGCGTAGGAGTCTAGTGCACTAGCTTGAGGCAAAGGATATGGTAGAGGCACAGGTTGTTTCTCTTGTGGTCAGCAAGGCCATATTTCTAGGATGTGTCCTAACAAGGGCACATCAGGATTCATGAAGAGACCAGCAACATCAAAGTCGACAGAGGGAGATGCTAGTAAAGGCCATCATGTATTGGCAATGGTTGATAACCGCGAGGCAGAGCACTAGGGTGTCATGGTTGATACTTATGGTATGTTGTTAGGTAACCCTATTACCATTCTATTTGATTATGGAGCATCAGACTCCTTCATTTCTTCATCTGTAGTGTCACAATGGAGACTAGGGGCCATAAGGCAAGCTCATAGGTGGCATGTCGAGTTAGTGTCTAGTGCAAAATTTGCACCGCATTATGTAGTACCTGAGTGTAGATTGGAGATTGGACCACTCCTTACTACATTGGATCTTCGGGTTATACATTTGGGATCCTATGATTTTGTCATAGGTATGGATTGGTTAGAGGCTCACCAAGTAGTTATTGATTGTTGATGTAAGTTGATTCAGTGCATTAATGCATATGGTCGTGAGGTGGATATTATAGGAGTACAAAGACCGATATCTTTGAGGATTATCCGAGCTATGGAGTTGAGGAGATGTGTTCAGCATGGATGTTAGTTGTTTGTTGTTACAACTGAGGACTTGGGATTAGGAGATGGAGAGGATAAGGTATCTCTTGATAGTCATCTCATTCTTCAGGAGTTTACAAATTTATTTCCATATGACATTTCAAGGATGCCATCGCGAAGAGATATAGACTTCACATTGACTTAGTACCTAGATCAGAGCCTATTTCACGAGCTCCCTATTGTATGACTACTCAAGAGCTAAAAGAGCTCTGCTTGCAGCTGGAGGAGTTGTTAGAGAAGGGATTCATTCATCCTAGTGTTTCTCCATGGGGAGATCCGGTTATCTTTGTGAAGAAGGATGGTTCACTTCAGTTATGTATTGATTACCGACAGTTGAACAAAGTGATGATCAAAAATTGTTATCCGCTTCCTAGAATTGATGACTTGTTTGACCAATTCAAGGGTGCTACCATACTTTTGAAGATTGACCTTAAGCCAGGATACCATCAACTCCGTATTTTTGACTCAGATATCCATAAGATGATGTTTCAGATGCGGTATGGTCACTATGAGTTCACTATGGTACCATTCAGGTTGACAAATATGCCTTATGTGTTCATGAGTCTAATGAATGGAGTATTCCACACTTATTTTGACAGGTTTTTCCTTGTGTTCCTAGATGATATTTTGATATATTCCAGGATAGTAGAGGAACATGAGGAGCATTTGCGATAGGTATTGCAGTGTTTACGAGGAAACTAGCTTTTTGCTAACTCATCGAAATGTGAATTCTTCAAGATTGAGATCAAGTATCTTGGTCATGTGATCTCAGTGGAGGGTATATCAGTGGATCCTTCAAAGATTCAAGCTATCCTAGATTGGCTTGTGCCAATGAATGTGGCAAAGATCCATAGCTTTATGGGGCTTGTAGGATATTTCAAGAGGGTTTTTTAGATTTTTTCTAGGATAGGGCATCCTATCACTTTTTTCAGAGGAAAGGGAAGAAGTTTGGATGGTTAGAGCAGTGTGAGATGGATTTTCAGGTTCTTAAGGATAAGCTGACTAGTGCATCGATACTAGCCATACCTGATCCCATAGGGGGTTTGTAGTCTATATAGACACATCCTTGGAGAGGTTAGGAGCAGTCTTGATGTAGGAGGGTCGAGTTATAGCTTATGAGTCGAAGAAGCTTAAGGATCATGAATTGAATTATCCCACATATGATCTTGACTTAGTGGTAGTAGTCCATGCATCGACTAGATGGAGACAATTTCTTCTCAGGCACAAATTTGAGCTGCATAGTGATCACAGGAGCCTTCAGTACATTTTCATGCAACCAAACCTTAACGCTAGGTAGAGGTGTTGGATGGAGTTTATCTATGAATATGACTTCAAAGTGAAGTATATTTAGGGAAAGGAGAATTCCATAGCTAATGCACTCAGTAGACGTAGGCATGAGATATCTGAGTTGACTCTTGTAGTGGATTTGTGGAGTTAGATTCTTATTGCTCTTCCAGTGGACAGTTGGTATCAAGATGTTAGGGCAGAGATTGAGGCAGGGAGACCTCTAGAGGGCAGGTTCACAGGCTATGCACTTGATGCAGATGGTTTACTGAGACATTCAGAATGTATTTATGTTTCTTCAGTAGGTGACCTTCACACTTTGGTTTTGACTGAGGCACATCATGCACCCTATTCAGGCCATCCAGGGGTGAAGAAGATACACATAGATCTGGGCTAGTTGTATTTATGACCAGGGATGAAGTGGGATATTACAGATTTTGGAGCAATATGTTTGGAGTGTCAGTGGGTGAAGGCTAAACACAAACATCTAGCAGGGATTCTACAACCACATCTTGTACTAGAGTAAAAATGGGATATTAGATCTCATTGGACTTCATTGTTGGTTTACCCAACTCCTCGCGATGACATGATGCTATTATGGTTGACAGTTGATAGGTTGACAAAGGTAGCACACTTCTCACCTATGCGCTCTTTCTATTATGTGTCATCCATTGCTAGAGTGTTCATGGAGGACATTGTGAGGTTGCATGGTATTCTGCATCAGATTATTTTTGACAGGGATCCAGTATTTACCTCAGCTCTTTGGACATCATTACAGCATGTGATGGGGACACAATTGAACTTCAGTTTAGTGTATCACCTAGAGATAGATGGACAGAGTGAGAGGGTCAATCAAATTCTCGAAGACATGTTGTGTATGTATGTTATGGACCAACAAACATGATGGGAGGACTATCTCTATTTAGTAGAGTTTGCATACAATAACAGTTTCCAGAGTTCCATTGGCATGGCTCCTTTTTAGGATTTGTATGGGCATCCTTTTCATACTCCCTTGAGTTGGGATCGACTAGAGGACAGAGTATTTTTGGGTCCAGAGATGTTGTAGGACATGGAGCAATAGGTGGATCCGATTAGAGAGCACTTGGTAGCAACATAGGATAGGCAGAAGAAGTATGTGGATGCGCGTAGATTGGATCGATAGTTTTATGTTGGTGACAAAGTGTTCTTGCAGGTGCATCCACAAAATATTCCAATCCGATATAGAAAGGGTTATAAGTTGGCATCTCACTTTGTCGGACCTTTCAAGATACTCGAGAAGATTGGTCCAGTTTCTTATCGAATTGCTTTGCCACCTAGTCTTGCACGTATTCACGATGTGTTTCATGTTTTATTTCTTCGGCCATACCATCTAGATGTTTCTCATGTCCATGATTGGAATTATTTATAGGCAGAGAACAGGCAACTAGCTTTGGAGCTCATGGCCGTAACGGAGCATAGAATGCTCGCTCTTCGAGGGTGAGATATTGATCAAGTTAGAGTTCAGTGGGATCCTAGGGATGATGCGTCATCCACCTGGGAAGATGCAACTAGGATGAGGGAATTATATCCCTATTTATTTGTAGGCTTCTAGGAGGAAGCCTAGTCCTTGGGGGGGGAGAATGTAATACCCCTTCATATTGCTTCGTGTTCAAACTGCTTTTATGCTTTGTTTTGGTTTCACCTACTATGATACTGAGCATACTTTGTTATGTGTGTTTTGATTGCTTCTTATAGAGCGATGAACTATTATTTATGTGATGTGGTTTATTTGATGATTTTTTTTACATGCTTTAATGGTGTAATGATGTTAGTAGAAATAACATGTGATTTCATATGAGATTATTGAGTAAGATAGAACTATTAGTTTTGATGAGTGTATTTGTGAAGGGGACAGGTTCGAATCACTCGCTTGTGAGTGCCCTACAATTCCATGATTTCCTCTTCACAATGTGTATTATATCTTTTCTATATTATATGTTGTTGTTTACTTGGTTTTCAGGTTTGTAGGTACATGACATCGACTCCACCTGGTTTCACTGTAATACCCCTCTGTTTTGCTTCTTGTTCGGTTTTCTTTATGTTATGTTGGTTGCAGCTACTTTGATACTGGACACACCTTGTTATTTGTGTTTTGATTGCTACTATTGAGCGACAACTATTATTGTGTGATGTGTTGATCTGATTATCATTTCATATGTTTTAATGGTTTAATGATGTTGTAGAGATAGCATGAGATTATTGATTATGATGTTAATGTCAGTCTTTGATGAGTGGTTTGGTGAAGAGGACGGGTTCACATCACTTGCTTGCGAGTGCCGTGCGAATCCATGATTTCTTCTTCATGGTGTGTATTATATGTTGGTAATACTGTATTATGTTGTTTACTTGGTTTCAGGTTGCAAGTACATGACATCGACTCCACCTAGTTTCGCAGGTTTGAGTGTGTTGATCCAACAATTAAGTTGAACGGGAGATAGTAGCTAGGAAACATGTGTTAGGTCTACGCCCTAGCCTTAGTGTGTCATCAGTCCTGACTATTGAGTCATGTTTACCTTATTTAATGTTATTTGATTCTATTAGATGCATTATTATTAAATCAATGTTTAGAATAGTTGCATTGGAAAAAGTAGTGATTATGTTATATTAAATTAAAATTATGCTTTGATGTTATATTTAAAGTTGATAATGAAATTTAATTTAGTTAAATTTTAATTTATTTAATTAATTAAATTTTAATCTCAAAAGGGTTGAATTTAGCTATTTAATAATTAAAAATAATTAATTAAGTTTATTGGATTAAATTAAATTAAATCAAAAGAAATTGAAAGATATTTGAAAATTACATTTTGAAATTGAAAGAAATTGGAATTGCATTTTAAATTCAAAGTGGGTTTTCGAAAATTAAAAATGAAATTAATATCTAATTTTCAACTGTGCATGCATTGTGATTTAGGGTTGTATAAAATATTTTTGATTTATCAAGAATGCATGCTTTAATTTTTTTGGAACAAGTTTTTGGGTGGAGAATTCATTTTGATGGCAGTGAAGGATTTTTGGAAAAAAATTCTCAAAGAAGGGTTTGAAGCAGTTTTTGGTTATAGATTGGATTTGAGGAAAGTCAGTTTGCAATTGTTGAAGTTTTTGGATTGGATTCGTTTCATGTTTGAGGAAAATTCAGGAAATCTTTGGAGTAGGCTTGCATCAGAAATTCATCTTCTTCTGTAGCTTCGAATTCTAGGTTTTGATCTATGTTTTTTTGGTTCTTGTTTTGTTGAAACATTGTTTAATTTAAACCTTTATTGTGTTCCAAACATTTAGGTTGTTGTATGAAGATTTTACCCTTTTGAAAACATTTAGATCTGTTCTTCAAATCAAACCCTCTTAGAAAACCTTCAATAAAAAAATCAAGATCTGTTTATTTTCCTATTTTTAATTATTTGAAAAGTAAAGGAATGGTTTAAAAGAAATTAAATTTAAACCTCTTGAATTTAGGAAGATATTCTGGAAAAATTTATCAATTTCCTGTTACTGGTTATTTTAAATTATTTTCTTGATTTTATCAGTAAATTTATCTCTATAAATATATATTACATGTATTATATTTTTGAATATAAATACACATAATATATAATTATAAATATATTTATATTTAAATTCATTGAATAAAATTATATTATTAGGTTTCAAAAAAAACGTTGTTCGGACGGTGTGCCTGTGAAATGAATTTCAAAGAAATTCCTTGAAATGTCTTGCAAAATTCATTTTTAGTCTTATAGGATTTTTTTTTTTAAAAATAAATGAATTTCTATTCATTAAAATATTTGAGGTTGTCAGTGGTTTGTGGGGAGGTCAACTCGAACCACCCACTTACCTATGTGGGGAAGGGCAATGCCATGTGACATCGCACCCACCTTTTAGGGGGACGCGTTGTCCCATGGGAAGTGTCGGCCACCCCAGTGCCTTGGTAAGGATGCGGCGTGGCGGTACAAGGTACCGATCAACGCTCTATCCTAGTTTTTTTGTGTTTCATTTGCAGTTCAATGGAGGATGGCGTCTGAGGGGTCGGCGACCTGTGTACCATCCGCCCTCCTCGATATTGAATGCGGAACTTTATTCTGTCTAAAATTTTATTTTCGGATTTAATTTATTTAGTATTTTATTTTATTTTAAATGTGTGATTTATACATATGTTTTAATATATATATATATATTTTCATATAGGAAAATGTATAAATAAGTTTAGATTTATCCAAAAATAATTGATATTCAGACTAGTAAGTTTTGTAAGATAGAGGTTTATTATCAGTGCCAAATACAAGTTTATTTTTCATATAGATTTGAATAAAAATAAATTATATGTAATTAAATATATATGATACGCTCCATTATATTTAAGTATTTATATTTTAATATTCTGTTTTGACATATAATTGCATGCAAAGTTTTAGATAGTAATTTAAACTTAAACAAATAGTTTGCATGGTTAGTAAGTTAGAGAGAAGATATTTATTTTAATGGAAAGGATTATTATTTGTTTTAATGAAAATTTGAATGTTATTATTTTAATTTTTGCGAAAAGCTTTAGATAAGAATATGGATTTAAGATATCTAAATATAATATTTTTCATTGTCAATGCATTACTATATTAAATTCCCTTATATTGATTGCTTGGGGAATGGGTAATCATGTTATGTATTGTAAAGTCTTCCAGAGATTGTGGGTCATTCCCTTGTTAAGATAATGTTTGTTTTTCCCTTGGGTAGTGTTATTAGTATTTCGTTTCCTCCTAGTGTTGGAGTGGATTTCCTTAATTGTTGCCTCCTAGAATAGGAGAGTTTGTGTTGTTCAGGTCAGTAGCACCTGTGTTACCCTTGGAGTCTAGATTTGAGTAGCATGTTATCCATTAGAAGAGTGGCTTTTGTTAGGGGTCGGAGCCCAATGAGGTAAATTGGGTAACCTTCAGAAGTGTTTTTAATAAGTGATAATTAAAGCAATGTACTTAGATGATTAGGATGCATTCACATTAATCAAGATAATTTAACCTCACTCACAGACACAAGGGCTTGTTTAGACTTGGGATGAGTGAGAAGGCCTGGAATGGAAAGGTCAACTATATTTTCCTTACGAGAGGTAGTTGATTCCGCATGAGTGAGTAAGAGGGCCGGGATTCGATTGAGGTCACCAGGATTATCAGAACCTATGAAGAATGTCCAGAGGAGATCTCATGACAAACCTTGCGATGACACTCTATCTAGGATAACATTGGGTTCTGTGTTGTGCGTCTGGATTCTTTATCATACTTGATTATTATTATGTCTGGAAGAAATGTAACCATGTTAGTGTTAGAATTATATTGTGCATGTGTTTGGTTGAGTCAGTATGGGTCAGTATGAGTCTACCTTTGGTTAGAGGTAGTAGATTCTTTATCCATGTTGCATTGTTACTATCTCCTAGCATGGGGGGTGGGCCTTTAGGTACCACTTGGTTGGGTGGAATACGCACTATAAACTGTTGGGTCCCCCGTGATCTTCAATACTTGGTGGTGAGACATCCAGTTGAACAACTCGCAGATCTTGTTTTCCTTTCTAGCACTATTGTATTTCAAATTTTATATGTTGATTTTACCACTATTGTAATTAGGAGGTGGATGTATGTAATTATGACTCATTTTGGGAATGAGTGCTATACTCAGTTAATCATGTAATGGATATATGTTATGGATGTTATCTTCTTATCTTCTTATTTATTTATGTTCAATGAATGCTTACTACTTGAGTTATTTAATGCAATGAATTTTAAATGATGTATGTTAATGGGGAATTTAGTAATCTTGGTTACATAGCCTTAGGGGATGTTGTCAATAATAGATGAACATGTATGCTTAATTCACTTTAATAGAAAAAAAATTAGTACGCTTTTATAGTGAATTGAAGCTTCCTCTAGGGTTGCATAGCGGGGCATTACATTCACAGGTTTGAACGTGTCGATCCAATGGTTAAGTTGAACAGGAGATAGTAGCCAGGAAACTTGTGTCAATTTTATACCCTAGCCATAGTGTGTCGTTAGTCATGTTTGTTGAGTCGTTGATTGCCATGTTTTAATGTTATTTGATTCTGAGAGGTGCTTGTTCATGACATTAATATTTAGAATAATTGCATCATTTGAATTTTGTTATTTATTAGAATTAAAATTGAAATTGTGGATGGAAGTTTATATTTAAATTTACTATTAAAAGTTGATTTATTTAATTAATTAAATTTAATCCAATGGGTTGAATTTATTTATTAAATAATTAAAATGAATTAATTAAGTTTTATGTTGAGTGAATTAAAAGAAAGAAAATAATGTAATGTATTTTTGAATTAAATTTTATTCGGGAAATTAGTTTCAATATTTGGAATTAATTTATTATTTGGAATTATTAAATTAAATTAATACTAGATTTGGTTGTTGAGGATTATTTTTGAAAAATACACAGAGGATTGTTTTGGGGGAAAATTATTGGCTATAGATTTTCATTGGAGGTATTTTGGAAAATTTTGTTGTGTTTGTAGATTGCTTTCTTGGTTGGAATCACTAGATTGTTGGATAGAAGCTGTGAAAGCTTTGGAGGAGGCTCTGCATCAAATTTCCATTTCCTAGAGCTTCTTGACTTAGGTTTTCTTCTGTGTTTTTGTATTGTTCTTGGTTTTCTTTTAAGATTGTAGTGATTAAAGATTTGTTTGTTAAATCTATTTAGGAAAAGAATTTGTTATTAGAAGGAAGATATTAAATAAATGAATTTAGAAGCTTTTGTTGTTCCCGTGAAATTTATTCGGGGAAATTATGAAACCTCTATTGAATTTAGTTTATTTGAGGAAATTGTTAACTTTTCGTTATTAAATCAAACTTATGGGTAAAACAACACATTTAGATTCATTTTAGAAGATTTAATTCATTGTAGAAATGAATTTATTTCTAAAACCTCTGTAGAAATTATGGTGGAGAAACCTAGAGGATTTGAAAGCTTCTAGTTATAACTTAGATCCCTCTTAGTTTTCTTATTCTTTTATTGTTTATGAAATGAAGAAAATATATTAAAACAATCAATTTTGAACCTCTGTGAATTTTGCAATGTTCTCTAGAAAATTTCAAATTTTTTTCCTATAGATGGATTCTTTTTATAAATTTTCCCAATTTATCCATAAAGTGTAAGTCTATTTATATATATATATATATACATTATATGTATTATAATTTGTTATATATACATATAATATATATTGTAATATTACAGTTTTAATTTATTTTTAATTTAAAAATCATCGTATGCGGAATTGAAATCTGTCGCTGTACAAATTCGGAAGAATTTAAATGGCGGTTTGAAATTTATTTTTGTTTGTTACAAAGTGGAGGTGGGATATTAAGCTCCAACGTCCACACATATATGGGTGGGGAAAAAAGTTGCTCATGTGACAACGTGCCCACCTCATAGGGAGATGCATTGTCCCATGGGAAGCATTGCCCCCATCCACTGTATGTGGGGAGTGGTTGGCCTGTAAATGGTACAATCAATGCACCCACTGTCTTTCCTTGGTTTTTTTTATATAAATAAAAAATAAAAAATAAAGAGTCCTCTCCTGTGTGCGTTCGTCTGGAATTACAAGGGAATTTTGGTTTTCGTTTATTGTTTTTTGATTTATTATTTATATTTAAATCTCATTTATAACTTGGTTTATATATATATAGTTGGTTTGTAATGTATTAAGTATATATTTAATTATTATATATTAAAAGTGTACATACTTAATTATATACTAATATATACTTATGTGTATATATTTTATGAATATATAAATATATTAAATATTATGGTTAAAAATTAAAACAATAGTATTTTTAAATAACTTATTTTATAAAATGTTGATTGAGGAATGGTTGGAAATGAAATGAAAAGGGAAATTTGAATAAATTGTAGAAATTAGATGTGTTAGTTGTGAAACTAAAAGAAAATTTCTTGCATGGGTTTATGTTGCTTTTAAAAGTAGTCAAAAGATTTCTTTTGATAAAATTGGAAATTTTCCCTTCCCTGTAATAGTAAAGGCAATTAATCTATTCTATTTAATGATTTGGTTGAAGCAATTGGTTGTTTACTGCAAAAACTATTAGAAAGGGAAATGGATTTAATATATCCAAAAATAACGTATTTCCTTGCCATGGCTTGTTATTATTTTTCCTGATGTTTATGATTGGGGGAAAAAGGGTTATTTGAGTTTTAAATTTGTAAGTCTTCTAGAAGGATTCTAGAGGTAAGGGTTGTCGCTTTGTTAATTCAACTATTTGTGTTTCCCTTGCGTAGTGATTTATGTGATTGGTTTCCTCCAAGTGTTTGGAGTGAGTTAATTAAATGTTATGGATTTAATGATGTATGTTGTAAGGGTTTATGTAATATCAGTTACGTAGCCTTAGGGCATGTTGTTAATTGTAGATGAACTTGTATGTTTAATTCACTTTAATAAAAAAATAAAATATGTACACTTTTATTGTGAATTGAAACTTCCTCGAGGGTTGTATGGTGGGGCATTATAGTTCATTAAAATGTACTCGATGAATATTATCTGCGAAATACCTCCTACTATAAACTAACATCACATTATTCCATATTGAATTATTAAAATGGTTTCCTTTTCTTGACCCATTCAAGCAATATCAAATATTTCTCAATATCTATACTTCACATTGCATTACAAAAACAAGTTTCTTCCTTGCTTCCCAATGAATAGCCACTTGCAGTGGACCCCTATTGGTTGATGGTTGCATTCCTATTGTAAGGCCCCGCCTTATGTGTGATTCATTCTACTCTATTTTATTATGTGTAATCCATTAACCAAATTGTTAGATAGATGCAAGGTATAAATAAAGTGAATATGTTTTCATCTTTATGATATTGTTAGTCGCATTAATAAATCTTATGAAAATCATTTATCTCACTCTCTAAAAATTAAATAAAAATAATAATAACATATTAAGATTAGTGTTAATACTAATAAGAATATTAATAACATAATGGCCTTCTTATTGATATTAGGTTTAATGTTAGTATTAATATGATTAATATTAGCCATGGTATTAATAATTATCTTAACATTAAATTCAGACATAAGTGGTGGTCCTAATGAGCATAACAACGATGTTAATATTCGGTCATTTGGTGATGTGGATTATAAGTAAGCAATGTTTCTTTGACTATGTCATTTGGATAGTTACCATTATGAATTAATTGTGTTCTATACTATTATATTGTTGTATATTATTTATAAGTTCATCATAGTTTGAATTGTCATATGAGATTATAATTTTATATGTATTTGGTATTGTTGCTAACTTTATTTCATTCAGTAGTGATGAGTGAGATCATTATATAAAATGATTAAATAGATGAATAGAATATAATAAGGATGATATTATATTAAAAACACTACTTCTTGATAAACTAGGAAGTTACTCACATTAAACTTGAAATAAAGGTTATTGCATGAGGATCAAATATCACAAATATGTAATATTATATTCATGATTATTGTGACCTACTCACACACATATATCTTTATTTTTAGCTGATAAACCCCTCCATCTGGACTTGTGAGATTCTAGTATGAAGAAGAATATGTTAAGACTTTAAGGAATACTATTTGAAAATAATAAACTAATAGCTGTAGATACTTTCATCAATTTGAGATCTTTATATCTCCAAGAAATGAAATCTAAGGGGTAGAAACATAGTAAAACAATAAATAATGGTTTAGATTCAAAATCTAGGTTTGTTGGCCCATTTATCATGAAGCGATGGGATAGGCATTGATGAGTTGTGGGTAGATGCAGTGCATGGGAAGCTGGACTTGGCCCTTGGCTAAAATAATAGTCAGCGTCACTTTAATCTTTCACCAACGAGTAGCATAGGTGACCTTTCAGAGGGTGGCATTAATGAAGAAGTGGCGTGAGTCAGAGAAGGGAGATAGGAAACATCCATTCTGAATGGGGTAGTTGGTCTTCCACCTATGGCACCAATTAATAAGAGGATTAAGATGGGGAATTATCTGAAGTTCTACAGATTTATTTTTATTCTTATCAACATCGCTGACAACATAATGGAAGATATATGCAAAATCTTGAGATTCATGTATTTTTTCTCTAGTACTATTGTTACATGAAGGGATTGAAGGCCAAATGCGTGGATGGGGATATGTTTTTTGATGATTTAAATCTCTCAGAGTTGTTGGCTCGGGAGTATTTTATTTTCCTTGGTGTGCAATTACGGGAAGTAATTTCTTTGTGGGAGGTAGTTTCAGGCGACTTGATGGGCATATTTGAAAACTAAGGTAGTGTTTCCAAGAACCAGGAACTATGTAACAATGTGCCTAAAGTATATTTCATGGCATCAAGGGTGAAGTTGAGGGAGAGAGAGAAAGGAGAGGAATATAGAAGTGATGGAAGAAAGTTGTGATAGGTAGTAGACAAAGCATCAAGATATTACCATGGCTTGGCTCGTTCCAAGGGTAGGTGATGTGTTTTATTTTGCTTTTTACCAGTGTTGGGAAAGTGAAAGTAGAGTTGTTCACCCCTACATACGGTGCCATTGTGCGCCAGTTTCTTACTGATTTCGTACAACTGGAAGTAAGCAAGCAACTCATTCACATGTATGTGATTACCTCTTATCATTTTCATTGTCTTAAATTTTATAAGATTGAAAATAATAAATGATTACATTTGGCTCTATAACCTTTACATTTTTTTCAAACTTTAAGTGTTGGTTGAAATATCAGACCAAATCAACTACTCACTCGATGGCAGATGTATTTTCACTGTCTTAAATCTGATAACTTTAAGGAATGTTTATACCAAAAAATGTCACAAAATTTGGCTTTATACTTGTGGGCTGCATTTCCCTAATTTTTTTTTTTGAAAAGCCTAATTAACGAATTTTTTTTGTGCATATCCTATTTTCCTTACATTTCTTGAGACCACATTTCTTTACCTCTATTAGTGCAAGGGGTGCAGGTTTAGAAATAAGTACTTACAAGCTATGGTATTCAAATACCAAGTTAATGTATATATATGTTTTTTTATACGGCATGTTAAAGCTATTTTGTTCTTCTATTTATTTGTATATGTGTAGCTAGGAAATCTATTTAAAATTGCTACACACAAAACTGAGATAGTTTTACACTCATCCGGAACCATAGTTTGTATATATCGTGAACATATATTTATAAAATAAAATAGAGTTCAATAAATTATCTTATCCATTAAAATCACCAGCCCATGGTCACCAACTCCACTCATTTCTTCTTAACCCATATTAACTACCCGAGTTGAGGGGCAGACAGCTGGTTCAAAATTGGTATTAACATTATTGTAAAAGTCAAGTTTGTAAGAAGTAGACAAAGTAGGATAATAGCAATCAATAATATAAATAACGTTAATATCTATTTTAATGTTTGAAAAATATTAATATCAATAGTGGTTGAAATAATAATAATGTTAATCTTCTAGATTTAAAACTACTCTTAAAATTGTTTGTTGTTGTGTTTTCTTTTATTTAAAGTGGGGCTTTATTGCTGCTTTCTTATTGTTTACTAGCAGCTATATGTTGTATTCTCATGTAATTTCTGATTCTATATACATATGCAAATATAAATTTATAAGTTTAATTCTCCGTTAATTAGCGTTAAGTCCGATACAATTTATTTATAGTTTTGACATCAAAAAACTATAATATTAAATATAATAAAAAGAATTGGATGGAAACTAGAATATCACGATCATAATTTTGATCAATTAGTTGTTACCAAAAAGACATTGGTAATACATGATTATCATTTTAACCCATGAGTAGTGCAATACGATATAATCTTGTTGGCATTTTTAAATTACCCTAGATGTATAGTGTTAAGTTATCAGGTTATTATCACGATGAAACATGTATTAAAGGCTCTTGGTATTAAAGAAATTTCACTGATGAACTAGAACCAATGTTCTTTAGATAATAATTCAATAAAACCTTTTTTTTTTTTAAATTGTTATGAAAGCTCATCATTAATGATTATATTACTATCAATAAGACAAGAAAGATTATTGTTGATTATCACTTTCAATCTTTGCTAAAAGAATATTCACTATATCATTATTATATTTTTTATCAACACTTGAATGATCTTGAAAATAAAAAATTCATACATTAATAATCTAGCTAGTTATATAGGATTTTATATCATTGAGCTGTCAAGTTTTAAGCATTATTCTTTTTAAGAATTGCATGGCTATTGATTTGATATACATAGACAATGAGTCAAATCTATTAGAATTTTATTTGTATTAATGAATGGACATATGCATAATTTTATCATTCATGTTACAATCACTGAGGGTGTGAGACAAGATGCATGACATTTGAACAAACCCTTGTTACTAACTAGTCCTTCCAAATTAAATATGTTAGAATACAGTGACAAGGAAACTTGTATTAATGATTCCATTGTTAACTAGAGGGTAATCAGAAACCCTTTTAAAAAAAAAAAACCTCTTACCAAATATATTAAATATGAATGCATGTAATAATCTTGATTTGACAATAAGGGTATGGTGCAAGCGATTCGGTCAAGTCAACTTAAAAAGTGACAGGTTCGAATTTCATGGATTATGTTACCCTAATTTTCAAAATTAAAGTATAGGCAGAGATACCTTAAGTCTTGAAGAACATCAAACCAAAAGCATGTGTTATCAATAATGCAAAATGGTGTGGATTACTGCTAGTGTTCCATGTTTGAGAATGAGATATATACAGGCCATTTGAACCTAGGATATAGGTAAATTTTGAACTTTCATTTCTTTGCAAACTCAAAGAAAATATCTTTGGAGTGTGTTGCCTTGTATATCCTTACCTAGGTCTTAGATCTCTGGCTTCACCTAAGTGGGTGGCAACCGATTGTGAAGCTGTCTGGGGTATTGGGCCCTAGAAAAGGTTGCGTACTCGCTCTTATAGTTTACACTCAATGGTATAGAGGTGTAGGATGAATTTGAGGAGAGTATCAAGTTCAGCCTATGTGAATGTTGATGCTAAGCCATCTTTTAACCTAAAGGATTTTATCCCTTAGCTATCCAACTAATGCAGGAGCATCCAGTGGTGTAAGGGCAATCCTACATCACCCAAAAATATATTTACTTTCATTTAGATTTTTTTTTGTAGATGTTTTTGCATTTCTGGATACCCTTTTCATCAAAGAAGAATTCTCAACTTTCAGAACTACTTTTTTGCTTTTTCTGCGCGACTGTTGTTTTTAGCAGGTATGATTTTGAAGGCGTGAGGAGACAGAAATTTAAGGGAAGCTTGAAGACAGAATAATAAACACTTTGGTGAAAGAATCAGGCAAAGATCATTCCCAGTTCAAAAGTTATTCAAGTTTCAGTTTCTGCTTTTTGCCCTACAAAATCTTCGAAGCTAATTTTGAGGGACTTAAAGGCTCCAGATGGGCCCAAAAATTCGCGGAAAACGAAAGTAGTTAGCCTTTAGGCCCCACTTTCTAACACTTCATTTTCACAAGACCTTTCCGAAAAGGTATTATCATTGAAGATCCGACGGTTAGATCTTGAGTTAGGGCTTCCGAAAGTTTGTGCATAATTAGAATGTTGTTTTTGGCTCCAAATGGAGAATTGGGCTATTTATGGGGTAGTTTCTGATTTTTGTGGGTAGTTTTTGGGGAAAGAAGATCCCATGTTGCAGATAGGGGAATTTTTGTAATTTGTTTTCTATAATTTGCATGTATTGTAGAACTCGAGGATTGGAGATCCTCTGCATGTAAGAATTTCATATTTTGAAAATAATAAGAATCTCTTGTTTTTTTGTGTGATTTACTTATGTCTCGGGTTGCACCCTCATCAAGTGGTATCGGAGTGGATTTTCTTGAGCGTGTGGATAGATCACCGATCGTGAGGAAGTTCGCACTAGGTCTATGGTTGTGGGTTCAAGATATTCAAGATGCCTCCAAGAGTGGTGTGTGGTAGGCGAGGTGGTGTTGGAGGTGTCAGAAATGCTACTGGAAGAGATCCATTAACGGCTGAGGGTTTCAGAGCCCTCCAGAGACAAATTAATGCATTACAAAGAGAGTTAAGAAGAGGGGTAAACCCAAGAAGGGGAGAAGAAAGTGAGGATGAAGAAGAGGTAGAAGATTTAGATGTAGAAGAGGAAGAAGAAGCTATTGATCAAGATCAAATGCAGCTGATAAGGGCCATTTCGAAGATCGGAAAAAGACCTAGAGTAGAAGTTCCTAGTTTTTCTGGAAATCTAAACCCAGAAGAGTTGATTGATTGGATCAACGAGTTGGAAGAGTATTTCGAGTATGAAGAAGTAGAGGACCCAAATCAGGTTAAGTTTGCAAAAACAAAGCTGAAGGGCCACGCGAGTATCTGGTGGAAAGAGGTCCAGCTAGAAAGAAATAAGAGAGAAAAGGGAAAGATCACCAGATGGGATCGCATGGTGGAGAAACTGAAGAAGCAGTTCATGCCAATGGACTATGAGTTAGATCTATTGAAGAAATTGCAAGGGTTGAAGCAAGGAAGTAGATTTGTGAAAGGATACATAGAAGATTTTCACAAGATGATCATCAGAACGGGACATGCAGAGGCCAACAAGGAGAAGGTAGCCCGTTATCTTAATGGGTTACGGACGAGCATTCAAGAGGAATTAAGCCTGGTCAGAATGGCCACCATTGAGGATGCTTACCAATTTTCGTTGAGAGTTGAAGAGAAGTTGAACAAAAGATTTGATAGTAAGCAAAAAGGACGAGGAGGTCAAAGTGGAAGGGGTAGCAGAAGATCTTTTGGAAGCTGAAATGAGGATGAGAAGAAAAATGAAGATGTGGGTACCAGTCGAAGCTAGAGGAATGATAACTTCTACTGCCCACGTGATCAGAATGGTGGTGATCAAAGAGATAGAGGATGAGGAAGATTTGGGCAAGGACCCGGAAGGGGTGGTTTCAGAGGAACTTGTTTCCGATGTGGTGAAGAAGGGTATCGAGCCTATGAATGTCCACAATACCAAGGAAGGACAGACAAAAGGCCAAAAGGTCGTGCAAGGGTTGCGCATGTAGATGAGGAGGCTCAATCTGAGCATTTAGATGATGCTGAAAGGGGAGAAGCCCTAGTGGTTAGAAGAGCCCTAGTGACTGAAGAGAAGGAGCCAGAACAGAGGAAGAATCTGTTTCGCACAAGGTCCAAGTGTGAAGACAAATGTTGTGATGTCATTATTGATGGTGGGAGCACTGATAATCTAGTGTCAGAAGAAATGGCTACAAAGTTGAAGCTGAAGAGGGAAAGGCATCCACATCCATATCGGATTGCCTGGTTGCAAAAAGACCACAAAGTTCTAGTCAATGAGCAGTGCTGGTGAAGTTCAAGATTGGAAGCTATTGTGATGAGGTACTCTATGATATCATCCCCATGGATGCATGTCACTGTTGTTGGGGAGGCCGCGGCAGTTTGACAGGCGAGTTGTACATGATGGCCATGCAAACACTTATTCCTTGATGAAGGATGGAGTCCGCCATAAGTTGAAACCCCTGAAGAAGGCCGAAGAAAAGGTATGCAGTAGTGCTAGAATTTGTTATGTTGATGGAAGGAAATTTTTAGAAGGCATGAAACATGAGTGTGTGTGTTATGCATTGATTCCTAAAATGGATAAGGAGGGTAGTGAGAAGGTTCCAGTAGAAGTTTCTGGGTTATTGAATGAGTTTTAGGATATTGTTTCTGATAATGTACCTAAGGGTTTACCACCAATGAGGAAGATCAGTCATTGGATTGACTTGATCCCAGGAGCCAGTTTTCTGAATAAGTCAGCTCATAGAATGACTCCTGCAGAAAATGAGGAGTTGAACAGACAAGTTGAGGAGTTGTTGAGAAAGGGTTTGATTCGAGAGAGTCTGAGTCCATGGGCAGTACCTACAGTACTAGCACCAAAGAAGGATGGGGAGTGGAGGATGTGTACAGACTCTCGGGCCATAAACAAGATAACAATCAAGTATAGATTTCCCCTGCCAAGGATGGATGACCTGATGGACTATTTGTGTGGAGCTCAGTACTTCACAAAGATTGATCTGAAGAGTGGATATCACCAGATCCAGATTCAAGAGGGAGATGAATGGAAGACTACCTTCAAGACCAAAGAGGGCCTGTATGAGTGGTTAGTCATGCCTTTTGGGCTAACCAATGCACCGAGCACATTCATGTGGCTCATGAATGAGGTACTGAAAGAGTTCCTAGGAAGCTTTGTTATTGTGTATTTAGATGATATTTTGATATTCAGTAAGTCACTCGATGAGCATATAATGCATATTGGTAGAGTTTTTGAGAAGTTAAGAGAAGAGAAATTGCTGATTAATTTGAAGAAGTGTAGTTTTGTGAAGGAGTTAGTGTACTTGGGGATTGTTGTCTCGGCAGAAGGTCTCAAGATGGACCCAGAGAAGGTGAAGGCTATTCTGGAATGGCCTACCCCAAGAACTGCTACTGAGGTGAGATATTTCCATGGTTTGGCCAGTTTTTACAGAAAGTTTATTAGAAACTTCAGTAATATTTGTGCACCCCTAACTGAAACAATGAGAGGGGATAGAAAAGAGTTCAAGTGGAGCACTGGAGCAACAAGGAGTTTTGAACTATTGAAGCAGAAGGTGATAGAACAACCTGTTTTGGCTCTCCCAGATTTCAATAAGGTGTTTCAGGTGGATTGTGATGCCAGTGGTTGTGCCATTGGAGTAGTGTTAAGCCAAGAAGGTAAGCCCATTGCCTATTTCAGTGAAAAGTTAAATGATGCAAAGAGAAAGTACTCTGTATATGATCAAGAATTTTATGCAATAGTTCAAGCATTAAAGAAATGGAGGCATTATTTGTTGCCAAAGGAATTTGTTATGTATACTGATCATCAAGCATTGCAGTACCTGAGTAGTCAGGGAAAATTAAATCAAAGGCATATGAAATGGGTAGAATTTTTGTAGAGTTATACATTTGTTTTAAAACATAGGAGTGGGAAGTCAAATAGGGTTGCAGATGCCTTAAGTAGGAAGCATACATTGTTGATAGAAATGTAGATTGAGGTGGTTGGGTTTAGTGAACTCAAGACATTGTATCCGAATGATCCTGATTTTGCAAAGGCTTGGAAAGCTTGCAAGGAACCTGTTACAGTTGACAGGACAAAGTGGCTAGATTTCATAATTCAAGAAGGCATGTTGTTAAAGGGAAGTCAATTGTGTATTCCAAGGAGTTCCATGAGGGAGAACTTGATAAAAGAGAAACACAATGGAGGAATGGCAGGACATTTTGGTCGAGATAAGATGATTTCCATTATTAGTGAGCATTATTATTGGCCTCAGTTGTCACAAGATGTGAAGAAGTTTGTGCAGAGTTGCAGGGTATGTCAAATAGCTAAAGGAGAGAGTCAGAATACAGGGTTGTATCAGCCCTTACCTGTACCTGAGAGGCCGTGGGAGGATATAAGTATGGACTTTGTTCTTGGTTTTCCAAGGACACAGAGAGGGAATGATTCAATATTTGTGGTAGTTGACAGGTTTTCAAAGATGGCACATTTCATCCCATGCCAGAAGACCCATGATGTAGTCCACATTGCTGACTTGTTCTTCTGAGAGGTGGTGAGGCTACATGGTTTGCCAAAGAGTATAGTCTCAAATCGTGACACAAAATTTGTTGGATACTTTTGGAGGACCTTGTGGAAGAAGTTGAAAATAGAGTTGAAGTTTAGTTTTGCACACCATCCCCAGACTGATGGGCAGACTGAAGTTGTGAATAGGAGTTTGGGTAACCTACTGAGATACTTGGTAGGAGATAAACCAAAGGGATGGGATTTGATCTTACCCCAAGTAGAATTTGCTTACAACAATTCTGTCAATAGAAGCACTGGTAGATCACCATTCCAGATTGTGTATAGAAGTAGTCCTAGGACTGCTCCAGAATTGAGGAAGATGGACCAAGAGAAGAAGACAAGTGTTGAAGTTGAAGACTTTCCAGAACACATCAAGAATATGCATGAGAAGGTAAAAGAACACATTAACAAGATGAATATGCAGTATAAGGCTAAGGTAGATCAAAAGAGGAGGTATAAGGAGTTTCAGATTGGTGATGAAGTGATGGTCCACTTGAGGAAAGAAAGGTTTCCAGTAGGAACCTATAACAAATTGAAGATGAAAAAGTTCAGTCCCTATAAAATTTTGAAGAGGCATGATTCAGGGAACGCATATGAGGTAGAGTTGCCCGATGGATTCAACATTTCCCTTGTGTTCAACATTGTAGATTTGACAAAATATCATGAGGGTGGCACAGAGGAAGTACCAGCAATGGAACAGTGTGGTATTCCAGCACCTACTTCAGAAAAGGAGGAGATCGAAGAAATCTTGGATAGCCGTGTGGGAAGGAGTACCAGAAACAGGCAATATGAAGAATATCTGGTGAAGTGGAGAGGAAGGCCTGTGGAAGATTCATCTTGGTTGTCTAAGGCAGAGGTTGACCGTTTGGGTTTTCCTCAACCATCTGAGAAGTGATGGGGTCACTTTTCAAATTACCTTGGGTGTCTGATGCAGGAGCATCTAGTGGTGTAAGGGCAATCCTACATCACCCAAAAATATATTTACTTTCATTTAGATTTTTTTTTGTAGATGTTTTTTCATTTCTAGATACCCTTTTCGTCGAAGAAGAATTCCCAACTTTCAGAACTGCTTTTCTACTTTTTCTGCTCGACTGTTATTTTTTGTAGGTATGATTTTAAAGGCGTGAGGAGACAGAAATTTAAGAGAAGCTTCAGGACAGAATAATAAACATTTTGGTGAAAGAATCAGACAAAGATCGTTCCCGGTTCAAAAGTTATTCAAGTTTCAGTT
The DNA here is from genome assembly GCA_007115665.2 of Sequoiadendron giganteum. NCBI lineage: Eukaryota > Viridiplantae > Streptophyta > Pinopsida > Cupressales > Cupressaceae > Sequoiadendron > Sequoiadendron giganteum. The sequence goes on along the minus strand of CM021100.1, from coordinate 613,227,159 downwards.
TCTGCTTTTTGCCCTACAAAATCTTTGGAGCTAATTTTGAAGGACTTAAAGGCTCCGGATGGGCCCAAAAATTGGCGGAAAACAAAAGTGGTTAGCTTTTAGGCCCTGCTTTCCAACATTTCATTTTCACAAGACCTTTCCGAAAAGGTATTATCATTGAAGATTCGACGGTTAGATCTTGAGTTAGGGCTTCTGAAAGTTTGTGCATAATTAGAATGTTGTTTTTGGCTCCAAACAGAGAATTGGGCTATTTATGGGGTAGTTTCTGATTTTTGTGGGTAGTTTTTGGGGAAAGAAGATCGCATGTTGTGGATAGGGGAATTTCTGTAATTTATTTTTTGTAATTTGCCTGCATTGCAGAACTCGAGGATTGGAGATCCTCTACATGTAAGAATTTCATATTTTGAAAATAATAAGAATCTCTGGTTTTTTTGTGTGATTTACTTGTGTCTCGGGTTGCACCCTCATCACCAACCATGGGTGAGATGGTTGAAATCCAGTTGTTGAACTACGATGCCTCTGCAAAATATATACGTAGGCAAGGCTGTCTGGGATGAGCCCACGATGAGCCCCCAAGGACTAGGTCTGATCCCTAGGATTTGTTCTCTTATTATTCTTGAGTTTATTACGGATATATATATATATATATAAATATTATTGTTGGCATGTGACCCATAGAATGTTCAGATTAACTTTGGGTTGGTTGAACTATTTAAGTCTACCTCAGAGATGTGGATTCCACGTCTCATCTCAAATTGACCACGATGGTCTAAGTAATTTAGTTACCTACCTAAAATAATTATAGTTTATGTTTGGTCAAAATTTGTTTGCCTTCTTTTAGTGGTTGTGTTGGTAGAAAACTTTGAGAGTTTTGCAAGCATTAGGGAACAAAATTTGATAGTTGGGTTTTGTCCTTACCTGTCTTTAGAGTGTTAAATTTAGGGCATTACACCTATGCATGTGACTACTAGTATAATTTCATGGATAATTAGATGGATAGATCAATTAATTTAAAAGTTATGTATGCATTAAAAGATATGAATTTGACTTACGTAACTTGAAAATGGTATAAAACACTTAAATTGGGTGAAGAAAATATTTTATATGTCTAGATTTAATTGGAGGATTATAAAACATTTTAAACCCCATGTTATATTCCACTTGTTTGTTCTTATTTGACAAGCAATGCACGGGAGATTAAGAACCATTTACATAAAATGGGAAAATGATCTTTGCATTTCCACATCAATTTTTTTAATTAGAAATTTATTATGAAAATTTAAAATAGAACTGTAGGTCATGTTCATTATTTTCAATATATCCATTAATTGCAATCTCCAGCAATTAATTACCAATAAATTTTTTCTTATTAATATGAAATATTTAATAATTTTTATTAGAATAATTTTTTTTAAATGATTTTAATTAATAATTTTATGAGAATGATTTTTTAATACAATTGTTCTTAATAAATTACATTTGGAAAATTAAATACAATTAAAATTTATAAATAATTATTTTGGTTAATAATAATAATTTCTCTCTAAAATTTAAGGTATGATATAATTTTATATGTATTTTAGTTTAATAGTTGTTAGGCCTAGATGCACATCTATGTTTGACATTTTTATCTAGGTTAATCAATCAATTGATTGATTATTATTTAATTATCTTAAGATAAAGCAATGCATGGGAGATTAAGAACCATTTGCATAGAACGAAAAATTGATCTTTGTGTTTCCACATCAATATTTTTAGCTAGAAATTGATTATGAAAATGTAAAATAAAAACATAGGTCATGTTCATTATTTTCAATGTATCCATTAATTGCAATCTCAAGCAATTAAACATAAATACAAAATTTCTTATTAATATGGAATATTTAATAATTTTAATAAAAATATTATTTTTAAAATGATTTTAATTAATAATCTTAAGAGAATGATTTTAACAAAAAAATTGTTAGTAAATTACATTTGGAAAATTAAATACAATTTAAATTTTTAAATGACTAGTTTTGTCACTAATAATTTTCTCTGTGCAAAATTGAAGGTATGATATAATTTTATATGTATTTTAGTTTAATAGTTGTTAGGCCTAGATGCACATCTATATTTGACATTTTTGTCTAGGTTAATCAATCAATTGATTGATTATTATTTAATTATCTTAAGATAGATATGGATACTAATACATGGAAAACTTGAAGTTGTGAATTAAACATTTTTTATAAAAAGTATGGAATATTAAAGAATTCTCGTTTTCTAAAGAGTTATTAGTGATCCCTTTAATTACTATTATGGAATAAAAAATTTAAATAGTAATATTGAATAAAAATATATTCTTTAAAAAAGTTAGTCCGTAAGCATAGGTATGGCATATTTGTTGCAATGCTTATGTGGTACTAGATAATTTATTAGTTTCATGTTATTTATTGTGATTATTTCTTATTTGAATATTAGTTATGATGGTCATCACTAATGATTTTTTCAAAAACGAAAGACCTTTAATATATCAATACTTTTTATAAGTAGTATTTAGTCCATAATTTTGGAAACAAAAGAATTACTGTAATGCCCCGCCAAGCAACCTTAAATGAAGTTGCAATTAACATCTTAAGCAAACCAATTTTTTTTTTTAAAGTGTAATTAACATACACATTCACTTACTAATTACAACAACCTCTAAGGCTACAAGGTTGGGATTACTTAAACCCACACAAACATCTACATATAACCATAGCATTATATACTTTATGAAATCAGCATCATACAACACAACATAATAAGATAAACATCCAAGATACAATCTCATAATCATTAACTTAATCAAATAGTTATGTCACTCATTCCTTGAATGAGGCAATGGGCTGATGCAAGAAGTTGGGTCCACAAAAAGTTCAAAAAGTGGAAGTGTTTTTGTTGTTTTTCATAATTTGTCACACTTGGACTAAAAATTTGAGGCACTTACACAATGAATTTTTAAAAAAATCAAAAATATGAAATTTTGAATTTTGAATTTTGAATCTAGTTTCTAAATATGTAAATTATTCAAATACCCAAATTGTAGAAATTAAATTTTGATAGGGATCTATAAAAACCACTTTTTAAAAGTCCCTTTTTTTTACCATACCATGCACGTGTACGGACACCACTTTTTGACCCAAATAAAAGTATTTTGCTAATTCCTTTTGAGGAAAGAGAGCTAACAACATGAAGATTGATGAGGAATTTTTTTGTAATTTTTTGTTGAATATTTTTTTTTTTATTAAATTTTTATTGGCCTTAATTGTTGTTTTTAAAAATCAACGTGTACGGACAACATAATTTGACCTAAACTAAACATTTTTTGAAACTTTTTTTTTTTCATTCTGTAAAGAATTGTCTAAAGATTGATGTCATATAATTTTTTTTACAAGAAACTTCACCAAAAAAAAGTTATTAAAAAACCAAAAAAGTCTGATATTTCATGTTTAAGGACTAGTTTGCTTTGAAATTAATTTAAAAATATCAAATATAATCCAATATTAATAAAAATTATATATTTGGAAACTAGAAATTGTGTTCTGTAATGGGTTTTAATTTTATAGATTGATTCAAAAAAAAAATCCATCAACCATACTGTCAAAGATGGACATTCTTCTTCAATCTGCCTTAGTTTTTTAGTTGCAGGTCAAAGGCTAAGGCTCGGATTGCCAAGCCTTTCCCGAGCCTAAAACCAAGGTTGCAAGTGGGTTGGAGATTCAAGTTTTTAATAACGCGTATGCATTTTTAAAAACGCATAAGCGTTACAAAACGCATATGCGCTCTTTATTTGTTTGATTATTTAAAAATATATATTTTTTTTTGAAATGCGTATGCGTTTCTAAAAAGTATTTTTTTTAAATAAATGACTTGTATGCACTCAAAAACGCGTATGCATTTTATAACGCGTATGCGTTTTATAACGCATACGCATTTTTTTAGGTTCGAGTACCCAATGCATAACGCATATGCGTTTTTTAATAACGCGTATGTGTTTTTTAATAACACGTACGTGTTTTCTGTGAGATTTTTTTTTTTGGCTGAAACTTCCCCTCTTCGTGGACCCAACTTCTTGCACTTACCCCAATAATACATAAGTGTTACAATTACAGAATTCCAACCTCATAAACATAAGAGGGATACAATAACTTATACAAATTGAAATATTACAATGTTGGAAATTACAACAAGAACCGCGAGTTGTCCATCTAGATGTCTCACCACCAAGTACTAAAGATAGATGGGGACCCAACGGTGTATGGTGCATGTTCCACTTAGCCAAGTGGTACCTGAAGGTCAACCCCCCATGCTAGGAGATAGTAACAAAGTAACATGGTCAAATATCTACAACCAATATCCAAAGGCAGACTCATACTAACATAATCAAATAAATGCTCAACACAAGTACAACTCTCACATCATTGACATAGGTCACATTGCTTTCTGACATAAAATAGATCAAGTATGTTCAAAGAACCATACATATAAAATAATTAACAATAGTTTTCCTAGATAGAGTGTCATCGCATAGTAGTTATGAGATCTCCTCTGGGCATCCTTTATAGGCTCTAGTAATCTTGGTGACCTCAACCAAATCCCAACCCTCATACTCACTCATGCGGCCTCAAATACCTCTCGTATTGACAAGATAAATGACTATGCCATTTCAGACCTTCTCACTCATCCCAAGTCTAAACGAGCCCTTGTGTCTATGAGTGAGGCTTAAATTATCTTGATTAGTGTGGAAGACATCCTAATCATTTAAGTACATTAATTTAATTATCACTTGATTAACTCACTTCTGAAGGTTACCCAGTTTACCTCTTCGGGCTCCGATGCCTAACATAAGCCACTCTTCTATTCGACAACACACACTCAAACAATCCACCAAGGGAAACACAAGTGCATACAAACTAGTCATCAAAACCACTCCAACACAAGGAGGAAACAAATAATAGAATTCAATCCAAACATTTTGGAGGCAAAAAACACATAGTCCACTCCTTATGTAGGAGGCACAAAACATCCTCATTAACGGAAACTGAGTAAATATTGAAAAGATTCCTTGCACTACCCAAGGGAAAACAACTGGTTGACATAATGAATTGACAACCCTCATCCTCTATGATCTTCTGGAAGACTTACAAATTTGGACTAACACTAAATCCCAAATCCCACAATGCAACTTGTCGACATAACTACAAAAGCATTCAAGTCTTTAACCAAATATAATATTTGAATTTCTTAAATCCGTACTCATCCAATAGGTAACGTTGAAAAAGTCAAAGGCATGATAGTAGGTTAACTCAAATAATCATTTAACCCCATTACCTCTTCTCTTATTGTAAATCTAAAACACTTAAACTCACTTCCCTTTTTGAAATACAGAGAAAATAAAACATTTAAGGCATTCACAAGGATATCTCTATTTTTGGATATTCTAAATCCATATCAATTCCATATTTTAATCACAATAATTAAATTGCTCTAATAGAAAATAATTAATTACCTCATCAATATAATCAGTTCCTAAATTTACTTTTAAAAGCAACATAAATCCATGCATGTAAACTCTTTCAATTTTCTATCCAAAACCTATACCTCATTCAATTTTCCTTTCAAAACATGCAATTTATTCAATGTATAATAAAATATCTTCTTCCTTATCTAATTTACCATGCATTCAAATCTTATCCTTTAAAATCCCCATTCAAAATAATATAAAAATTTTTCCCTTTCATTATAATTGAAATAATTAAATAAATGCCTTCAATCTACAATTATAAAAAATACTAATTTAAACAATTTAAATCAAATTCTATATCTCTTTTAATTTTCCAACTATACACAATGCCTAGTTCATTTTATAGTTTACTCTTTCCAACTTTAAAGCATGCACCCAACTATTCTCATAAATTAAATAAACATTCAATTATATTTAATCTTACAATACAACATCATATATATTTAATTATATATATATATCTCTTTTAAATATATATATATATATATTAAATATATACCATTGTTTATTTCCTACTAAACAAATTATTTTATCCCAAATTAATATATTAAAAATGGTATATAGAAATAATATATATTATAAAATAACACTTATTAACCCCGTTTAAACTGTTTGCGAATGCCATTAACAAGGTGAGATAAAATAATAATAAAAAAGATAGCAAATAAATAATAATAAAAAATAAAACTAAGGCTAGGGAGGGGTCGGCCACAGCCATACCCCTCGCCCCACATACCAATCCGGTAGCCTCAACTCCATACACGACCTCCATTGGGGGTTGCGCTGCCTACAAAGGCAACGCTCCCTCCATACAGTGGAGGATGTTGCCTTTGGAGGTAACCACACCCTCCATTAAGGGGTTGCGGTGGGTTCAAACCCCTGCCCAAAATAATGAACATAAAATGCATTTCATTTTATTTATTTTTTTTCTAATTTTTTTTTTTTTTTTTAAAACCTCCTTACATATTCTAGAATTTCGTCCGCCGTATGGATATAATATATTTTAATTCAGAATTTTGTTATCAACATAAAATTGTATACTTATATATATATATATATATATATAACTCATTATATATAATATATATATATAAAGCAGATTTAAATATTATACAAATAGGGAAATTTTTGTCACAATATCCACCTACATTGAAATTGTAAAATTTTTCTAGAAAATCTCAAAATTCACAGAGACTTTAAAACTAATTCATTTAAACCATTTCTCGAATTTATAAACAACAAAAGAACTATAAAATTAAAAGGATCTAAATTATAATCAGAAGTTCTTAAACCCTCTAGATTTCTCTAGCACAATTTTCTACAGAGGTTTAAATTTTCTAAAACAAATCCAACTGTGTTGTTCTACCTCTAAGTTTGATTTAGCAACAAAACTATCAATTTTCTCAAGTAAATTAAATTCTACAGAAGTTTCAACAGAAGAAGCTTTAAATTTATTTATTTATTTTCTTTCTTCTATTCACTAATTTATTTTCTAAAACAAATTTAAAAACCAATTCTTTATCTCTACACTTTTAAATGTAAATAAAGATCAATAAAATAACCACAGAAGAAAACCTGATTCAAGAAGCTACAGGTAATAGGAATTTTGATGCAGAGCTTCCTCCAAAGCTTGTATAGCTTCTATCCAACAATTCAATGATTCCAACCAAGAAAGCAATCCACAAACACAATAAAGATTTCCAGAATAACTCCAATCTAAATCTACAGCCAAGAATTTCTCCAAATCCCTTCTCTGTGTAATTTTTTTTCCCCAAAATCTTCCTTCCAAAATCCTCTGATAGTCCATAAATTTTCAATAATCTCTTCCTCTTAATTAAACTTGCAATTCAGTCCTAAATCCAAAATATCTTAGACAACCAAATCTGATTTCGCATGCAAATCAAAAATTGAAAATATCTAAGCACTAATTAACTCTCACATTTCGAAAACTAACTTTGCTTTTACAATTCAATTTCAAATTCTAATTTAATTCCAACTTAATTGAAATAAATCCCAAAATAATTAAATTCCCACTAAATGAAATAAAATTCCTAAATGAAATAAAATTCCATAATGAATTTAAATTCTTTTATTTCTTTTAATTTTGTAACATCCCAATTAATTAATTAATTTAATTATTTAATAATTAAATTCAACCCCTTGGATTAAATATAATTAATTAAATAAATTAAATATAATTAATTAATTTAAATATAAAATTTTATCCACATTGCATAATTTAAATTAAATAACCATCAACATGATTTAATGCAGTATTCTAAATATCTATTTCCAAAACAAGAATCTTTCAGAATTTAAATAAGATTAAAGCAAGGAAATCAACGACTCGACACACACGACTAACGACACACTATGGCTAGGGCATAGACTTGACTCATGTTACCTAGCTACTATCTCCCTTTCAACTTAACTGTTAGATCAACATGCTCAAACCTGTGAAACCAGGTGGAGTTGATGTCATGTACCTACAATCTTGAAAACATAGTATCCAACATCATATAATATCACCAGTATATAATACACACCATGAAGAGGAAATCAAAGATTCACAGGGCACTCACAAGCGAATGATGTGAACCTGTCCCCTTCACTAATACACTCATGAAAACTGACACTTCCATCATAATTCCAATAATATCATAAGCAATTACATGTTATATAAACTAACATATTTACACCAATTAAAGCATGTAAACTAAAGCATCAGATAAATCAAATCACTTCACATAGTCTATCGCTCAATAAATGATGATCAAATACACACACAAGATAAAGTATCCGAATATCTAGAAACATAAACCAAAACAAAACAAGGACACATTGTCCAATCTAGAAAGAAAAATGGAGGGGTGTTACAATTACTACCATGCGGTTTATGGTTTAGTAGTAGTAAAATAAAATGGTCACAAATAGAAAGGATTTAGAAGTAGTCCATTACAAGGAAATTGAAAATAAAAAATATCAGATTTTCATTGATTGATTCTAGTAAAAAGATGTTCTATAATTGGTGTATGAACAAAATTAGAAGGACTTAGATAAACCAAATAATAAATTGATGATAAAATAGAATAACAACTTGAATTGTTCTCCTAATAAAGAAAATATGTAAATAAATTTACTCAGGAAGAAAGTGAAAATATTATATTGATAAATTTTATACCATTTGATTATATAGGGGAAAATAGCACTTATAGATTAAAGGTGTGCATATTCAAATTGAAGACTAACTTACACCATTTTCCATCTAAAACAAATTAACAAACCTCACGAAAACAAGAATGAGATGACACGAAACACATATTTTGTTTTTTTAGAATAATTGAATTAAAAGGTATGCCTTGTTTTGTGGGGAAAAAATCATTGCTTTGACTTCTAAAAATATATTCTACTCAACCCATTGGAATAAAAAAGGAATCATTAAAATTAAGTAAGTATATTTGCAAAACCAATAAAGACAATGTGAAACTAAAAATAATTAATGATATTACAATTGGTTCACCAAATATATTTATTGATATGCTAGCATTATATAGTTGGGAGTTATGAACATATATTTTAGAGCACCCATACTGAATTAGACACATACACAACATATGATCAACATAATCACCATGTGGAAAATTTGAGGCATGCACACCAAAGCACTCTTGGCCTATAGAGCATGTAGTAAGAAATGTTATAAAATCCATGGCAAACAACATAACTTATAATTTATTTGAAAATTCCATGAGTTATAAAGTCATGACAAATGCCACGAGTTTTATAATATTTCCTTGCATTCTCTACAGGCCAAAATAGGTGATTTTGTTTCTTCATCCCCGTGATTTTAAATGAAATATGTGCTTCACAAATATTTATCCAATGAACTGCATATCTAATTACTACAATTATGCAGATTTCGACCTACAAAATCAACATTATCATCAACATTTAGAATAGTGTCATGTTTATGAATTACATAGGATTTCATTCACTATGCTCATTTGTCTATCTAGAAAGGTAGATTCCTAGGAGAATTGCATTCTATTGCAAAGAAAGTGAGAGAAATAATTAATAATATTTACAATTGGGTCACTGAATCTATTTATTGATAATGGGAAAGTTTTGTACTTATAGGTACTATTGGTGTTGTTCAACAAGAGCAAGCAACATTGGATCAACTTGTTGGACCATGAAATAATTTGAAATAGAAAATTTATAATACACTAATTTTCTTGAATTTCTATTGTATCTACGCAACATTATAAAGGAAAAAATATAAATATAGAATAAAAGAGGTTAGCATTATTTTTTGTAAATAGAAAGAGAGAAAATAAAACATTTTCAATACATGGGATCCTGCTAAAGAATTGTGTATAAGTAATCTATTGAAGAAGTTGAAAAGAGAGTTGTGGAAACAATGACAAATATAATGGATAAAATAGAGTATGTTTTTTGTGGACAAGTGGATGTGTAATACCTCTCCATTTTTCTCTGTTTTGTGAATGATGTTGTTCTCCTTTTTATGTTTTAGTTTATGTTTGCACTTTGACTATGTACTTGGTTATGGTTGATCACTATTTTATCGTGATGTATCTTGATGTGATGATATTGTATTTTGATGTTATTATGATGGCATGTTTTGAATTAGCATAAGTGGATATTCGAATTAATGATGTTTTATGTTGCTGATTAAGGTGCTATGTTAGATATGTCAGTTAGTAATATTGTATTGGTGAAGAGGATGGTATTGCATCACCTGTTTGCGAGCGCCCTATGATTCCGTGATTTCCTCTTCACGGTGTGTTTTATTTATGAAATATATATGCATGTGGGTATACTCTTTGTTCGCAAGTTAACAGGTACAGGACATCAAATCCACCAGGTCTCATAGGTTTGAGCGTGTCCATTTCCCAATGACATTTGATTGGGAGATAGTAGTTAGTTTTTTCATGCCAAGTCGTCACCCTAGTCATAGTGTGTCATCAGGTTTTAGTCAGGTTAAGTTACTTTAATGTTGTTCACCTGCCCTTGATTTCAGTTAAAATTACAAGTTAGAAAAAGGTTAAAATATATGCTTTGGTATTTTAATTGTCGATTAACTTCATCTGGTTTATGTTGAAATATAATTTAAATTATTAATTAATTTAATTTATTAATAAATAATTTAATCTTGGATTAGATTTAGTTTATTGATAATTAAATTAATTCTCTTGAAATAAATTAAGTTTTCCCATTTTGGAGTTAATAGATTTTTGTGTGAAATTGAGAAAATTGAAAGGATGAAAATTAACAAAATAAAGGAAAATGAATTGAGTTGTATTTTTAGAAAGTTTGAATTCAAAAATTGGAAAGAAGAAGATATTTGTTATTCTATTTTTCAGAAATTTATGAGGGTGGTTGCATGATAATTGTTTGAATTTTATTTATTATTTGAAAATGCTTCACAAGTTTTTCTCTCAACAAGCATGAAATTTTGAGAGGAAAAGAGGAAGAATTTTTGCATTTTGTGGGTTTTGGATTGAAGCTATGAAAATTGGTGGAGGTGAAGTTGGAGTCAAGGTAGGAATTTGGGCACCATCTAGATCTCCTCACAAACTAAAAAAAAAAACAGTTTCATGTCTTTAAAAACTAGTTTCTTTTGAAATTTCATTTGTATATGTTGTTTAAAATCATTTGAAATCTATTGTATGATTGCAAAATAAACTCAGTTGGATTCTTGTTTTCCAATTTAAAAGAAAACCTTTGTTTGGAATAGGTTGCTTAAAAAAATAAATAGATAGAATGAATTCTTGATTATAAATTGTTTTCTTTTCAATTTTACTTCCTCAATTTATATACAAATTCTAGTATAGATAAATGTAAATATATATATATATATATATATATATATATATATATATGCAAATATATATATATATATATATTTTAAATTTGTTCCCTTTAGTAGGGTTATGCTAGCTATTTCTTTTAGAAATGGCCAACAGAGGCGAATGGAAAAACCAAGGTTTAAACCCTCGTTTTATTTATTTTTTTCCTATGATCTTTGTTAAAAAAAAAAATTGAAAATTTTGTGGGAGGTAGCGTTGGGCGCTCACCTCCCCACTGTGCCCCCATGGGAGGTGCATGGGGACGGAGCTGCACCCAGCTTGGACCCCTCAACCTCCTTTGGTGGGTCGGTTGTGTATACACAACCGACACCCACAGTTAGGGTCGGTTGTGTTTACACATCTACACCCACTGTGGGGTTTGGCTGTGGATGCAGCCAACCACCCAATCAATAGCGTGCGACCTAAAACCGGTGTGCGGACCAAAGCTTTTGCCTACCTTTTTTTTTTTAATAAAAGAAATATATATATTAGTATTTATTTTAATATTATAATATATATAATATTAATATTATTATATTATAATATTAATATATATTTTTTTTTTGATGACTCAGAGGTATCCCTTGACACAGCCCAACGCCCAACCCACCTTACCTTGGGAATTTATTTAAATTATAATATATATAATATTATATTGTATAATATTATATAGATAATTTGTTTCTCTAATTAAATATATATATATGAATGAATTAAACGGATATATATATATATATATATATAGATTATGTGTATATGTATTTAAGTTAATTTTTCTTGAAGGCATGATTTAATTCAAATTGGGAAAGTTGAAAACATGATGATTTTATTTAAATCATTGCTTAGTTTAAACATATCTTTATAGGGGAATTAGTTTTGATATTAAATAATACGTTTTCAAGATAAGTTTGTTGTTTTAAAATGATTATATTTAAATGAGGAGGAAATAATTTATTATAACATTGAATATTGTTTTATATGATAAACTGGTTAAGTTATCATTATTTAAGTGCAAGTAAGGAAATTAGGTAATTAGTGTTAATTTCTCTTTTATTTGAAAATATGTATTTAATTTAGTTTATTTAATGCGAAAATTTGTTGAATGTTAATGAGGAAATATATTTAGTGAGTCTAAAGTAGATTTAATTATCACCTTGATTGTGCATTGTTCATGTTGTCATTTGGGAAATTTGGGTCATAGAATCTGATAAGTCTTCTAGTTGGGTTTCAATTTTGTGGGTTGTAGTAATGTGATAGTCAACCTTTAGATTGCCTTGGGTAGTGTGTTTAACTATAACCAGTTTGTTACCCAGTTACCATAGACGGGAATGTGTAGATTGTACGTCATGGATAGGGTTGTGATATCCTTATGTCACACTTGAGTACCCTTGGGTTGTGGAGTTGTTCCACATGTTGTCTTAGAGGAGTGGCTTGTAATGAGGGTTGACAGACAAAGTGGTGCTAGGATAACTCATTGCAAGTTAGTTAATCCAGTGATAATGTAACTAACTTGTAACGCCCCGCCACACAACCCTAGAGGAAGTTGCAAACAACTAGTTAAACAAGATAAAAAAAATTTGTTTGTGTACAATTAACATCCAAGTTCACAACTAATGCCAACAAACTCTAAGGTTACGAGACATAGGCTATATAGAACCTCAAAAAAAACATGAACTTAAACCATGTCAATTATTTAGATAATGATTAAACACATACATTCCAATTAAGATAACTTTCCATTTCATTAATCCATAATTAAATATTGCAATTACATATCTCATTCCCCGAATGAGGCAAGTCCAATAAACACAATTACAATTAAATCTTCCCACCTCGATAACAACTAAGGGGTACAATAATACAAGATCAACTGAAAAGAAATAAGAAAGAACTGATACTGAATTCCAATGAGCTCTCCAACTGGAAGTCTCGCCAACATGAACATGCAAAAAGATCAATGGATTCAGGTGCACGCCACCCAACCAAGTGGAAACCAGAGGCCCACCCCCTATGCTAGGAGATCGTAACAAGGAATCCTAGCCAAGACCAACACCTCTAGACACAAGCTAAATCATAAATGTACCAAACTGAAACAACCACCTACAAGTACAACACAAGTACAACTCAAGTATAACTCAAGGTGACATTGCTTCTAGATATAAAGCAGATCAAGTATGTTAAGAGAATCATACACATAATAATCATATACCAAATATGGTCACATCAAGTATGTTTAAGGAAACCATACCCACAATAAACAAGTACCAACTGTTGTCCTAGATAGAGTGTCATCACACAGTTCATCATGAGTTACCTAGAGTGGATCGTCAAGATGGTGGACTCAAACGAATCCCCGTCCCTCATACTTACTAATGCAGAAATAAAATACCTTTCTTACAGACAAGATAGATGACCTTTCCATTCTAGACCTTCCCACCCATCCCAAGCCTAACCAAGCACTTGGGTCTATGAGTGAGGCATAATTATATTTTTAGTGTGAAGTACTAACCAAACTTCTAAGTACATTGATTTAGTTATCACTTAGTTATGCCACTTCTGAAGGTTACCCAATCTTACCTATCTGGGCTCTGGCCCCAAACGAAAGCCACTCTTCTACTTGACAACACACATACCATCCAAACTCCAAGGGTAACAAAGTGCAACAAACGAGATACAACGACCATTCCTTTCTCGGGAGGTGACACAAACTGAAACTCACTCCAACACTGGAGGCAAGAAACCATATAACAAGGTTACTCCTTACAAGGAGACATGGATCCCATAATCCACTCCTTTCTCAGGAGACACAAAAAGTCCACGTTCGTAGAAACGGGGTAAAAAATTGATAACTTAGCATGCAGTACCCAAGGGAAAACAACCAGGTTGACTACATGACCCGACAACCCACAAAATATAAAAGACCACATCTGGAAGACTTATAAATAAAGGGTACTCAACCCATTTCCCAAGACATGAACACGAAAGACATATTCACTAAAGGCAATAGAAAGGGACTACCTTAGGATATTCTAAATCCATTTCTTCATTAACAACCAATATTTCATTGCATTAATAAAACTAAATTAAAAATATGTATTTTCAGATGAGGGAGAAATTAACACTAATTATTTAATTTCCTTGCTTGCATTTAAATAATGAAAATTACTATGTTCAACATATAAAACAATTACGCTGCTTTAGAATAATTATCTTGCCTCGAAAATATATATATTATTTTAAATCCACACTATTCCCATTAAAATATTGTTTACAAACAAAACAATTATTTAACTATAGTTCATGTATTTTCCATTTCCCCAATTAAAGTTAAATCATGCCATTAGAAAATCAATAACTCCCTATGCATATTTAATTTAAATCCACCACTCTAAACATACAAATATTCTTAAAAATATAATATATATATATAAATAATCTGTTAATATTATAAATTATAATATAAAATATTTTAAATAATATTTTAATATTATAAAATAATATATAAAACATTAATATTTATATATATATATATATATATCTATTTTATTTTATTTTTTATATTAATTTTAATTTTAAAACAATAGGGCGAAAAGCATCCTCAGGCAGTGCGCTGTGGATTAGGGTTGGGCGGTCACGTGGATTTTTCTTGGCCGCGTTGAATGCACAAGGTGGCGGTTTAATGGTGGGATGGTCAGAGGGTGCGTCACCGACAGATTCAGCTACTACGGGCAGTGCTAGTGGAGGTTGTAGGCGCGGTGGAAGGTGGAGGCGTCGGGCGCGGGTGTTGGCGTAGCCGGCCACAATTAGTGGTGGTGCGGCTACGCAGACCACACAGGCCGCAGGGTCGTTGGGTGTGGCTCCCCCATGCCGCTTCCCATGGGGGCGGCGGTGGGGTGAGCCCCTAGCCCCCAACTAAATTTTACTTTTATTTTATATATATATATATATATATTTTTTTTTTATGTTCAAATTTTGACTGTCATTTTTTGAAATGAAAAAAAAATAACCAGAAGCAAAAAAATAAAAGTTCTTATTAAAATTTAGAAATTTAATAAATTTTGCCAACATAACTTTGCAAGGGAGGGATTTTTTTAAATAACTCCATCATATATATATATATATATATATGAACATATATATATTTATATATATACACATTTCATTCCTCCAAATGAAGTTTCTATTAAATTGAGAAAACCAAAATTGAAGATCAGACAAAATTTTGAAATGATAAAATTATAAACAAATTTTCATTAAAGAACATGAACCTATTTTATTTTTAGTTGAGTGAAGACCCTTTTGATGCCTTGATTCCCTCTTCAATTCCTCAGATTCTTCAAGCTTAAATAAAAAAGCCCACTAAGTTGCACAATTTCTTCCTCCTCTCTTTTCAATTTTTTTCCAAAAACTCCATGAGCAAGACTTGTGAAGAAATTCAAAGATAATGCAAATTTTTCCCCAAAATCCTACAACCACCCTCATAAATTCCAGAAAACAAAAAATGGAAAATATCTAATTTTTCAATTTTTGAATTTTCAAATTTCCAAATTGACTTTTTAATCATTTTCTTTATTTTCAATTTTAACAATATATAACAATAACTTCAACATAAATAAATTAACTTCTTTCAACCTCATAAATTTAATTAATTAATAGATAAATTTAATGAATGATTAAAATATTTATTAATAAAATTAAATTAATCATAAAATAAATTACATTTCAACATAATCTCATAGCACATTAATCCACAAATTAAATACATGAAGCCATTTAATTACCCTTTTTAACTTGCAATTAAATAAAATCTAGGCAAGATGATCAATCATAAGAGCAACATAACTCGACTAACACCAGACAACACACTAAGACTAGGGTGACGACTTGGCACGAAAAACGTAGCTACTATCTCCCAATCGAATACCATTGGGAAATGGACATGCTCAACCCTATGAAACTAGGTGAAGTTGATGTCCTATACTTGTCAACCTGAAAATCAAGTAAACAACAACATATAATATAAACAACATAAAATACACATCGTGAAGAGGAAATCTTAAAATCACAGGGCGCTCACAAGCGAGTGATGCGATGTCGTCCCCTTCACCAATACAATGTAACTAATTGACAAATCTAACATACTAATATAATCCAAAGCATAAACATCATTAATTAAAATATCCATTTATGTTAATCCAACACATGGCATAAGATAACATCAATTTAAAATACCATCACATCAAAAGATAACATTAACGTCGCTTTATAGATAGCGATCAAATAGAAGTCAGGTACCATAGTCAAGGTACTAATAGAAAGTACAACATAACAGAGCATAACAATGTTCGATCAAAAAGACAAAACAAAAGGGTATTATGTCCTCCCCACCTAGGGTTAGGCTTACTCCTAGAATCCTACAAATAGTAGGGATATAACTCCATCATACAAACTCCATATAAATCAAAACCTCGACCCCTGAGGGTGAGTATCCTGCACTGAGTGACTAACTCCAGAAGTGCTCCACCGTGGAAAATCCCTAGGAAGGTGGCCTTGTTGGCCACAAGAGTAACACCCCGTGTTACGAAAAAACCCTCTATCTCCTATAGGTGTAGTAGATTGTTCCACACTACCCTAATTAGCCACAGACTGTGAACTCTGGGCTGGCTGCACCTGCCGATTGCACTTGTTGTACCACTAGTTCTTGTTCCTCCTAGGTGAAGAACCACCATTATTCTGACACAACTAAGAGTCCTTATGCTTCCCAAGCACACTCTTCTACTGCTCACAACTCTGTGATGGTACCTGCTAAGATCGATAAGGTGCACCTCCCTAAGACTTCCCTCCTGAAGCACTAGATCTTGCTACTGAACTTCTACCAACCTGCACTTCTATGTGACCTCCAAGTGCTATACTCAGATTCTCCTCAATAAGGTGTACTTTGTCTACTACAATATCCATGGTCTTGGGTTCAAAAACCCTCACACCACCACTAAGACGAGCATTTAAGCCCCTGACAAAATGGTGCACTAACATGCCCTCATCATCACCAATCCCTGCATACTATTTGAGCTCATAGAAGTGTCGCTCATATTGCTCAACAAATAATGCCATCTAATGCAAGGCATGGAACTCGTCGCCTCGACATTGATGCCAATGCTCTGATAAGAATCGAGCCCTGAACCTCTCTAAGAAGATCTCCCAAGATGTTGTATGGATGTCAATATGGAGCTTTTTCTCCTCTAGTCTCCACCAAGTGGATGCAAACCCTCTCAACTGCATGATGGGATAATGATCTCTAGTGTTACTAGCATACAGATACATGGAAAAACACCTATCCAAGTCTATCAGCCATGTCTCAGCCTCTAAACCCATACCAAATCCATCATACAATGGAGGATGCACCCTGAGCAGGTCCCTCATGTGTGACTTAGACTGGGGTGGAGCTTCCCTCACCACAAGGTTAACTTGAACCTCTAGTTACCTCAGACCAAGGAGTGCCAAAGCATCCTCTAGCGCTCTACGCATAGCCTCAATCCCTGCTAGATCCTACTGATGATCCCCAACCCCAAGTGCATTCTGAGATGCCTGAGGTTCTTCTTAATCAAGAACAACTAAAACACAAGGAGGAGAGTCATGCTGACTCCCACCACGATCACGTATAAGGCCACGACCAAGCCCTCTACCTCTTTCATGTCTAGGAGGCATAATCCTACATAGACACTTTAAGGTATTAGGAAAGGTACACAACTTAATAACCTACACTGTAACATAAAGCTTAATAGCTCCATCATAATCCCAGAGTACCCAGTGTTTAAACCTAGGCTCTAATACCATGTGTAATGCCCCTACACGCAACCCTAGATGAAGTTGCAAACAACTACTTAAAAAGGCTATTTTTTTTTTTTAAGTACAATCAACATGCAAGTTCACAACTAATGCCAACAACCTCTAAGGTTACAAGACAAAGGTTATATAGAACCTCACCAAAAAACATTAACTTAAACCATGTCAATTGTTTAGATAATAATTAAACACATACATTCCAATTAAGATAATTTACATCAAGCATAAAGATAACTTTCCATTTCATTAATCCATAATTTACTATTGCACTTACATATCTCATTCCCCAAATGAAGCAAGTCCAATAAACATAATTACAATTACATCTTCCCACCTCGATAACAATTGAGGGGTACAATAATACAAGATCAACTGAAAACAAATAAGAAAGAACTGATACTGAATTCCAACGAGCTCTCCAACTGGAAGTCTCTCCCATGTGAACATGCAGAAAGCCCAATAGATTTAGGTGCACGCCAGCCAACCAAGTGGAACCCAAAGGCCCACCCTCATGTTAGGAGATAGTAACAAGGAATCCTTGCCAAGACCAACACCTCTAGACATAGGCTAAATCATAACGGTACCAAACTATAAAAACCATCTATAAGTACAACACAAGTACAACTCGAGTACAACTAGATAAGGACAACTCAAGGTGACATTGCTTCCAGATATAGAGCAGATCAAGTATGTTAAGAGAACCATACACATAATAATCATATACCAACTATGGTCACATCAGGTATATTTAAGGAAACCATACCCACAATAAACAAGTACCAACTGTTGTCCTAGATAGAGTGTCATCACACAGTTCATCATGAGTTACCCATAGCGGATTGTCAAGATGGTGGACTCAAACCGATCCCTGGCCCTCATGCTTACTAATGCAGAAATCAAATACCTTTCGTACAAACAAGATAGATGACCTTTCCATTCCAGGCCTTCCCACCCATCCCAAGCCTAACCAAGCACTTGGGTCTATGAGTGAGGCATAATTATATTTTTAGTGTGAAG
This sequence comes from Sequoiadendron giganteum, assembly GCA_007115665.2. Taxonomy (NCBI): domain Eukaryota; kingdom Viridiplantae; phylum Streptophyta; class Pinopsida; order Cupressales; family Cupressaceae; genus Sequoiadendron; species Sequoiadendron giganteum. The sequence goes on along the minus strand of CM021100.1, from coordinate 613,207,881 downwards.
TACTAACCAAACTTCTAAGCACATTGATTTAGTTATCACTTAATTATGCCACTTCCGAAAGGTTACCCAATCTTACCTCTTTCGGGCTCTGGCCCCAAACGGAAGCCACTCTTCTACTTGACAACACACATACCATCCAAACTCCAAGGGTAACAAAGTGCAACAAACGAGATACAATGACCATTCCTTTCTCGGGAGGTGACACAAACTGAAATGCACTCCAACACTGGAGGCAACAAACCATATAACAAGGTTACTCCTTACAAGGAGACATGGATCCCATAATCCACTCCTTTCTCACGAGACACAAAAAGTCCCCGTTCGTAGAAATCGGGTAAATAATTTATAACTTCGCATGCAATACCCAAGGGAAAACAACCAAGTTGACTACATGACCTGACAACCCATGAAATATAAAAGACCACATCTTGAAGACTTATAAATAAAGGGTACTCAACCCATTTCCCAAGACATGAACACGAAAAACATATTCACTAAAGGCAACAAAAAGGGACTACCTTAGGATATTCTAAATCCATTTCTTCATTAACAACCAATATTTCATCGCAGTAATAAAACTGAATTAAAAATATGTCTTTTCAGATGAGGGAGAAATTAACACTAATTATTTAATTTCCCTGCTTGCATTTAAATAATGAAAATTACCGAGTTCAACATATAAAACAATTACGCTGCTTTAAAATAATTATTGTTTCCTCGATTCAATATAGGCATTTAAGAATAATTAACTTGCCTCAAAAATATATAAATTATTTTAAATCCACACTGTTCCCATTAAAATATTGTTTACAAACAAAACAATTATTTATCTATAGTTCATGTATTTTCCATTTCCCCAATTAAAGTTAAATCATGCAATTAGAAAATCAATAATTCCCTATGCATATTTAATTTAAATCCACCACTCTAAACATACAAATATTCTTAAAAATATAATATATATATATAAACAATCTTTTAATATTATAAAAATAATATATAAAACATTAATATTTATATATATATATATCTATTTTATTGTATTTTTTATATCAATTTTAATTTTAAAACAACATGACGAAAAGCGTCCTCAGGTTGCGCACTGCACATTAAGGTTGGGCAACTGCACGAATTTTTCTTGGCCACATTGAATGCATAGGGCAGCGGCGTTTTATTTTGGAGGTGTGGTGGTTTAATGGTGGGGCGTCCATAGGAGGCAGCGCCGATAGAGTCAGCCGCTACAGGCAACACGGGCAGAGGTTGCAGGCACGGCGAAAGGTGGAGGCGTCAGGCGCAAGTGCTGGCGTAGCCGACCACCAACAGTGGTTGCACGGCTGCGTAGACCACGCAGGTCATGGGGTTTCAGGGTGTGGGTCCCCCACGCCGCTTCCCATGGGGGCGCTGGTGGGGTGAGCCCCCAGCCCCCAACTAAATTTTATTTTTATTTTATATATATATATATATATTTATTTTTTATGTTCAAATTTCGACTATCATTTTTTCAAATGAAAAAAAAATAACGAGAAGCAAAAAAATTTCAGTCCTTATTAAAACTTTGAAATTTAATAAATTTTGCCAGCATAACTTTGTAAGGGAGGGATTTTAAAAATAACTCAAGCATATATAAATGTATATATATATATAAATGTATATATATTTATATATATACACATTTCATTCCTCCAAATGAATTTTCTATCAAATTGAGAAAACCCAAATTGAAGATAAAAGAGAATTTTGAAATGATATAATTATAAACAAATTTTCATTAAAGAACATGAACCTATTTCCTTTGAAGTTGAGTGAAGACCCTGTTGATGCCTTGACTCCCTCTTCAATTCCTCAGATTCTTCAAGCTTAAATAAAAAAACCCACTAAGTTGCACAATTTCTTCCTCCTCTCTTTTCAATTTTTTTTGAAAAACTCCATGAACAAGAGTTGTGAAGAAATTCAAAGATAATACAAATTTTTCTCCAAAATCCTACAACCACTCTCATAAATTCTAGAAGATGGAAAATGGAAAATATCTAATTTTTGAATTTTTAAATTTCCAAATTGACTTTTTAATGATTTTCTTTATTTTCAATTTCAACAATATATAACAATAACTTCAACATAAATAAATTAACTTCTTTTGACCTCATAAATTTAATTGATTGATAAATAGATTTAATCAACGATTAAATTATTTATTAATTAAATTAAATTAATAATAAAATAAATTACATTTCAACATAATCTCAGAGCACATTAAGCCATTTAATTGCCCTTTTTAACTTGCAATTAAATAAAATCCAAGCAAGATGATCAATCATAAGAGCAACATAACTCAACTAACACCAGACGACACACTAAGACTAGGGTGACGACTTGGCACAGAAAACCTAGCTACTATCTCCCAATCGAATACCGTTGAGCGATGGACACGTTCAACCCTATGAAACCAGGTGGAGTTGATGTCCTGTACCTGTCAACCTGAAAATCAAGTAAACAAAAACATATAATGTAAAAAACATAAAATACACACCGTGAAGAGGAAATCTCGGAATCGCAGGGTGCTCGCAAGCAAGTGATGTGATGTCATCCCCTTCACCAATACAGTGTAACTAACTAACAAATCTAACATACTAATATAATCCAAAGCATAAACATCATTAATTCAAATATCCATTTTTGTTAATCCAAAACATGGCATAAGATAACATCATATTAAAATACCATCACATCAAAAGATAACATTAACGTCACTTTATAGATAGCGATCAAATAGAAGTTAGGTACCATAGTCAAGGTACTAACAAAAAGTACAACAGAGCATAACATTGTTCGATCAAAAGGAAAAAATGGAGGGGTATTACATAATTGATTAGAGTATCACATAGTATCAAACACTTAATAGGATAACTATGCCTCACTCATGAACACAAGGGCTTGTTAAAACTTGGGTTGAGATGAGAAGACCTGGAATGGAAAGATCATTATCTTGTATCTACAAAAGATTATTGATTTCGCATTGGATTACATGAGGAGCCAGAAGTCATTAGAGGTTACCAAGATAACCCAAGATGGGGTTCAGGGCCTAGGAATACTCACTAGGATAACCCATGTAACATTGTGATGACACTTCTCCTAAGTCAATAGTATGTTCGCATCAGTGATGCAATTAATTATATGATTCTGGAAGCATTGTAACCATCGAGTTAAGTGATGTATTTGTATTTATTTAAGTTCAGTTATGTGTTAGCCTATGTCTTGAGGTAGATGGTCTTGGCTAGAAATCCTTGTTACTATCTCCTAGCAGGGGGGTGGACCTTTGGGTTCCAATTGGTTGGGTGAAATGTGTACCTTACTCCATTGGGTATTTTTCTTCTTGATCATGTGGATGAGACTTCTAGTTGGAGAGCTCATATGACCCAATTTACTTTCATACCTTATTTACTTCAGTTGATCTTGTGATTTATTACCCTCATTTTTTATCGAGGTGGAAGTTGTAATTGTAAGATCTTATTTATTAGACTTTCCTCATTCGGGGAATGAGAGATGTAATCGTAATTTTTAATTATGGATAAATGAAATTGAAAGTTATCTCTTATGCTTGATGTAAATTATCTTATTTGGAATGTATGTGTTTTATTTCTTAATTAATAAATGACATGGTTTAAATTCATGTTTTTTTTTGAGGTTCTATATAACCTCTGCCTCATAACCTTAGAGGTTTTTGGCTTTAGATAGTGAACTTTCTTATTATTGTACTTAAACAAAAAAAAAAATAGTCTTCTTAAGTTGTTGTTTGCAACTTCCTCTATGGTTGCATGGCGGGGTGTTACAGGATGTGAGAATTTGTATTTCCATGTGTATAAGCAACAACAAATATATGATGATAGAAGCCAAAAGCACTAAACCTACACTCGTTCTCCTCCTAACCATATTGGCATCATGAAGCCTCACGGGCTCTAGCCAAACCCCAAAGAAAGGAAGGAAAGTAAGGTCCATGGAAAATCTCAAGGACTCTTATCATATATCACACAATAACAAAAATAGAGAAATTCTAAAACAACTATTAGAAAAAAACTTAAGAATCACAGGTAAGTGATAGATGGTCAGAAACCCACATTAAACAGGTTGATACAAGACAATCAATGTACCTAACAGTTGGCTTGTTAATTGAAGGTTTGAGCTACATTATTTGGTATTAAATATTATAGATAAATAGAGAAATTGTAAGAGCTGTGAGAAAAACACTTAAGAACTTTAAAGTATGGAAAATGAAAGAGGAAAACTACGATAAAGAGTAGATTGTTATGTAAAAATAGGAGAAATGAATAGTGTGATACATATTAAAACAAGCAAGTTGTGTAACAGTTGGCTTATCAATTGAAGATTCGAGCTACATTATTTCGTACTAAATATTATAGGCAGAAAGGGGAATTATAAAAGATCTATTAGGAAAACAGTTAAGAAATCAATATAGACAAAGTGAAACTAAAAATTAATAAGATTTACAATTGATTTACTGAATCTATTTATTGAAAATGGAAAATTCATGTACTTATATGTACTAGTTGTTGGTGTTTAACAAGGGTGAGCAGAATTGGACCAAGTAGTTGGAGCATAAAAGAATTTGAAATAGATAATTTACAACATACTAATTTTCTTGAATGTCTATTGTATTTGTGCAACATTATAAAATAAATAATATAGATATAGAGTAAAATAGGTTAGTATTATCTGTTGTAAATAGAAAGAGATAAAATGGAACATTTTGAATACATGCCAACTTGGAATAGAGTTGTGTATAAGCAATCTATCAGGGAAGTTGAAAAGAGAGTTGAGGAAACTATGACAAATGCAATGGATAGAATAGAGTTTTTTTTTGGTAGAGAAGTACGTGTCAAAAAATTATGTCCATGTATATACGCAGCAACAAATAGATGACGATGGAAGGTGAAAGCAATAAAACCACGCTCAATATCCTCCCTACCATATTGGCATCATGAAGCCTCGTAGGCTCTAGCCAAAACCCCAAGGAAAAAAGGCAGGTAAGGTCTGTTGGATGTTGTGGTCGATTTTCTGATATGTGGTTGTCATTGATGTCAACACTATTAGGATTAATGTCTTTGAGAGTGTATATCTCGAGGATATTGAGAAAATTGTAATAAAATATGATATAGGTTGTCTATGAAGCAGTGAATATCAGTATGGTACAAAGTTCAGTATGTTGATAACTAGATGTTATGGATTAAAGGTTTTTTTTTTAAACCTATCTAGTTTCTGCTCTTAAATTTTTAGAGGTGCACATGAATAATTGAGCAGGTTGTAAGTTTTCATGTTCTGACAACTATTTTGTTACTGCAAATGGTGTTCGTGGAAGAAGATAATGTGATTCAGATAATCTAAGGTGTTGTGTATATTATTGTAGCATTCATGGACATTTCTAGATCATGTTTTATCTATGTTGTCTATCAACATTGATCATTGTGCTTGCGATCCAAGATTTTCTCTTGCGTATTCATGTTTTTCATGTTCATGGCTGACAAGGTGTTTGAAGTGTGTTGTGGATCTTCAAGGAAGAACTTTTCAAGGTATTTTGTGTTCAAGAACATTATTCTAGGTCTCTACTACATTGTGGTTGACCTTGGTTGTTGCACATTGATATTATTTATTGATTTGGGCTGACAGTTTGCATTCATTCTATTATTGTGTTGAAGCCGACATAAAGCAATGTAAATTCTTGTTGTGGATATATATAAGTGATTGTTTCATCATTTGAGAAGTGTTTAAGTGTTTGATATGTGAAGTGCGTGAGTGCTATGTGTGAATAAGGTTCATATCATTCGAAGGCAGAGAAAAGTGTGAAGAAGAGTGAGAGAAAGTGAAGAAGTGTTCATGTGCTTAACCAAAACTATACTCTGGCATTAGTAGATGCTACTTTCTCAGTTCAAATTCTTAAGATGGATTTAATCTGAATATTTTATGTAAGAGAGTGGGTCTTCCTTTGAGTAGTGAGATCTAGGTAGTGTGTTTGAATGCATGTACATTCCTCATATATTTTTCTTATAATTTTAATAGGGTATAACTTGTGGATTAACCTCCACCATGGTTTTTCCCCTAATGAGGTTTCCACACAAAAATCTTGGTGTTATATGTGTTTCTAATGTGTTGTTGATTCATGCTTTTACTGTTATTAATCAGATATGAGAATAAAGGTTAATAAGTTTATTAAGTTTGAAATTTTGTGACAAATGATTCACCTTCCCCCTCTTAGTTGTCTTCCCTTGTGTTTCCAACAAGGTCTATTGAAGATCCGATGAATTTTTATCATATACCAGACAATAGCAAAGTTGGCGTAAAATGAGCACTCTCAAACATGATATCTAATATTGTACTATTTTTTTTTGCTGTGATAACTTGATGTGTAATACCCCTCTGTTTTGCTTCTTGTTCAAGTTGCTTTATGCTATGTTTGGTTGTAGTTACTTTGATACTGGATACATTTTGTTATGATGTTTTGATCGCTACTATTGAGCAACAACTATTATTGTGAGATGTAGTTATCTGATTATTGTTTCACATGCATTATAGATTAATGTTTTTGTAGAGTTAACATGAGATGTTATTATGAGATTACTGGATTATGATGGAAGTGTCAGTTTCAATGAGTGTATTGGTGAAGAGGACGGTTTCGCATCACTCACTTGCAAGCGCCCTACGAATCCATAATTCCTTCTTCACGGTGTGTATTATATGCTGGATATATTGTATGATGTTGTTTACTTGGTTGCAGGATTGCAGGTACATGACATCGACTCCACCTGGTTTCACAGGTTTGAGCGTGTCGATCCAATGGTTAAGTTGAACGGGAGATAGTAGCTAGGTAACATGTGTCAAGTCTATACCCTAGCCTTAGTGTGTCATCAGTTGTGTGTGTTGAGTCATTGTCTGTCTTGCTTTGATGTTATTTAATTCTGAAGCATTCTTGATGTGGAAATAGATATTTAGAATAATTGCATTTAAATCATGTTGATGATTATTTAATTTAAATAATGCAATGTGGATAAAAGTTTATACTTAAATTAATTAATTATATTTAGTTTATTTAATTAATTAAATTTGATCCAAGGGGTTGAATTTAGTTATTAAATAATTAAATTAATTAATTAAACGTGATGCAAGAGAATGAAAGGAAATAAAAGAATTAGAATTAATTTTGGAATTTAATTCCAACGTGTGAGAATTAAATTAGAAATTGTAATTAAATGTTTATTTGGGAAATTGGTTGCAACTTTGGAAATTAATTTATTATTTGAAATTTCATTTTAAATTGAAAGTGGGTTTTGAAAAGTGAAATTGAAATTGAAATTGAAAATTGAAATTGAAATTGAAATATCTAATTTGCATGTAATGTGAATTAGGGTTGTAAATATTGAAATTGAAATTGAAATTGAAATATCTAATTTGCATGTAATGTGAATTAGGGTTGAATTAGGTATTTTTGATTTATAAGAATATATGTTTTAATTTTTAGAGCAAGAGAGTTTTTAGAAAAATACATTTTTACAGTAGGGAAGAAATTTTGGAAAATTTGCACAAGGGTTTGAAAAAAGATTGATTGTACAATTGATTGAAGCAAACATTGTCTGCATTTGTTTGGTTTTGGATTGGATTCATTGGAGGATTGAAGAAAATTCAGGAAATCTTTGGAGGAGGCTTGCATCAGAAATTCATCTCTTCCTGTAGCTTCTTGTACCAGGTTTTCCTCTTTGTATTTTATTGTTCTTGATTGTTTTTTATAAAATAGTAATGATTAAAGATTTGTTTGTTAAATCTGTTTTAGAAAATAAATTTGATATTAGAAGAAAAGAATTAAACAAATTTATAGCCTTTGCTTGTGAAAATTCTTGAGTGAAAATTGTGAAAACTTTAGTTGAACTTAAATTATTTGAAGAAATTGATTTTATTGTTATTGAAATCAAACATAGAGATTGAACAATGCATTTAGAATGTTTTTAGAAAATGAAACCCTTTGTTATTATTAAAAATCGGATTTTAAAATCTACAGTATAATTATATTTTCATGGTAAAATGGTCTGGTTGCGCCACCTATAACTTCACTTTCACAAACTGGGTTTTCAAGAAATTTAAAAATTTTTTGCATGTTGAAGTTTTCTTACCCCTTTCCAAAAATCTCAAATACCCAGATCGTAGTTTTTGACTTATGCTTAAAACATGAGACTGCTGTTAAATTATTTTCCCATGGCTGTTCTGAAAATAAAATAATAATAAATTGATATTTATAAATATTAATATTTTATGTATTGTTAGTATAATATTAAAATATTATTTAATAATATTTTATATTATAATTTATAATACTAAAGTATTATATTTATTTGTATTATTTTAAATAAAATTTGTATATTAGATTGGTGGATTTAAAATTATAAACATATGGAAAAATTATTGTTATTTTAAAATGGCATGTTAAAGTTTAATTGAAGGAGTTAAATATTTGATTTAAAGAATGCATAATTTAAAATTGAATTGTGGAATTTAAATCCATATGTAAAAGGTCCAATTATTAATTTGATTTAATTGGAAAAATATATTTATATTTTGAAATATTGATGATAAAGGATATTTTATTTTGAATTAATCAATTTGATATTCTGCAAAGGATAGAAGATATGTTAATGATTAAATATATTTAAATATATTAATTTATATTTAGTAGATATATAGTGAAGGTATATATCCATTTGAGAGAATAAATAATATTTTATCTTATTTTATTCTGTTGTTTGCAAATTGGGTATTATTAGTGTTCTAAAAGAGATAATTAGTATGTGTAGAAGATGTATAGAGAAAGATATTTTTTAATAGAAATAATTACTTGATTCAAAAAGAAAATGATTATTTTGTTAATATGATTGAAGAAAATATATTGAGATGTATATATATATCCATGAGTATTTTCAATCAGTATTTACCTTATTTTAATTAAGTGCATGTAATTTAGCTTTGCATGAAGAGTTTAAGAGATAAGTTTGGAATGAGTGATGTAACTATTGTTTAAGATAATGTTTATGAGATTGTATCTTGGTTGATTATCTTATTATGTTATGTGGTATTCTTATGATGTATGATGTTTATTTCATAAAGTTCATAAGGCTATGGTTATATGTAATATGTATGTGTGGGTTTAAGTAATCCTAACCTTGTAGCCTTAGAGGTTGTTGTTAACTAGTAAGTGAATGTGTATGTTAAATGCACTTTATATAAAAAAAATTGGTTCGCTTATGATGTTAATTGCAACTTTCTTTAAGGCTATTTGGTGGGGCATTATATGATGATAAATAATGGAGCTCAAATTTAGGTATGTGTATATGTATACATATATGTATATATGTATATATATGTCTGTATATATATATATGTATATATGTAAGGGAAAGTATACTTTGAAATGTGTGAGAAAATATATTGATTAGGTTGCATTGTCGAAAGAGTCATTGTGGTGTTGGTTTGATAGAAGATCATTATAAAAATTGTGCCTCTACCTCTATTCCAAGTTCCCCATAACAAATTGTTGTTCATGATACTCTTTTTCCTAGTTCCCCATAGCAGACTGTTTATTATCATAGATTACTGAAGAATCGCAGGTAAATGACATATGATTGAAAACCCACATTAGAAATATTGATACAAGAGAAGTAGTGTATGTAAGAGTTGGGTTGTCAATTGAAAATTTGAACTAAATTCTTCGGCAGTAAACCCACAATAAACAAAACTTGTAAAAGCAATGGGTACCAATAATCTGTGTAAAATGGCTATAACACCACAGAGTTAACTAGGAATTCAAACTACATTACTTGGCACTGAATATTATAGAAAAATAGAGGAGACTTGCCTGGGGTTTTTAATGATGATATGGAGCTTACCTCTTGAACAAATTATGTTGGTAAATGTGCCTCATTGGTTAATAATAATCGCAAACAAATTATGAATTTAGAATTGACAAGCCAACTATTACATAGATTGCTTGTCTTGCATCAATATATTTCATGATATTATTTTTTCCTCATCTATTTGAAGGTCCCTATAAAAAATTATTCTCTTGTTCTTGTAAGAAGGATTGTGTTGTGGTTGTTTTGTTTGGATGAGACATGTTATATGTCTTGTATCAATATGTTTCATGATATTATTTTTTTCTCATTTGTTTGAAGTTCACGATAATAAACTGTTGTTTATGATATTGTTTTTTCCAGTTCCCCATAAAAAACTATTCATTATCATAGTTTGCCTCATCTATTCTCCATATTTTAAAGTTGATTTTCGATCATCTATTATTTTCCTATGGTTCTTAAGTATTTTCATATTAGTTATTTTACAATTTACCTATTTGTCTATAGGTTTTAGTGCCAAATAGTGTAGCTTGAATTTAGAATTGAGAACACAACTCTAAAATATATTGTTCATCTTGTATTAATATGTTACTAGTGCTTTACACATTTATTACAATAGAAGCTCTGTATAAGAAACTTGTTCATACCTGTAGTTTACACCTTTTATTCTCCATAAGTCAAAGTTGTATTTGAAATGTGTTTTTGACCACCTGTCATTTGAGGAAATTGTAAAACTTTTGTTAGGAAAACACGTAAGGATCACAACCAAATGATAGATGATCGAAAACCCACATTGAATGGAACTTTAAGAGAGGTAGAAAGAAATAAACAACCCAAAAAATTGAAAATAGGCCAAAGGTTTATGTCTGACATCTATCATTTACGTGTGATAATTGTAAAAGAGATACTAGGAAAATAGACAAGAGCCATAGGTAAATGACAGATGATAGGAAAACATACGCAAAGCAAAGAAATTGAAAGTAGGCCAAAGGTTTCCTTCCACCTGTGATTTATGTGTGATTGTTAAATGTTATTCCAATACATCTTACAACTTTTACATAATATTCTTGCCTTGTAGAAATATGTTACATCATACAACAATGGCAAGATGCATTAACCCTCATGTGAGAAAACACTTACCATGTTGTTTCTGCACACTGAGACAACCAACTCAACCACTACCAAACCCTTTTTTCCAATTTTTCTTTTTGTCTATAATATTTAGTACTAAATAAGTGTTATCCCAACACCTATTATACAATTAACCTATTTTTCTTCAATATATATGTATATGTATATGTCTATGTTTTGAAGCATCAATTTTCACATAGAGTTGACATTGTATGTATATGTATATATGTATGTATGTATGTATGTGCATATATATACATGTATATGTATATATATGTATGCATATAAATAAATAATATAGGTATGTGTGTGTGTATATACAAACATATACATGCACTTTTGAGGTGTTTTACAAGGGTGATTTGCATTGGATCGAGTTGTTGGACCATGAAAGAATTTTAAATAGACAGTTTACAATACGCTTTTTTTTTAATGTCTATTGTATTTGTGTAGAATTATAAACAAAACAATATAGATATACAATAAAAGAGGTTAGCACTATCTATTCTAAATAGAAAGAGATAAAATGAAATATTTTGAGTACACGGAATCTAAGTAAACATTTGTGAATAAGGGATCTATTTAGGAACTTGAAAAGAGAGCTATGGAAAGAATGCCAAATGGAATCATTAGAATAGAGTATGTTTTTTGGAAGAAAGTGCATCAGAGGATTTTTGTGTCCATCTATATAACCAACAAGAAATATATGATAGTGGAAGGAAAAATCTCTAAACGCACGCTTGGTCTCCTCCCTATCATATTGGCACCATGAAGCCTCATGGGCTCTAGCCAAACCCCCAAGCAAGAAAGACAGACTTATTGTAAATATTATTAAAAAAAAGGGAAATGGTATAGAATTCTTTAAAACATAGAGAGAGAGAGAGAGAGAGAGAGAGAGAGAGAGAGAGAGAGACACATATATATATATGTATGTATGTATTGAAATCTCCCTTTCATATTTAAAAATATACATATAGGCATATATATATATATATATCCATATATATAGAATAAGACCACTATGGCTTGTTTCACAATGCAACAATAATTCATATATACACATGTATGTCTAAATAGTTGTGTATGCTATCTTTATTTGTATTGATGTAGACTTTAATATAAAAAGAGTTAAAAATAACATAAAATTCAGAATTTTGAAAGTCAAAAACAATTCTTGTCATGAGGGAAATAAAATAACAAAATCCTAAAGTGTCATGCCAACCAAAAAAAAATATAGGAGGACACAATTCTTAATTAAATTCAAAAAAATACTTACCTAACTTAAGATATGAAGAATAGAAGAGCTAAATTATGGGAATCAACAGTTTGTCACAAGAAGCTTAAAACAGATGAGGAGAAGAGTGTACCATGAAACATATTTCTAGAAAACAAGAAATCTATGTAACAGTTGGGTTGTCAATTGAAAATTCAAGCTACATTATTTGGCACTAAATATTATAGAAAAATAGGAAAACTGTAAAAGAGATTTTTGTGCATTTAATTAAGAATTGTGTCCTGATGTTTTTTTTTGCTTTTCATAAAAGTGGTGTTGGTTTGATAGAAGACTATTGTAAAAAGAATTCACTCTGCCTCTTTTTTATAGTAGATTGGAGGGTTTTAAAACTATTATTCTCTAGAATTTGTGAGTTGTATAGATATATACATACACACACACACATATATATAAAAATGTATACATGCATACATATATATTTATACACACACACACACACACACACACACACATATATATATATATGTAATATAAATATATATACATGTGCATATTTATGTAAATATGCATACATATATGTATGGATATTTTACTAATAGTTCTCCTCCAATTTCCCTATTTCTCTATAATACTGAATGCGAGATAATGTAGCTCCTCTTATACAATTACTCGATTTGCTAGCAAACTAAAACCAATGTGGGCACCATATTAAAATCAGAAGTATGGGAGCTCAATGAATGTGCAAATATATATATACACACATAGGAAAAAAATTCGTTCATTTTTACAAAACAAAAGTCCTAGCACATAGTGAACATTTAAAAGAAAAGACACAATGAATAGAACTTAAGAACATGGAAAATAGAACAAGTGAACTACAATAATGAATTGTTTGTTATGGAAAAGTGGAAATTGATACAACACAAGAAATATATGTAACACTTGTCCTTTCAATTCAAAATTGAAGCTACATTATTTGGTACTGAATATTATAGACAAAAATGAGAAATTGTAAAAGAACTATTGTTGTTTAACTTTCAAAATTCTAAAATTTTGTAGATCGGTATAAAGTACAAAAATGATAGTGACCGATACCTTTGCACCACTTTCGATTTTTTTGGGTCTATGTATGTGTTATTTTGTTTGGATGGAACATGTTATATGTCTTGTATCAATATGTTTTTGTGAGATAATGTGGGTCCTCTTATATAATTACTCTATTTGTTAGTAGACTAAAACCAATATGGGCACCATATTAAAATCAAAAGCATGGGAGCTCAATGAATGTGTGAATATATATATACAAACATAGGAGAAAATTGCATTCATATTTATAAAAAATAAGTCCTAGTGTCCCATTGTGAACATTTAAAAGGCAAGACACAATAAATAGAACTTAAGAACATGGAGAATAGAATAGGTGAACTACAATAATGAATTGTTTATTATGAAAAAGTGGAACTTGATACAACACAAGTAATCTATGTAATAGTTGGCTCATCACTTCAAAATTGAAGTTACCTTACTTGGCCTTGAATATTATAGACAAAAATGAGAAATTGTACAAGAACTATTGTTGTTTAACTTTCAAAAATCTAAAATTTTGTAGATTGGTATAAAGTACAAACATGACATTGACCTGTACCTTTGCAATGTTTTCAATTTTTTTGGGTTTGTGTATGTGTTATTTTAATAGGATGGAACATGTTATATGTCTTTTATCAATATGTTTCATGATATTATTTTTCCCTCATCTATTTGAAGTTTGCAATAACAAACTATTCTTCATGATATTGTTTTTTTCAGTTCCTCATAAAAAATTGTTCATTATTGTAGTTTCCCTCTTCTATACTCCATATTTTAAAGCTCTATTTAATATGGTTTTCTTCTATAATATTTAGTAGGAAATTAGTGTTATTCTAATATTTATTATGTATAATTCTCAATTTGTCTTCAATATTTACCACCAAAGGATGTAGTTGGAATCTTGTATCAATATATTTCAAATTTTGTTACCTATGTATAAGTTTAAAGAGATGGACAAGGTTTTCTTTACATAAATAAATTTGAGATTCCATTATATAATTGTTGTCATAACCTAGAGAAAATAGGTATCATCATAAAGAACCAGGTTTAAATAGTTTATTTAGCAAGCTAAAAAGATAGTTGTATAGGCATGGAGAAATGTAGTCACCGAAATATAATATGTTGTGTATTTGTAGCAATCAATGTTTGATGATGCAAGACAAAACCACAAAATCCATGCTCATTCTCCTCCCTACCATATTGACATGATGAAGCCTCATGGGATCTAGCCAAACCCATGTGCAAGGAAAGTATGCAAGGCCCATCAAAAATTTAATGGAGCCATATCATATATCACTAGAATGACAAAGTACGAGAATTTTTTCTGTTCACATATATGATTTCTTATAAATTATTGTAGTATTTTTTTTCATGTAACAACTTTACAAACATTGATATGTTGATAAAGAATTTCCTATAGATAATTTTCCCCATAAGCTGAAAAGATAACTATAGAGACATGGAAAAATGTAATGTGTGCAGTAGACTATGTTTATTGTGCTCTAGTGCATGTAAGAATTCATGCATGCATGTATATATCATATATTGCACAATGATGAAGTTGCAAAAAAATTGTGTTCTCATAGATGTTTTCCTTTTCTCTAGTGCTTTTTTTGTTGCAATAACTTTAAAGAAAAGAGAATGCTCATAATGAATTAGGCAAGATGGGACTTGTCTATAATTTTGATAAATATAGGGAAAGAAGAATATATGCGAGATCCTGTTTGAAAACAAAACCAATTCCATGGGTGAAATACCCAGATATCGTTAAAAGGAAGACATCAAAGAAATATGAAAGGTTTTGCTTCAAAGTATAAATTGCACACAAATAACTTTATAAACATACCTGATTTTGATATGTACTAGAACCTATCTAGCCATGCAGGGAGAAAAGAGTTGGATACAACTATAACTTAGTAAAATATAATTTTATAAAACAAACCTTGTTTATGCTTATAGGTATGACCATATTTTAGGCAGAAATTGTCCCATAAATGGGATTCATATCTCCTTGTCCATCTATGGTTGCATTGAGCCCAACATAATATTACTACAAAGCAACATTTTATTTGAATCTATCAAAATATTTCTCACTGGTTAGATGTGTATGGAACGGGAAAAATACATTGCAACACAGCTTACATCAACAGCATGAGGCAAAATCTTGTAGGATGTGGAGTACAACACTGGTAGTAAGCTTCAATCTGGTATCTAACAAACGTGCATGGTAGCATTTTTCAATAGTTGGCATTGATGAATATATTTTTTGGACCACCTATGTTGAAGTAGACATAAGTACAACATGCAAATGCACATAATCATCATGTGGAAAAATTTGAGGCACACACACCAAAACACTCTTGCCCTATAGAGTATGGAGTCAGAAGTGCTATAAAATCCATAGCGAACAACATGACTTGTAATTTTTTGGAAAATTCCATGAATTATGACGTCATGAAAAACACCACAAATTTCATAGCATCTACCTGCATTCTCTGTAGGAAAAATTAGCTCCTCTTTTTCTTCATCCTCACAATCTCAAACACAATACATGGTTCACAAAGATTTGGCCAATAAACTACATAACCCATGATTACAATTATCCAAATTTCTATATGCAAAAACAACATGCTCATTAAGGAAAAAAAAATTTATGTTTATCAATCACATGGAATGAGCATGATGCATAGAGGATTCATGAAACATTCTACACTCTTGACACCCTATGCCTTAATCACATCATTTTTTTCATGAAGCCTATTTGCATCAAGCTCATTCCTTTTGTCATGAATGGCTAGTGTTTTCTCATTCAAGGGTTAATGCATGTTGTGTTGTTGTATGGTGACACAAACGGAATTAAATGTAGTGTTCAATGTTGTACTATGAAAAATTATGAAAGAATACATGGGAAAATGGTCAAAAATAACATTGGGCAACATTAATTTAAACATACAGTTCATATTCCATACCATTCCCATTGAATGGATTTTAACTTACATTTATGAAAACTATACAAACCAATAAGCTATATGAAATGTGTATAGTAGAAAAGATGCACATAGATAACTAGACCCAATAACTAGGGGAAAAAAAACATAGGCATAACAAAAGAATTGAGACCAGTTCAAAGGAACATGTCAATGTTATGTTTGTAGTTTATACCAATCTACAAAATTTTACAATTTTGAAAGTTAAAAAAAATTCTTGTCACAAGGCCAATAAAATAAGGAACTTGTAAAGTGTCATTGTAATGCCTTGTCGTGGAACCCAGGGAATGACTCATAACAACAACTAAACAAACAAATAGTTTTTTTTTTAATATTTAATAACAACATGTGAACATTAACCTAACATGAATGTTCCCAGGTTCCACAACTACACTACTAAAGAAAAACAACAAATACAACACATCAAGTACCACCTAAAAGATCATGTGAATAAACCATAACAATATTACATTAACATAAAGAGTATCATTAAAATTTCAATTACAAACAAACAAGATTGTGAAAAATCTTGACACATCCGTAGTCATGGTACAATGAAACCTCATGTCAACATCATGAGTGAGTACAATAAAGAAAAAGTACAAGTATAACTGACGACCAAGTCCATGAGAACATCTAATGAAAAAATCGATGAATGATGTGCATCCAGGAACCTATCAAGAAAAAAATAATCTCAAACAATATCACCTATAAGGGGACGCAATGGAAGAAAAGGCATGTTCCTCCCAACTGTGTGGAACTCGAAAGCCCACCCCTCGTGCTAGGAGATAGTAATAGGTCCTCAAATCAAACAGACATCAACAAGAGATAACAAATAACACATGGTCAATAGACAAATGACAACATGATGACATCACAACCACATGACAAATGACATAGTCTAAGAGGCAATGGTATCATCACAGGTGACTCTACACAAGAGACCTACCATATGTACCAGGACAAGAGTGTCATCGCATAAACGTAATAGGTTACCCTAGATAATCATCCTAGGTTATCGACCCTCTACTAGAGTTACCTTGGAAACCTCTAATGGTCTTCGACTCCTATACAACCTAATGTGGCATCAAGAGACTTCTTGAAAAGAAAAAGTGTTCGATTAGCCATTTTAAGCCATCTCAACCTACTTTAACCTAAACAAGTGTTAGATTACAAGGCGAGGAAAATCATTATTTGAGTGGTTAAATGTTAACTACCCAACCCCTAGAAGCTTAATTTAGTTATCACTATGTAATACCCCTCCGTTTTGCTTCATGGTTGGTTTTATTTATGTTTTGTTGGTTGCAACTACTTTGATGCTGGACACACCTTGTTATTTATGTTTTGATCGCTACTATTGAGCGACGAACTATTATTGTGTGATGTGTTTATCTGATGATTGTTTTACATGCGTTAATGGTGTTATAATGTTAGTAGTGTTAGCATGAGATTTTATATGAGATTATTGATTTTGATGTTAATATCAGTTTTTGATGAGTGTATTGGTGAAGAGGACAAGTTCACATCACTCGCTTGCGAGCACCCTATGAATCCGTGATTTCTTCTTCACGGTGTGTATTATATGTTGGATATACTGTATTATGTTGTTTACTTGGTTTCAGGTTGTAGGTACATGACATCGACTCCACCTGGTTTCACAAGTTTGAGCGTGTGGATCCAATGGTTAAGTTGAATGAGAGATAGTAGCTAGGTAACATGTGTCAAGTCTACGCCCTAGCCTTAGTGTGTCACTAGTTTCATTTGTTAAGTCATAGTTTACCTTATTTTAATGTTATTTGATTTTGAAAGGTAAGTGTTTATTAAATGAATTTTTAGAATAATTGCATCGGTTAAAAGTGGTGATTATTTTATATTAAAAAAAATTATGCTTAGATGTTATATTTAAAGTTATTAATAGAATTTAATTTAATTAAATTTAAATTATTTAATTAATTAAATTTAATCTCAAAAGGGTTGAATTTAGTTGTTAAATAGTTAAAATTAATTAATTAAGTTCAATTTTGGATTAAATTAAATAAAAGCAAAAATTGAAAGATATTTAAAAATTACATTTTAAAATTGAAAATTATTTGAAATTTTATTTTAAATTCAAAATGTGTTTTCGAAAATGGAATTAGGTTAATATTGTAATTGTCAATATTGCATGCAAAGGATTAGATTTGGTTGTCTAAGATTTTTTGATTGAAGGGGATTGCATGTTTAATTAAGAATAGGATTTTTGTTAAAAATTAATTATGGGAGAAGATCTTGGAAGGGAAAAAACTTCTTGAAGGCAGTGAAGAATTTTTGGGAAAATAAATTGCACAGAGAATTGATTTGAGGAAAATTTGTTACATTGTTTGAGTATTTGGATTGGTTGATTGCTTGGGTTTATTGCATGATTGAAGAAAATTCAGGAAATCTTTGGAAGAGGCTTGCATCAGAAATTCATCCTTTCCTGTAACTTCGAATTCTAGGTTTTGATCTATGTTTTTTTTCTGGTTCTTGCTTTGGTGAATACAATAAATATTGTTTATGAATTTGTTGTTGAATTAGGATTTTTTAATAGAATATAGGTTTAAATTAATCTAAAATTTGGGGAAGATTGTTTAAATTTACTGTAGGTTTTAATTTAGTAAATTGGGAGATTGTTGAAACATTGTTTAATTTAAACCTTAGATTGTGTTACAAACATTTAGGTTGTTGTATGAAGTTTTTACTTGTTAGAAAACAATCAGATGTGTTCTTCAAAACAAACCCTCTATAGAAAACCTTCAATGGAAAAATCAAGATCTATTTAATTTTCCTTCTTTTATATTATTTGCAAATTTGAAGGAATGGTTTAAAAGAAATTAATTTTAAGCCTCTTGAATTAAGGAAGGTATTCTGGAAAAATTTAATTGATTTCTTGCTACTGGTTTTTTTTTTTTTTTTCTCAATTTTACTAGTTATTTTATTCTATGTAAATATATATATATATATATATATACATAATATATAAATATGTATATTTATTTATATGGTCATTGATTAAAATTATTTTTCTTTTTGGAAAAACATTATCCATACGACGTGTCTGAGACACGAATTTCGAAGAAAATTCTTTGAAAATATTTACGAATTGATTTTCTAGGAAATCCGGATTTCTTTTATCTGTATGTGGTAATGTTATATATTTTTTATTTAAAAAAAATATTGTTAAGGTAGTGGTTGGTGGGGAGGTCAACTCCCACTGCTCATGCATCCCCATGGGAAGGCCACACTAGCCGTGGGCAGTGCACCCACCGTATGGGGGTACACACTATCCATGGGGAGTGCGGCCGATGTACAATGTACAATCGGTGATAGGCAAGGGTAGCAGTGTATGACAGTGCAGGGGTACCGACGGTACCATCTGATGAACAGTGTAACGTCCAGTCCCTGTCACTAATTTATATTGTTTAAGATTTCACTTTTTCATAATCTGTGTTTTTATTTATAATTTTTATTTATAACTTTTATTTTTATATATATTATATTTTATTTAAATATGATGTATACCTTTTTTATATTAAATATTAAAATATAATATTTAATATAAAGGTAATTTTATACATATATTGGGAAAGTTAATGTTTCACTGTGAACTTTTTACAAATTTAGTTAATTTGACAGACTCGTAATTTTTAGAAAAATAGAGGGTCATGAACAAGGCTTAATGAAAGGTTATTTTAAATATAGTTTAGTATACAAATAAAATATATTTAGTTAAATATATATGATATAGTCCATTATATTTAGGTATTTATATTTTAACTTTATGTTTTGACATATGTTGCATGCAAAATTTTAGATAGCAAGTTAAATTGAAACAAATAGTGTGCACGGCTAGTAAGTTAGAGAGAAGATATTTATTCTAATGGAAGGGATTATTATTTGTTTTAATGAAAATTTGAATGATATTATTTTAATTTCTACGAGATGCATTAAATAGGGAAATGGTTTTAAGATATCCGAAATTAGCGTATTTTATTGGCTTTGTCTATTGTTGTTATCTTATCCTTATATTCGTGATTGTGGAAAATGGGGTTTTATTAGTATTTGAACTAACCATATTATCGTGCCTTTGATTTTGTCAATGTTACCTATTGAATGAGTATGGGTTTAAGAAATCCAAATATTAGATTTGAATTATAACTTGAATGCTTTTGTAGCTATGTCGTCAAGTTGCATTGTGGAATATGGGATTAAGGGTTAGTGCTTAATTTGAAATTCTTCCAAAAGATCTTAGAGGATGAGGGTTGTCGAATCTTTATGTCAACCAATTGTTTTTCCCTTGGGTAGTGCATGGTGTCTATTCATTTTTTACCCGGTTTCCATGAACGGGGATGTTTGTGCCTCCTGTGAAAGGAGTGGACTACGTGTCTTGTTGCCTCCAAGATGTTTATAGTGGGTTATTTAATTTTTTCCCTCCTTGAGATGGAGTGGTTTTGACACCTAGGTTGTATGCACTTGTGATTCCCTTGGTGGATTGTTTGGGTGTGTGTTGTCGAATAGAAGAGTGGCTTCCATTAGGGGCCGGGGCCCAAAGAGATAAGACCGGGTAACTTTTGGAAGTAGTTTAAGTAAGTGATAACTAAATTAATGTACTTAGATGATTAGGATGTCTTTCACACTAATCAAGATAATTTATCCTCACTCATAGACACGAGGGCTCGTTTAGACTTGGGATTAGTGAGAATTCCTGAAATGGTATGGTCCTCTATCTTGTCCTTACGAGAGGTATTTTATGCTGCATGAGTAAGGATGACGGTTCGGGTTTGGTTGAGGTCACCAGGATTATTGGAGCCTATGAAAAATGCCCAGAGGAGATTTCATGACTAACTATGTGATGACAATCTATCTAGGACAACTATTGTTAATTATTTTATGTGTATGGTTCTTTGAACTTACTTGATCTATTTTATGTCTGGAAGCAATGTGACTTATGTCAGTGATGTGAGAGTTATACTTGTGTTGAACATTTATTTGGTTATGTCAGTATGAGTCTGCCTTTGGATAGTGGTTGTAGATTCTTGATCATGTTACTTTGTTACTATCTCTTGGCATGGGGGGTGGGCCTTTGGGTACCACTAGGTTGGGTGGAACATGCACCATAAACCATTGGGTCGCCATTGATCTTTAGTTCGTGGAGGCGAGACATCCAGTTGGACAACTCACGGATCTTGTTTTCCTTTCTAGCACTGTTGTATTTCAAAAATGTATTAAGTTATTTTACCCATGTATTTATGAGGTGGATGTATGCAATCGTAACACTTATGTATTTATGACTCATTCTGGGAATGAGTGTTGTTATCAGTTGTTCATGTAATGGATTTTATGTTATGGATGT
The DNA here is from genome assembly GCA_007115665.2 of Sequoiadendron giganteum. Classification (NCBI taxonomy): domain Eukaryota; kingdom Viridiplantae; phylum Streptophyta; class Pinopsida; order Cupressales; family Cupressaceae; genus Sequoiadendron; species Sequoiadendron giganteum. The sequence goes on along the minus strand of CM021100.1, from coordinate 613,186,170 downwards.
TATCTTCTTATCTTGTTATTTATGTATGTGGAAATAATGTTTATTACTTGAGTTGTTTAATGCAATGAAATATAATGATGTATGTTAATGGGGATTTATGTAATCTCGGTTACATATCCTTAGGGGATGTTGTCAATTATAGATGAATATGTATGTTTAATTCACTTTAATAAAAAAAAATTAGTATGCTTTTATTGTGAATTGAAACTTCCTCTAGGGTTGTGTGCCGGGGCATTACACACTAAGTAATTTACTTTTATAAGTTTTCCCATGCAACCACTTCTGAGTCCTGCCCCTAACTTAAGCCACTCCTCCTAGGTACAACTCACTGACAAAAATGACACATATCCATTTAGCATGAAAAACATCCATTCACATAGACCCATCAAAAGATACCATGATATTACAATCACCACCACAAACGACACAACATGCATGGCTAAGTCAAGGCCAATTCGTAAAAAGATGAATATCAGAATTCATCCCATTTAAAACAAATTGCTAAACTATGCCTCTGGATGCTTCAAAAAGAAATCTCTACCTCCAAAAGAAAATCTCTTAAAAGTTCAATGATAACAAAACATACACGGTTTCCCTCATATTACCCTTCCACACATTAAGAATTCAACATGCCAACAAATATTACTTGAATAAAATTGACAAATTCCACTTATGATTTCCAATCATACCCGCCTCATTTAATTCATTAAGAACTCATTACACAAGAAGATAATATTTTTGACTATGTAAGATATGTTTAAATCAATAGCTTATAATTGATGAAATGAAGCATTTAAAGCCTCATTGACTAAAATCACATATACTTATTATAAATACTAGAGTCAATTCATTAATTCTAAAACTATAAATACATATATTTTATAATTTATTTGAAATCTTATAGCCATTTTAAGAAACATACTAGAAACTTCAAAGAAATATATAAATATCTACTACATATGTCATTGTCAATTAATAACCAAGTATACATATTAATCAAGTATATAAACAGGTTTATGACTCATATTATCAACATTCTCCTTTTGAGTAACTTACATTTCATTCCCCAAGAGCCATGAACATTACATGAAGTCCTGTTTTTTTTTATTATATTCTTTTCTTTCCTATAGCGTGATACAACACTAATCGAAGAGGAAAGAGAAGACAAAAAATATATTGAAGTTTGGATAACTGCTAAATAAATCAATAGGCATAAATACATAATTACACATGCTCTTCTAGACACCATTGAAGTTAGAATCGTAAACCTACATACCCAACCACAAAGAGGTTTTGATAAATATCGACTTATCCCAAAAGGGTAAGTAGTTGCATGCAAAAGAAGCACACATAACAAGCATTCCAAAATATAGAAAAGATAAGGAATGGATTATTGCAATGATACCTCCAAAGCCTGAGAAGAATAGTAAATAATAAAGAAGATTGTGACAAAAGTTTGAAATGACCATACAAATTTAAGGAAATAAAGAAAACAACCAAACAAAATTTACACCAACAGCAAGGCCATATGGTGAACATCTTGTTTGTGGGATAACATCACCAAATGCTGGGACAAAGGTAACAGAGAGAATCACTGCAACAATAGGGTGGAACATCTTAAGCAAATACATTGGAAGAGCCTTTCCAATAGGATAAGCGATTGGATAGAAAATAATCATAATCACACATACACGCCAAACACCACCGGTTCCCAGCCATGCACAGGAAACAAAAATAAACTTTCCAAAAAATTATGAAAGCCACAGAATGAGAAGATGTAAAGGATATGGCTAAGGTGAACATAGTCGAATGCAGAACCCAAAGCTCACTCATGACACAAAGCGACTACATTAATAACATAGGTGCGCGTATAGTAAATAATGGTCATATACGTTACGAAGTCGCTATGAGCCGTGCATAAAAAACACAAGTCAGTTTCACAAAGAGCCCACGGATAAGCATAAATTTTACTCGAGATACAAACCTTGCAAAATTTTGTCGATGATAAGAATTGTAGAAGTCTAATAAAAAGAAAAACCAAGTATGGCATGTGAGTGGAAAAGATACTTCAGGTATTTATTCAAATATATCCATGCCTATGGTTATCCAGATAAAAGGACATGCTACATACATGCCAGCTTTCCGAGAAAATAGAGACTACAAATTTTTTTTCTCAAACTCCTACGGTATGATGTCAATAAAAAAATCCACTCAACCAAGGACAAAGAAATGGCTGTGGCCACACAACCGATTAATAGAGGATGGTATATAAACTATAAACCCACAATAGTGACGTTTTGGTTAGCCATATCGACAACAAACAAGAAATAAGGCGAACAAAGTTGGAGATGATTCACGATTCGAGAGCTTGCATGCAATTTTTCAGAGAAAGAGATCATAACAGATTTAAAACAGGTGACCTTCCAAATAAGATAAACAAATTCTCTATTTCTCTATAATATTAAACTTGACTAATCATTTAAATTATCGTATCTTTTCTTGTGCAGGTTTCTTACAAACGATTTCCACATAAAGACACCAAATACAACAAACATCTTTTTAGAGTCTTAAATTCAGATCAATACTACACAACTTCATAGAAGAAAACCTAGTGTATCCTTCGAAATTCAATGAGTGATGAAGCCAAGCACAATATTTCTAGCACAAAATCTTTCCAACTCCAGCAAATCTACCAGATTTTGATACCCTTTATGCAAATTTTCAGCCAAAACCTTAGAAAATACAAAGGCAAACTTCTTCTCAGGAAAACAAACTTTTTCATTCAGAAATCAATTTTCGTGTCTAAAAATTAATCTTCTTTCTATGCTATATCACTAATTTTAGATGACAATGCAAATCTTTCACTTAACTGATAGTTCACATGAAATTAATCACCAAGCTCAACTCTTCTAACATCATATAAAAAACAAGATATTTCTTACAAATTCAATTCACAATTAATTGTTATAATTTAACAATTTTGAAAACATTGAAGTTGCACAATCAAATAAATTACGCATAATTATTCTTCCAAAAATAATATATTTTAATAATCCTTAATAAATTTCATTCCTCAAATATTTTAAAATAAACTTTGAAATTAAATAGGATAATTCATACTTTAATTCTGATATTTAGCAATAAACCATTGATAATTCTAATACATCCGATTAAACCATTTAATTAATCTAAGAAAACCAATATATAAGACATGAAAAACATAAAATGACATGACGAACAATAAATAACATGACAGGATGAACATCAACAAGACAAATGGGTAACAAAATGATACTCGTTCTTTCCAGAATGATGGCTCAAGAAAGAGGACTGAAACTATCTCCCTTCAACAAATTCCATTGGGCCTTGGCACGTTCAGACCTGACGAAGAAGGTGGATTCGATGCATGTACTTGAAAACTGCATCAAACTACACGGTTAACCAAAACAACACATATATATCAGAAGACACACCATGAAGAAGAATCGCAGCATAGCAGGGCACTCACAAATGAGTACCGCTACACTGTCTCCTTCACCTGAACTGACATAAAACATTATATCAAACACCAATTATATCATAGTACCATCATTAACATTCAAGAACAATATATACCCCATAATAATGTCATCTCACGAAAGTAAACAAACGATCTTAAAGTCACATGTATCATCAACTAAGTATTACAACTAACCATATAATCCATGACATAGTGCATCAAAGTAACATAATATTTAAAGAAACTAAACAACTAACAAAAAATTAAAACAACTAAACTAGTAATGTCATCTCGAGGGTCACTACATCCTCCCCCCCTAGGGTGAGGCTTACTCCTAGAAGCCTTAAAATAGATAGGGATATAAGTCCCTCATGCATGTTGCATCCTCCCAAGTAGTTGAATCCTCATCACTAGGGTGCCACTAGACCCTCACCTAATCAATGTCTCGACCCTTAAGGGTGAGTCTCCTGCTCTGTAGAATGCCCACGGGCTCCAAAGCCACCTACCCATCCTCGACCTGTAAAGTATTCCAATCGAGCACGTGTGAAATATTTGGATGATAAGGTCTAAGAATTGATATATGGAAAACATCGTGGATGCGTGACAAGCTAGGCAGTAAGGCAAGTCGATAAGCTAAAGGACCGATCCTCTCCAGCATCTCAAATGACCCAACGAATCGAGGCATGAGCTTAGATCCTTTTCCATAATGGATTGGACTCTTACGCAAATGCACCCAAAGAAACACTCTATCACTAATAGAGAGCTAGTGATCTACACTATGAGCATTTGCGTACTTCTATATATCCTGTGTTGCTACCAAATTCTCTCTAATACGATCAACCTGCTGCTCCATATCTCATAGCATATCAATTTCAATAAGCACTCTATCCTTAAGTCTATCCCAACTCAATGGATTCTGGCATGGGCATCCATACAATGCCTGAAAAGGAGGCATACCTATGGAACTATGATACCCATTAAATTATAAGTGAATTCCACCAAGTAGAGATATTCTTCCAATTACGACTTTTGATCCATGACATCATCTTGAGCATATCCTCAAGAACTTGATTAACCCTCTTAGTCCACACGTTAGTCTCAGGTTGATAAGCTGAACTGAATTTCAACTGCATACCTAAAGCATGTTGTAAAGATGTCCATTAAGATGATGTGAAAATAGGATCTCTATCTGATATTATTTTGCATGTGATTTCGTACAAACGAATAATGTCCTCCATGAAGATCTTTGCCATGGATGAGGCATTATATGATGAATGAATTAGAGAGAAATGAGATACCTTAGTTAGCCTATTTGACAGTAACCATGATGGTATCATGTCGCTGATATTACATAGGCAACATAACAATAAAATCAATTGATATGATGTACCACTTCCATTCTGGGACAAGGTGAGGCTATAACAAATCTTGAGGAGGCTGGTGCTCGGCCTTAACCCTTTGGCACTCAAGACATCTCGCAACAAAAATTGGCAATATCATGCTTCATCCTAGGCCAAAAGTACAACTGTCAAAGATCCACATGCATCTTCTTGACACTAGGATGAGTTGAGTATGTTGCTTGATGTACCTCTGACAATATCAAGGTATGCAGACCATCTACAAGTGGCACATAGATACGACCTAAATTTCACAACAAACCATCTATCTCGAGTGTATAACCTACAAACCTACCCTCCAAGGGTTTATCTAATCCCAACTCTACCTTCACCTCCTAATACAATCTGTCTATAGGAAGTGATACTACAATTGAACTCCTCAAACCAACTCCTAGAGTCACGACAAAAATCTCATGTCTACACCGGCTAAGAGCATTTGCTACCACATTCTCTTTCCCCTGAATAAATTTCACTTCAAATTCATATTCACACAAGAACTCCATCCACCATCTCTGCCTAGAATTAAGATTAGGCTAAGTAAAAATGTATTGCAAACTACGGTGATCACTATGTAGGTCAAAGTGATGTCCCAACAAGAAATGTCTCCATCGAACCATAGCATAAATGATTGTAACTAATTCCAGATCATGACTAGGGTAATTCAATTTGTGATCCTTGAGCTTGCGAGACTCATAGGAAATCACACGACCTTACTGCATCAAAATAGCTCCTAAACCCTCCAAGGATACATCAGTACAAACTACAAAGTCCTTAGTAGGATCGGGAATAGCTAATATAGGTGCACTCGTCAACTTTTCATTTGAGTGTCTAGAAGGCCAACTAACACCAATCTGACCAAATGAACTTCTTCCCCTTCCTCTGAAGAGAAATAATAGGATGATAAATCCTAGAGAACCCCTCGACAGACCATCTATAATACCCTGCAAGACCCATAAAACTACAAACCTCAGGCACATTGGTAGGCACAAGCCAATCCATAACAGCTTGGATCTTCGAAAGATCCACTATAATACCCTCTGCATAGATAACATGACTAAGGTATTTCACCTTAGTTTGGAAGAACTCACACTTTGATAGATTTGCACATAGCTAATTATTCCTCAAGCACTACAATACGTATCTCATGTGCTCCTCGTGCTCCTTCATATTCCTAGAATAAATCAAAATGCCATCGAGAAACACAAGGACAAAACAATCGAGGTACTTGTGAGAAACACTATTCATCAGGCTCATGAAAACGGATGATGCATTCATTAAACCAAATGGTACCATGATGAATTTGTAGTGCCCGTAATGATTTCAGAATGCAGTCTTAGGTATATCTACTTTGGAAATGCACAACTTATGTTATCCCGATTTCAGATCAATCTTAGAGAATACATTTGTTCCCTTAATCTGATCAAAGAGGTCATCAATTCTAGGAAAAGGATAATGATTCTTAACTATCACCGTATTCAATTGACCATAGTCAACGCATAGCCTAAGGGATCCATCCTTCTTCTTCATGAAGATGATAGATGCTCCCCAAGGAGATACACTCGGATGAGTGAAATACTTAGCCAAGAGCTCATCCAACTGCAAATGAAGCTCTTCCAGTTCCTGTGTAGTCATTTTGTAAGGAGCCCAAGATATAGGCTCAACTCCAGGAACTAGATCAATTCTGAAATCAATGTCACATTTCGGTGGCATACCTAAAATATCACTAGGAAACACATCCAAAAATTTCCCAAGAATAGGGTAGTCATCAAGAGATACTTCTCGACACTCCCCTACCTCCAAGTCACTAACAATAGCTACAAACAACTGACAACCCTATTGCATACATCTCCTTATCTTCATAGCAGATATAATCCATAAGGAGATGGGTCTTTGTACCCCGACTATCTCAATCTCAGCACCAGAGTCGTCTCGGCAACTTACTATCTTTCATCGACAATCAATTATGGTACTATGAGATTCTAGAAAATCCATTCCTAGAACAATGTCATATGATCCAAGGGGTGTAACTCGAAGATATACTAAGGTAGATAATGATCAAATCCTAAGTCCACAATCACAAATGAGAGATTCAACCACTACCTTATCCACAAAATCTAATTCTAGCTACCACCTAATGCCTTTCTTAACCGCCACTAGCCCACATCACTCAACAATGAAAGGAGAGATAAATAAATCAGAAGCTCTAGAATCAAATAGAATAGAAAATTTAACACCGTGTAATTGACCTAAAACCTCAACCATAGTGTTCTGGTGATCTACCTGATGATTTTCCATCATAGATAAAAACTCTATGAGATCGGCCTGCATCGCCAACCATCAACTCTGAATCTATGGATTACTAACCAAACCCTGAAGTACCTCTCATTGGACACTACCACATGAGAAGCATCCAATGCCCCTACCATAACCTCTGCCAAAACCTCTACCACCTGAATGTGCATTCCACCCGAATGTGCATTCGACTACTGGAAACAGTCTCTACTGACTATCAACTATGCACTCTAAGTAGGTTAATCCTAGCGGTTGCACTTATTAAGGAACCAATTACGGCTCTTTGCAGACTATGAACGATTACCCGACTGTATCTGAGAACCCTTATTCTTTTGTGGGTAACATTGTTGTTGTTGTCCACCCTTAGTGGGTGCCTATTGGTTTCAAGAGGAACCACCTGTCTAAATCGGACCACCACGCAAACCAAAACCTGCAGTAGAAGCATTGTCGATCAAAACAATTGTGTGTCCACCCAATGCCATGGACAGATTCTCCTCCACAATTTGTGGCTTCTCTATGGCTACCTCCATCGTCTTTGGCTCAAAGACTCTAACTCCACATCTGATATGGGAATTCAAGCCCCTAATGAAATGTTGTATCAACATAACCTCATTATTCACTATTCCTACATATTGTTTGAGTTCATAAAATCTACGCTCAAACTGCTCAAGTGACATAGCCATCGAGCGTAGATCATAGAATTCATCTACACGATGCTGCCTCCAATGCTCAAATAAGAAACACACTCTCAAACACTCCAAAAACATATCCCAATATATGTATCCAATCTCCAAAATGGAGCTTCTGCTCATCCAATTTCCACCAAGTAGAGGCGAAACCTCTAAGATGCATGATAACGCATCTCACTCGGGTGTTGCTATCATATGGGTGCACAGAAAACCACCATCCCAAATCTAGTCACCATGTATCTGCCTTAAAACCACTGCCCGTACCATGAAAAATGGGAGGGTGTGCCCTGAAAAAATCTCTCATGTGTCCTGCATCTATGGCATGCTTCTCTGTGGTCTGAACAATCCTCTTAGGTGGTGATCTGTCCCTCTCTCTATGCATTTCCTGATCATTTTCCTATCTAGGCCCAAGCTGAACAAGGGCCTACTCAAGTAGAGGAAGTAATAGATCTCCCCCTGCACCAAGATGATTTGGAACCTACTCATTATTCTCCCGATTACCCTAAGGATTAGGTTGTTCTCAATGTTCACTTTCATGTGAACTCTATGGCGGAGTGTTCTAACGATCTGGCACACGACCATCACCACAGCCTTGTCCATGGCCTCTACTGTGACCTCACCTAGGTGGCATGATCCTATAAAGGACCAATGTTGAATCTTAGTTTAAAGACACAAGGAACCAAGGAAACACACACACACACACTAAAGAATCTAACACCTAAGACAACCTAGTGGGCTCACAAGAACCAGAGTAACTAGTGTTAGAACCTTCGCTCTAATACTAATTTGTAACACCCTATTGTGGAACCCAGGGAATGACACGTAACAATAGCTAAATAACTAAATCATTTTTTTAAAACATTTAATAACAACATGTGAACATTAACCTAACATGGACGTTCTCGGGTTCCACAACTATGCTACTAAAGTAAAACAACAAATAAAACACATCTAGTACGACATACAAGATCATGTGAATTAACCATAACAATATTGCATTAACAAAAAGAGTATCATTGCAATTTCAATTACAAATAAATGAGATTTTGAAAAATCTCAATACATCCATAGTCATGGTACAATGAAACCTCATGTCAACATCATGAGTGACTACAATAAAGAAAAAGTACAAGTATAACTGACGAACAACTTTGTGAATGATGTGCATCCAAGAACCTGTCAAGAACAAATTTGTCTCAAATAATATCACCTGTAAGGGGACCCAATGGAAGAAAAGGCATATTTCTCCCAACCATGTGGAACTCAAAAGCTCACCCCCCATGCTAGAAGATAGTAACAGGTCCTCAAATCAAACAAACATCAAGAAGAGATAACAAATGACAACATGACGACATCACAACCACATGACAACTGAAATACTCCCAAAGGAAATGGTATAATCACAGGTGACTCTACACAAGAGACCTAACATATGTACAAGGATAGGAGTGACATCACATAAACATAATAGGTAACCTTGGATAATCTTCTTAGGTTACCGTCCCTCTACCAGAGTTACCCTAAGAAACCTATAATGATCTTCAGCCCCTATACAAACTTATGTGGCATTGAGACACTTCTCGAAAAGACAAAGTGGTTGAATAGCCATTCTAGGGCATCTCAACCTACTTTAACCTAAATAAGCATTAAAGTGCAAGGCGAGGAAAATCATTATCTGAGTTGTTAAATTTTAACTACCCAACCCCTAGAAGCTTAATTTAGTTATCACTAATTAATTTACTTTCATAAGGCTACCCATGGAACCACTTTCAGGTCCGACCCCTCACAAAAGCCACTCCTCCTAGGTACAAATAACTAAAGTAAATGACACATAGCCATTCAACATGAAAAACATCCATTCACATTGAACCATAAAAAGATACCATGATATTCCAATTACAACCACAAACTACACAACATTCATGGCTAATTCAAGGCCAATTTGTACAAAGACAAAGATAAACATTCATCCCTTTTAAAACAAATTGCTAAACTATGCCTCTGGATGCTTCAAAAAGAAATCTCTACCTCCAAAAGAAAAGCCCTTAAAAGTTCAATGATAACAAAATATACATAGTTTCCCTCATATTAACCTTCCACACATTAAGAATTCAACATGCCAACATATATCACTTAAATAAAATTGATGAATTCCACTTATGATTTCCAATCATACATGCCTCATTTAGTTCATTAAGAACTCATTACACAAGAAGACAATATATTCGACTGTGTAAGATGATGCTTAAATCAATAGCTTATAATTCATGAAATTAAGCATTTAAAGACTCATTAACTAAAATCACATATACTTATTATAAATACTAGAGTCAATTCATTAATTCTAAAACTATAAACATATATATTTTACAATTTATTTGAAACCTTATAGCCAATTTTAGGAAGCATACCAGAAACTTAAAATAAATATATAAATATCTCAACATATGTCATTGTCGATTAATAACCAAGTATACATATTAATCAAATATATAAACAAGTTTATGATTCATATTATCGACATTATCCTTTCAAGTAAATTACATTTCATTCCTCAAGAGCCATGAACATTACATGAAGTCCTATTGTTTTTTATTATATTCTTTTCTTTCCTATAGCATGATACAACACTAATCGAATATGAAATAGAAGACATGGAATATACTAAAGTTTGGATAACTGCTGAATCAAGCGAAAAACATAAATACATAATGACACATGATCTTTCTAGACACCACTGAAGTTAGACTCATAAACCTACATACCCAACCAAACAAAGGTTTAGATAAATATCGACTTATCCCAAAAGGGTAAGCAGTTGCATGCGAAAGAAGCACACATACCAAGTGTTCCAAAATATGAAAAAGATAAGGAATGGATTATTGCAACAATACTACCAAAGCCTGAGAAGAATAGTAAGTAATAAGGAAGATTCTAATAAAAGGTCAAAATGACCATACAAACTTAGCAAAATAAAGGAAACAGCCAGACAAAATTTGCACCAACAAGGCCATATCATGAACATATTGTTTGTGGGATAAACTCACGAAATTCCAGGACAAAGGTAATAAAGAGAATCACTGCAACAAGAGGGTGGAACATCTTATCCAAATATATTGAAAGAGCCTTTCCAATAGGATAGGTAATTGCATAGAAAACAATCATAAGAATGCAAACAAGCCAAACACTGTCGGTTCCCAACCATGATTTCAGCCATGCACAAGAAAAAAAATCAACTTTCCAAAAAACTACGAAAGCCATAGAATGAAAAGTTGTAAAGGATATGGCTAAGGTAACATAGTTGAATGCAGAATCCAAAGCTCGCTCATGACACAAACCAACTATATTAATAACACAGGTGCATGTATAGTAAAGAATGATCATATACATTACGAAGTGGCCATGTATACTAAACACAAGTCAATTTCACAAAGAGCCCACAGATAAGCATAAATTTTACACAGCAGTTAGAGACCTTGCAAAATTTTTCCGATGATAAGAATTGTAGAAGTTTAATATAAAGAAAAACCAAGGCATCTGAGTGGAAAAGATACTTCGGGTATTTATGCAAATATATTCATGCCTATGGTTATCTAGATAAAAGGACATGATTCATACTTGTGAGCTTTCCAAGAAAATAGAGACTACACTGAGAATTTCTTAAACTCCTATAGTACGTTGTCAATAAAAAAAACAACTCAAACAAGGACGAAGCAATGACTATGGCCACATGACCGATTAATAGAAGGCGGTATATACAATATAAATTGGTAAGGAGCGTTGTCTCTCCAGAGCACATTTTCTCTTTCTAAGACCTAATCTTTGGCCTCCCTAGGGTATGCTTCTCTACCCTACTCACGGATCACTCCTAGGACCCCTATTCCCTTATAGCACTCTCCACCAACTTCTAACATTCACCTTTGCTCTCAAATCACCATGAGCTCCCATGGGCTCAATTTTGCTACAAAGTTCCCAAAACCACTCTTGGGACTAGGAATAGGTCTTCCAACTATTCCTTGGGTGATATTACTCCACTCTGATCCATCTTGTTTGATTCTTTCTTCACTTGTCCATCGAATTCAAGAAACTTAGTTTTTAGGCCTTGTAGCCTTTTTGGTCAATTAGGCCTCCAAAACCCGGTGTTCTTGGAATAACGCCTAAAATTTCTTAACAAACCCCCAAATTCTTTAGGGATTCCTTCTCTAGACCTCCTAGGCTCCAAGATTTTCTAGGGTTTAGACCTCCTTGGTGTCCGTACATAGGCCTGTCACCAAACCCCTATTTTCAAGGGTTTTTAGGGTATGTAACACAGTCTAGTTTCTTTGACCAAATTGAGTGCTCTAATGGCCTCCTCTACACTTATCCTTGCATACACATGTCCAAGACACATACCCCTACACTTCTACACCATGGATGGGCACAAACCAATCCGTTAAGCAAGCTCTCTTGCTGTTAGAATGCCTATGCACTTGCCTAGAGCTTGATGGTTACATCAACTCCCCTACACATAAAGACTCCAAAAGCTATATTTACACTATGTACACATTCCTCTACTTGATTCCAAGTGGCCATGGAAGCTTTTCCATGGGAATTCAAGTGGGGATCATTGTTTACAAAACTGTCCCTGAACCGGGCAATGAAATCAAGAACCAAAAGAATTTGCAAAACCTTAACTAGTCAAACTAAATGACTAAACCAATGTTGCACAAGGCACGAACATGTCACAAATGAAAGACTCAAAGCATAATTTTAGTCCTTTCAATCCATTAATTGACTGGATGAAGGCTCTATCACAGAAATCCAAACAAACTTGCTCTTTTCCAAGTCACAATCTCTTCTTCCCAAATCTCAGTCCGTACAATAGCTTCCCCACATGTCATATTAGGGTTTTTCTAACCCTATATACCTTATGCCCACATGTTAGGACCCGTAGGTTGGGCTTAGAACATCATTAATTCCATTTTCAAACTTTTAGGAAAAATTTCCAAGACAACATTGTCAAGATTTGCCTAATCTCCTCATTAATACTTCCCAAAACCTCAAGGCTCTAAACTAACCAAACTTTTCAATAGCACACACATAAATTCAACCTTGGGAATTTATAACCCAGTCCTTATTACCTTGGTGGTTGGCTAGAGCCACCTACAAGCCAAAATTTGTAAAGATCTCTGTAGAAGACCTTAAGGTGCTCCTGCACCATTCTCCCCCTACAACAAAGAAGTTAAGGACCTGTGGTGTTAATAGCTTCTCACTGATACCATGCTTCTTGAAATCACTCTCTTCTATCCAAGTAGCCTCCGACTCTGGTTGGTGTCTCCACTTCACTAGGTGCTCCATGTATGTCTTGTGCCTAGTCTTCTTCTTCACCCTTGAATCTAGAATCTTGTCAACTTGTGGTCTGATCGGGTTAGGTACCTTGAGTCCTTACACATCCTTACTCACCTCAGCACTATACTATTCCTCATCCATTTCTGGTCCTTTATACTTTACCAAGTCCTTCACATTGAAGATAGGCGAAACAAACATATCCTTGGGTAACTCCACCTTGTATGCATTTGATCCATACTTAGCCAACACTTTACATGGCCCTATCCTTTTCATTTGTAGCTTACTTGGTATGCCTTTATGTAGTCTTGCCTTGTTCAAGTATACCACCACCAAATCACCTATTTCAAATTGTAGATCTCTCTTCCCTTCATCTCTTTTAGCCTTCAACTTTTGGTTAGCCTCCATTAATGTCTTCTTTACCTGCTCATGAACCTCTCTCATTGACTGAGCAAAATCATCAGCATGTCCATTGATTCCTTCATAACCTTTTAGGTCTCTCAGCTCAAGTACACCTCTTGGATGTAACCCATATACAATTTGAAATGGACTCTTACCAATAGACCTCTTTGTGCTATCACTATAGGAAAATTATGCCTGTGAAATGAATTGTTCCCATCCTTGTCCATACTCCTTAGTTAGACACCTCAACAAGTTACCAAGGACCCTATTTATCACCTTTGTCTATTCATCCGTTTGAGGATGATATGCTGAACTATGAGACAAGTTGGTTCCTAACCTCCTCAAAAGAGTTTTCCAAAAATGTCCCATAAACTTCACATCTCTATCTACAACTATACTCTTTGGAAACCCATGTATCCTAACTACCTCCTTGAAGAATAGGTGTGCAATCTGACTTGCATCATGTGTTGTTTTGCATGGGATGAAATGGCTCATCTTGCTGAATCTGTCCACTACCACAAACACACTATCAAAACTAGTCAGTGTCCTAGGTAGCCCTACTATGAAGTCCATGCTTATGCATTCCCATGGTCTATTTGGGATGGGTAATGGCTGATAAAGACCTGCATTTTTTGATGTTCCCTTTTCCTTTTGACACACTCCACATTGCTCCACATACCTTCTTACATCTCTTTGCATCTTAGGCCACCAATAGAACCTCTCCACTAAGTCTAGGGTCTTGTTCAATCCAAAGTGTCCACTCAAACTACCATTGTGCTTTTCTTGGATAAGATTTCCCCTCATGGAACCTCTTGGAACACATAATTGTTTCCCTCTAAACAATAGACCATTCTACAAAGTATAATATGCATATTCACTGTGAAGATGGTTTTCAAAATCAGTACATACCTTGTAGATCACTGAGAAATCAGAATCTCCTTCATAAAGATCCTTGAACCCTTCAACCCCTATACTCTGCAGTTGTATCTCCTATATGGTAAGAAAAATCCTACAAAGTGCATCTACAACCTTTTTGTTAACCCCTTTCATGTGCTTGATATTAAAGGTATATGACTGCAAAACCTCCATCCATTTGATGTGCCTCAAACTGAGCTTCTCTTGAGTGTTGATGTAGCTTAAGGCCTGATTGTCGGTGTATACCACAAATTATTTGGGCAATAGGTAGTGCCTCCACTTTTTAAGAGCTTGTACTAAAGCATATAACTCTAAGTCATAGGATGAGTACCTAGACTTTGCTTCATTTAGCCTTTCACTAAAGAATGCCACTGGCTTGCCTTTTTGGCTTAGGACTGCACGAACTACTATGTTGCTTGCATCACATTCCACTATGAATGGTTTGTCAAAAATTGGTAAAACTAGGATTGGTTGGGTAGCTATCTCCCTCTTCAATCTTTCAAATCCTTCATTGGCTTCTTTGGTCCACAAAAACTTTGTTTTCAGTCCTCCTTTGATGGTATCAAGGACCGGTGCACAAATTTCATTAAACCTTTTAACAAACTTCCTATAGAATTGAGCTAATCCATGGAAACTCCTAACAATAGTCCCTGTCTTGGGAGTAGGTCAATTGAGAATGGCTTCAACCTTGCTCTTTTCCATCTTCAAGTTCCCTTGAGATACTAAAAATCCTAGGTAGACTAGCTCTTGCTTCATAAACTCACTCTTCTCAAGATTTATGGTGAGCTTCTCCTCTTGAAGTTTCTTCAACACAAGTTCTATGTGCTTCATATGTTCTTCTTCTTTTTTGCTAAAGATGAGGATATCATCTAAGTAGAATACCACAAAGACTCCTATATAGTCCTTCAAGACCTCATTCATCACCCTCATAAATGTGCTAGGTGCATTTGTAAGCCCAAATGGCATTACTAACCACTCATATAACACCTCTATGGTTTTAAAAGCTGATTTTCATTCATCTCCCTCTTTCATCCTAATCTGATAGTAGCCACTTTTCAAATCAATCTTGGAGTAGTACTTAGCACCCCCTAAACAATCCATTAAGTCTTCTATCCTAGGAATAGGAAACCTATATCTAACGGTTATCCTATTTATGGCCCTAGAATCAATGCACATTCTCCACTTATCTCCCTTCTTAGGTGCCAACACCACTGGAACAACACATGGGATTATGCTTTTTGTGATCAACCCTTGGTCCAAAAGCTCCTGAACTTGCCTTGTTATCTCCTTGTTCTGCTCCGGTGTCATCTTGTATGCAACCTTGTTAGGAAATGTTGCTCCTGGCACAAAGTCTATTTGATGACTGATTTCCCTCTTAGGTGGTAGTGTAGTTGGTGTGCCTTCACAAATGATATCCCTGAACTGCTCCAACAGTTGCTTCACTTCTGTTGTCATAGGTAGCCAACTAGGTGACTCCTCCACCTTTGGCTTCAACATGATTGCATAGACAACTCCTTCTTCCTCCTTCATATCTTTTAGGAATTCCTTTCCACTCATCAAAAGTGCACTGGATTCTGCCTTCTCCACTGTGCTTTCTTCTATCAAAGACTATATTTTGTAAGTCACTCCATCCTTCTTGAATGAATACTTGTTCTCCTTGCCATGGTGTACTGCCTCCCTATCATATTGCCATGTTTTGCCAAGCAAGATATGGCATGCATCCATTGGTAACACATCACATAGTATCCTATCTTGATACTTCCCTATAGCAAACTCAACCCATACTTGTTCATTGACCAATATATTATGCCCCTTATTCAACCAAGTGTCCTTGTAAGGACACACATGGGGTATCTTGATGAGGTTCAACTTTTGTACTGCCTCCTCTGATATGACATTATCAATAGATCTTGAGTCAATGATGACCTTGCAAACATTACCTAGTATCTTGCACTTGACTCTAAAAAGAGCTCTCCTTTGTTTGTGTTCATCCTCGGTAAGTGCTTTGATCAAGATCCTTCTCAACATGAGACTCTCTCCTTTCTCTGAATCTAAACTCACCTCTGAGTGCTTGGAACATTCCTCTTCTTGGATATAAGTAATCTT
Organism: Sequoiadendron giganteum; assembly: GCA_007115665.2. NCBI lineage: Eukaryota > Viridiplantae > Streptophyta > Pinopsida > Cupressales > Cupressaceae > Sequoiadendron > Sequoiadendron giganteum. Next base: position 613,169,545 of record CM021100.1, on the reverse strand, counting down.
CTTCTCACCTTGTGAAGATGTTGGCTTGTCAGGACACCTATAAGCTGGATGACCCAACTGTCCACAATTGTAACACTTCATGGAAGCAAAATGAGAACTTCTCCGAAATCCTCCTAATCTTCCTCTTCCACCATTGATAGAGCTTCTACCTCTATATCCCCCTCTACTATTTGTCTCTTGGAATTTTTCACCCACCTTAGAATCTCCTTGGCTTCTATTCTCATTTCTCCTTCCACAAAAACCTCCTCTATGTCCACCTCTAGGGTCTTTGCCTCTTCCTTTACCCCTGGTATTAGAATCTTGTTTCTTTTTTAGTTTCTCTTCCACTTTAATAGCCATCTGATAGCAGTTATGGAGGGTAGTAAGTGTGAAGAGACTCAACTCCTCTTGTATGTTCCATCTAAGGCCATTCAGATACCTAGCAACCTTGATGCTTTCAGTTTATTGCACTCTAGACCTAAGGCTTAGCTTTTGGAACTCTTATGTGTAGGCAGCTACATCTAGTTCTCTTTGTCTAATATTTTGCCTCTTCTTATGCAATTGGATTTCATTGTCCTCTAGTTGATATTTTTCATTTACTTTAGCCACCATTGTTTTCCAATTTCCTATTGGCTTCTTGCCTTCCTTCTCTCTTTCTTCTTGCAAGAACTTCCACCAAGTTAATGCTTGTCCTCTTAACCTGTATTTGGCTATCTTCACCTTTTGTGCCTCTGTAATCCCATCACATTCAAAGTGATTTTCCATTCCCTCAATCCATTCCATAACTAACTCTGCATCCATTCTTCCTGTGAAAACAGGGATGCATTCTAGTGCCTTGCCACTTAATGCCTTCAATGTTTTGAGGAAGGGTTCCTCTGCTAATGGAGGGTCAGGCTCTGGTTCTATATCTTCCTCAACTTGGTTCTTACCCTTGTCTTTGTTGCCTGCTAACTGCACTTTCATCTTGCTTGCCGACTCTGCAACCTCTTGGAGTTTTTGCTTCATCTCCTCCACAACTTCTTCAAGTCATCTATTCTTTTCTTGTTGTTCTGTCAAATCTCTAGCTAGCTCTGCATTAGTCACCATGGTGCTTTCTCCTATGGATTCACTTATCTTTGATAGGGTATGTGTAGGATCATGATGGAAAAAATAGGCCCTTAAGTGGCAATGAAAATACATAAAATCAAAGTTAGGCAGCTTGACATAAAAATTTGAATACGTTATCTATATTATTTCAAAAATATGTAAGAATAGAATCTATAGAAAATTGAATTTAGTTTCTAAACTACTAGGTTTATTTAAAAAAAGAAAAATCTATTTGGTGAAAATTTGACATTTCAATGCAGTAGTACTTGAATTTCAAGGAAAAATAAGAAGTAGGTGTATGTCTGACCACCCTAACCACAATAAAATGATAATATTTTTTTATAAGATTTTAGATATAAGTGGAGGACTCATGTCCCTATGTGATGCATATTTTTTTATAATTTTTTTCCAAGTAAATAATTAATTATAATTTTTTTATTACAACATTTAAAAAATATAAAAACTCGTATGTCTGACCACCTTAACTTGGTAAAAACTTCATGAAATTTGATTTTTCATTTTTTAATCTTATAGTATGTGAAGCATAGAATGTGATGTATGTTTTAGATTCAAAAAATGTGATACCATTTGAAAGCTATAGATATTTTTCAATCAGCCTATCAATTAGGACTTTAGTCGTAATTCAAATAGAAAAAGAATAATAATAATTTATTAAATTCAAAGTAAAGAATAATTTATATTGGTCGAAAGCTGAGAATATCCTTTAAAAAATCTTTTCGTTTCATCAATTTTGGGTAAAAAAAGGTTGCCAACCACATGGGCCATCATATCACTTACATATCGCCATGTTTTGGCTCATCATGATCTTGCACATACCCGACATTCACTTCTCAATTCCCAAGCCTTTTTTATGGATCTGATACCAATTTGGTGGGGAGTGCTATCTCTCAAGAGCACATTTTCTCTTTCTAAGACCTAATCTTTGGCCTCCCTAGAGTATGCTTCTCTACCCTACTCAGGGATCACTCCTAGGACCCCTGTTCCCTTATAGCACTCTCCACCAACTTCTAGCATTCACCTTTGCTCTCAAATCACCATGAGCTCCCATGGGCTCAATTTTGCTACAAAGTTCCCAAACCACTCTTAGGACTAGGAATAGGTCTTCCAACTAATCCTTGGGTGATATTACTCCACTATGATCCATCTTGTTGGATTCTTTCTTCACTTGTCCATTGAATTCAAGAAACTTAGTTTTTAGGCCTTGTAGCCTTTTTGGTCAATTAGGCCTCCAAAACCCGGTGTTCTTGGAATAACGCCTAAAATTCCTTAAAAAACCCCAAAATATTTAGGGATTTCTTCTCTAGACCTCCTAGGCTCCAATATTTTCTAGGGTTTAGACCTCCTTGGTGTCCATACACAGGCATGTCACCAAACCCCTATTTTAAAGGGTTTTTAGGGTATGTAACACAGTCTAGTTTCTTTGACTTAATTGAGTGCTCTAACGGCCTCCTCTACACTTCTCTTTTCATACACATACCCCTACACTTCTACACCATAGATTGGCACAAAGCAATCCGTTAAGAAAGTTCTCTTGCTGTTGTTTTATTCTAGCACCTAGCCAGAATGCCTCTGCACTCGCCTAGAGCTTGATGGTTACATTAACTCCCCTGCACACAAAGAATCCAAAAGCTATATTTACACTATGTACATAGTCCCCTACTTGATTCCAAGTGACCATGGAAGATTTTCCACGGGAAATCAAGTGGGGATAATTGTTTACAAAACTGTCCCTAAACCGGGTAGTGAAATCAAGAACCAAAAGAAGTTGCAAAACCTTAACCAGTCGAACTAAATGACTAAACCAATGCTGCACAAGGCAGAAATAGGTCACAAATGAAAGATTCAAAGCATAAGTTCAGTCCTTTCAATCCATTAATTGACTAGATGAAGGCTCTGTCATAGAAATTCAAACATACTTGCTCTTTTCCAAGTCACAATCTCTTCTTCCCAAATCTCAATCCATACAATAGCTTCCCCACATGTCATATTAGGATTTTCCTAGACTTTTATACCTTATGCCCACATGTTAGGATCCTTAGGTGAGGCTTAGAAAATCATTAATGCCATTTTCAAACTTTTAGGACAAATTGCCAAGACAACATTGTCAAGATTTTCCTAATCTCCTCATTAAGACTTCCCCAAACCTCAAGGCTCTAAACTAACTTAACTTTTCCACAACACACACATCAATTCAACCTTGGGACTTTATAACCTAGTCCTTATTACCTTGGTGGTTGGGTAGAACCACCTACAAGCCAAAATTTGAAAAGATCTATCCAAAAGACCTTAAGGTGCTCCTGCACCATAAACCCAACATAGTGACATTTTGGTTAGCTGTATTGACAACAAACAAGAAATAAGGTGAAAAAAGTTGGAGATGATTCATGATTCGAGATCTTTCATGCAAATTTTTAGAGAAAGTGATCATAACAAATTTAAAATAGACGGCCTTCTAAATAAGATAAACAAATTCTCTATTTCTCTATGATATTAAAATTGACTAATCATTTACATTAGTGTATCTTTTCTTGTGAAGGTTTCTTATGAACGATTTCCACATCAAGACACCAAATACGACAAACATATTTTTAGAGTCTTAAATTCATATCAATACTACATAATTTCAGAGAAGAAAACCTGGTGTATCCTTTGAAATTTGAAGAGCGATGAAGCCAAGCACAAGATTTCTAGCATGAAATCTTTCCAGATCCAACAAATCCACCAGATTTTGATACCCTTTATGCAAATTTTCAGCCAAAACCCCAGAAAATACAAAGGCAAACTTCTTCCCGTGAAAACAAACTTTTTCTTTCGAAAACCAATTTTCATGTCTAAAAATTAATCTTCTTTCTATGTTATATCATTCATTTTAGATCGCATTTCAAATCCATCACTTAATTGATACTTCACATGCAATTAATTACCAAGTTCAACTTTTCTAACATCATGTTCAAAACAAGATATTTTTGCAAATTCAATTCATAACTAATTTCTATAATTTAACAGTTTTGAAAACATTGAAGTTGCATAATCAAAGAAATTACACATAATTATTCTTCCACAAATAATATATTTTAATAATCCATAATAAATCTAATTCCTCAAATATTTTAAAATAAACTTTCAAATTAAACATGATAATTCATACTTTAATTCTAATAAAGAAATAAATCATTGATAATTCTAATACATATGATTAAACCATTTAATGAATCTAAGAAAATCAAATGACATGACAAACAACGAATAACATGATAGAATGAACATCAAAAAGACAAATGGGTAACAAAATGATACTCGTTCTTTCTAGAATGATGGTTCAAGATAGAGGACCAGCACTATCTCCCTTTAAAAAATCCCATTGAACCTTGGAATGCTAAAAAGTGACGAAGCAAGTGGAGTCAATGCATGTACTTGAAAATTGCATCAATCTACACGATTGACCAAAACAACACATATATATTAGAAGACAAACCATGAAGAAGAATCTCAGCATAGCAAGGAACTCATGGATGAGTATTGCTACATTATCTCCTTCACCTGAATTGACATAAAACATTACATCAAACATCAATTACATCAGAGTACCAACATTAACATTCAAGAACAATATATACCCCATAATAATGCCATCTCGTGAAAGTAAAAAAAGGATCTTAAAATCAAGTGTATCATCAATTGAGTATCACAACTAGCCATATAATCCATGACATAGTGCATCAAAGTAATATAATCTCAAAAGAAACTAAACAACTAACAACAAATCAAAACAACTAAAATATCAATGTCATCTGGAGTGTCACTACAGTCATGCCAAGCAAAACATATTCAAACATGGATAATAGAATAGGTGAACTAGAATAATAAATAGTCCATTATGGGAAAAGGGAAAACAACATCATGAAACATATTGATATAAGACAAGAAATCTATGTAAAAGTTGGCTTGTCAATTCAAAATTGGGGCTACATTATCTGGCACTAAATGTAATTCCCCACCACATAACCCTAGAGGAAGTTGCAATAACTACAAAAAATGCACAATTTTCTTAATTAAAAGTACAATGTAACATGAAATTTCTCTATCTATCGCCAACATCCTCTAAGGCTATGAGACTAAGGTTACGTCTAAACCCATAACATAAACATAAATACATTCATAACAAAATATTAACTACTTAATAATTAAATGTACATACATTCCAAACATAGAAATTGAATCACATAGATAAGATATACATCAAGATTCCAATATTACATTAATTCATCGTATAAGGTTTACAACACTCATTCCTCGAATGAGGTAGATCATACATATGTGTTAAAAATACATGAGACCTCCTCGATTATAATTGAGGAGTAATAAAAGTAAAAGAGTCATCTATAACAATAATCTAAGCATGGAATAAATAAGTTGGAATCCATGAGCTCTCCAATTGGAAAACCTTGACATCATGAACTAAAGAAAATGGGACCCAATGGTGTGGGGTGCATGTTCCTCCCAACTAAGTGGTACCTAAAGGCCCACCCCTTGTCCTAGGAGATAGTAACAAGGATCCAAGACCAAAACCTACTACCTCTAGACACAAGCTGACACATACTGACTCAAACTAACACAAGTATAAGGTCCACACTATTACAAAGGTTACATTTCTTCTAGAGATGAAAAAACCAAGTAAGTCAACTGAACCATACAAATTGTACATACCAACTATTGTCTTAGTAAGAGTGTCATCACATAGCTTGACATGGGTTACCTAATGAGGATCTTCCTAGGCCCTGACCCCCATCTTGGGATATCCTAGTAGACTCAACTGATCCCTGGCTCCCATACTCACTCACACGGGATCAAACACCTTTCGAAAAGACAAGGTAGATGACCTTTGCCATTCCATGCCTTCCCACTCATCTTAAGCCCAAACGAGCACTTGAGTCCATGAGTGAGGCTATCTTATCTTACTTAGTATGAAATACTACCCAATCCCATAAATACTTTAATTATGTTTTCACTTGATTAACTATCTATGAAAGGTTACCCAATTTACCTCTTTAGGGCTCTAGCCCATAACAGAAGCCACTCTTCTACCTGACAACACACATATCAATACCATGCCAAGGGTAACATAGTGCACAAAACTAGATAAAATAACCCACTCCAACATTGGAGGCAACACTTAAAAAAATCCACTCGTAACATTGGAGGCAACAAATAACAAAATCCACTCCAAAAAAAGGATGCAACAAATAACCCAATCTACTCCAAACAAAGGAGGCACAAATCCCCATTCATGGAAATTGGGTAATTTCCTGACAACAAGGAATGTACTACCCAAGGGAATTAAAATGGGTTGACATTACAATACGACAACCCCCAAATCTAAAGATTCTTTTGGAAGACTTACAAATTATTGACTAACACTTTAACCATTTTTTCCCAAAAAACAATTAGAACAAATCATATACAAAGGGATATCAATGAAAAGAAATAGATCTATCATTTGGATTTCCTAAATTCACTTTCATTTAATGAAAAACAATAATATAAAAATTTCTAAATTTAACTAATTAAATTAAAAACCCTTTTCTGAGACAGATAAGAAAATCAATATTTCAATATCTATAATTCCTCAATTACTCTTAATAAAATTATCCATTTCCTCTTATAATTTATTTCACTTAAATCTTCTATCTACCCTTTTAATACATGCACCTAAAAATAACAAAACATTAATATAATGTATATACATCTATATATATATATATTCAATTTATTTAAAACCCAACACTATTACTTAATAAAATTTATAAATATTTATATATCTAAAATATATATTCTAAATATATGTATGCATACTCTAATTTTAATCTTTTGTTATGAATGTATTTATGTTTATGTTATGGTTTTAGACGTAACCTTAGTCTTGTAGCCTTAGAGAATGTTGGCGATAGATAGTGAACTTTCATGTTACATTGTACTTTTAATTTTTTTTAAATGTGTGTTCTTGTAGTTATTGCAACTTCCTCTAGGGTTACGTGGTGGGGAATCACACTAAATATTATAGAGAAATAGAGAAATTGTAAAATAGTTGTTACAAAAACACTCAAGACTCACAGGTAAATGAGCGATGATTGAAAACCCACATTAAATAGAACCTCAATAGAGGACAAGCAATATATGTAATAGTTAGCTTCTCAATTCTAAATTCGAGCTACATTATTTGACGCTAAATATTATAGACAATCAAGCAAATTGGAAAATAAATTTTGGAAAAACACTTGAGCACCACAGGAAAATGACAAATGACCAACAGCCCACATTAAACATAAAATTACGATGATGAACAATTTGTTATGGGAAAAAAAATATTATGGAACATATTGGTAGAAGCCAAGCAATCTATCTAACACTTGGCTTGTCAATTCTAAATTTGAGCCACATTAGTTGGCACTAAATATTAAAGACAAATAGGAAAATTGCAAAACTAACTATTAGGAAAATACTTCAGAACCATAGGAAAGTGACAGATGATCAAAAACCAACATTAAATAGAACAAGATCATAGAATGCACTATCAGGAGGACATATTTTTACCATCTCGTAGAATCAAATATGCTTACAAAAACCTTTGTTGTTGGTCACATTTCTTTTGTTGAGCCTAGTTCAAATGAAGAACCTAGTCCTAGCAAAGAAATTATTGTTACACCTTGTGTAGATACTGATAGAGTTTCAATTTGAGGCTTATTTGAGCATACCTTAAATTCTATCAGTGTGTCAACAAGGTGTACCAACATTTTCTTCACTTGCACTGGGTTCTTCATTTCAACTGGATTCTTCACTTTGAATGTTGTTTGTAAGTAATTCACATACATACATGTCCACACATAAAAAAAATTTGGGAAAGATTTAAAATCACAACAAAACACTCAAGAATCATAGGAAAATGACACATGAACAAAAACCCCCAAAATTTGTTCAATTTAAATTATTGAAAACAATCTTTCTTACAAGAAAAATAGAATAATTTGTTACAAGGAGCTTCAAACAGAGCAAGGGGAAAGAGTATCATGAGACATATTGATACAAGATAAGCAATCTATGTAACATGTGGCTTGTCAATTCTAGATTCAAGTTGCATTATATGGCACTCAATATTATAGATAAATAGGGAAATTGTAAAAGAATTATTAGTTAAACATACATACATATATATATATGCATATATACAAATATACATATATATACATATGCATATATATTTATATTATATATATGTGTGTGTGTGTATAAATATATATGTATTTATTTATATATACATATATGTATACATGTATATATATATATATATATATATATATATATTTTCATATAATGTGAACTGTATGTGAAAACTAGTGCTTCAAAACATAGATAGATACATATATGCATATATATATTGAAGACAAATAGATTAATTGTATGACACACATTAGAATAACACTTACTCGTTACTAAATATTATACAAAATAATTGGCATTAAATTTTGGCACTAAATATTGAAGACAAATAGGAAAATTACAAAAAGAAGTATTAGGAAAACACTTCAAAACCATAGGAAAGTGACAGATGATCACAAACCAACATTAAGTAGAGCAAGATAATAGGATGCGCTATGAGGAGGATGCATTTTGACCATTTTGTAGAATCAAAGATGCTCACAAAAACCTTTATTGTTGGACACATTTATTTTTTCGAGCCGAGTTCAAATGAAGAACCTAGTCCTAGAGAAGAAATTTGTGTTACACCTTGTTTAGATACTGATAGAGTTTTAGTTTCGTACTTATTCGAGCATACCTAAAATTCTATCATTATGTCGACAAGGTGTAACATCATTTTCTTCACTTGCACTGGGTTCTTCATTTGAACTAGATTCTTCACTTTGAATGTTGTTTGGACATAATTTCACATACATACATGTCCACATATTAATTTTTTTGGGGAAAGATTTAAAATCACAGTAGAATACTTAATAACTATGGGAAAATGACACATGATCAGAAACCCTAAAATTTCATAATTTAAAAAATTGAAAAAAATCATTCTTACAAGAAAAATAGAATAATTTGTTATAGGGAGCTTCAAAAAAACCAAGGAAAAAGAGTTTCATGAAACATATTGATACAAGAAAAGTAAGCTATGTAATAGGTGGCTTGTCAATTCTAAATTCAAGCTGCGATGTCTGGCACTCAATATTATAGACAAACAGGGAAATTGTAAAAGAACTATTAGTTAAACATGCATACATATATACACATGTAAATATATTTAAATATTATATATATATATATATATATATATATATATATATATATATATATATGTATATAAATATATATATTTATATATACATATAGATATATATATATATATATATTCACATACAATGTGAATTGAATGTGAAAATCAATGCTTCGAAACATAGATAGATACATATAGGCATATATATATATTGAACACAACTAGAGTAATTTTGTGACAGGTATTAGAATAACACTTATTTGTTACTAAATATTAAAGACAAATAGGGAAATTGCAAAAGAAATCGTAGGGAAACACTTAAGAACCATAGGAAAATTACAAAAATTGAGATACATAAAAGAGGCTTAGATTAGGAGAAGATCATAGGATGCACAATCAAGAGGACGTATTTTAACCATTTTGCAAGATAGAAAATACTCAGAAAATCCTTTGCTATTGCTCACATTTCTTTTCACAAACCCATTTCAACACAAAAAAGGGAAATTGTAAAAGAGCTATTAGAAAAATAGTTAATAATCACAGGAAAATAATAGATGCTCGAAAAAACCATATTTCTATTACATATATACATATATAGTCACATGTATATATATTTATATTACATATATATATATGTATATATATACATACACACATTTATACATACAATGTGAACTGTATGTGAATTATCGTTGTATTATAATGATTTCCTCACAACATAAATAATATGTATATATGTTATTTTAAACTCTTTTAAAAATCATAGTCTGCATAAATACGAATAAGAATAGTATACAAATTTGTTTAGACATCTATATATAAATTCCTATTACATTGTGAAATGAGCCATAGTGGTCTTTGTCTGTATATATGGATATATATCTACCTATATGTATATTTTAAAATATGGATCGGGAAATTCAATACATATATATATGTGTGTGTAAATGTGTTTGTGTATGTGTCAGGCAATTCAATATAATTTCACATTTTTTCTATAATATTTAATACCTAATAAGTGTTGTTCGAATACTTCCTATACAATTTCTCTATTTGTCTTCAATATCTACTACAAAAAAATGTAGCTTGAATTTTATATCAATATGTTTCATGATATTCCTTTTTCCTCATCTGTTTCAACTACCTACACTGAACTACCTAGGCCTCCTTATGGTAGCAGTGGAGCTTGCTACCTGCATGCACTAACATTGGCTAGATTGCCTGCCTCGATACGTAGAAGTAGAATGGTAAGTGTTTTCCCATGTGGGGGATTTTCAATTGACAAGATAACTCTTACATAGACTCGATGCCATGTATCAATATGTTTAATGTGGGTTTTCTATCATCTATAGTTCACCTCTGATTCTTATACTATTTTGTTAATATTTATGTTTCAATTTCTCTAAGTAGAATCATTGTATAAGAGGTATTAGAATAACACTTATTTGATACTAAATATTATAGATAGGAAAATGACAAATGTTCAAAAACCCACATTAAATAGAACTTTAAAATATAGAGAATAGAAGAGGCAAACTATAATAATGAACAGTTTTCTATGGGGAACTAGAAAAAAGAATATCATGAAGAATAGTTTGTTATGGGGAACTTCAAATAGTTGAGACAAAAAGGTAAATTGGAAAAGAGCTATTAGAAAAACACTTAACAATCATAGGAATATGATAGATATTCGAAAACCCACATTACATAGAACTTTAAAATATCGAGAATAGAACATGCAAACTATGATAATGAACAATTTGGTAAGGTTAACTAAAAAAAGAATACCATGAAGAACCGTTTGTTATGGGGAACTTCAAACACTCAAGAAAAAAAGAATATCATGAAACATATTCATAAAAGACACATAACATGTTCCATCCGGACAAAATAACTATGACAAATAACACTTTTCTATAAGCAACTTCAAACACATGAGGAAAAAATAATATCATGAAACATATTGGTACAAGACAAGCAATCTATGTAACAATTTTAAGAGGTGTTAGAATAACACTGAAGAATCACATGTAAATGACAAAACAACAGAATCTCGCATTAAGTAGAAGTTGTTAGGACAATGGGTACCAATAATCTGTGCAAAATGTGTATCACAATAGACCTAATTGAAAATATGAGCTACACTACCTGACACTAAATATTATACACAAATAGATAAACTCTAAAAGAGATATTAGAATAACACTTAACAACTTTCATACTAACCCTCTACATATATATATATATATATATATATGCAATCACTCCTATGATAATCTGCATTTGCTCCTATGTTAATGGGTATACCGCCAAAGATGCATAAAGATAACTACAAACAATAAATGAAGCATGAAAAAATTACTAACCCTAAACATAATTTTTGACGAAAGAAAGAAGAATGAACTGAAATAAATCCATCCATACAGAGCCATAATCTCTTTGAAGTATCCAAAATGGGTATAATGACAAAGATACAAACATATAACAAGGAAAAATAAGTAGAGGGCAAAAGACATGAACAATAAATTAATCATTTATGCAAAATACCCATGTAAAATGACTTACAGATTCCAGAGCACAACAGTCTTAAAACCCTCCAATATACTATAAAATGGAGTCGAAGGCGACGATCTTTACAATATTCTACTATCAAACCAACATGGCAATGGCTCTTTCAACACTACAACTTAATCAATATACTTTTTATAGATACATAAAAAAGCCTTCATAATCATTTGCATCTATTGCATGACTTATTTGCATATTCATATCTCTCATTGCATGTTTCATGTGACCATTTGCATATTTCATCGATCCGTTAACTTTAAAATATATCCTTCATTAAGTCATTATCACCTATTTTATAAATGCATTCGCATAAGCAATTCATAAGCCGGTTCATTTAAAATCATAACTCATCCATTTCCATAATCATTTTTGCATGTGTCAATTGAATTATCATTAAAATATTACTTGTAGTTATTCACTATACTCCATTAATTAATGGAAATTCATGAAATCAGTCAATCATTTAATCCATTATCATTAAATCATTCATACATGCACTTAATCCTATGTTTTTAAGTATATACTATGTCATATATTACCTTCTATTATAATTAATTTCAAAAAAGACATTTTTCCATCTCACCATTTATCCCACATTCCTCCCACAACTTAGACTCATCTCATTAATTCATCTATAATTACTTGTTTCTTCCTCACATTTGATGGGCAAATTCTTAATCTCATTCTGATCAAATTCCATAAAACTTCTTGTGCTTTTGCTAGTAAAATCTGAGAGCAAATCCAAGATAAAGGAAAAAGGATAGCGATGGAGATAGATGTTTTTTTGAAGATTCATGCGGTTTGAATGATTTAGTTTTATGCTACATGCGTTTTCATTTAAAGATGCTTCATTGAACGTCATGTTGGAAATTTGATTGATGTTTTACAGATTAAATCATTAGTTTTCAGTTTTTCACCATTACATAATGGTGAACCTGACGTGAATGCTTATTTTAGCATAATTTTGCATAAGGAATGTGAAACAACAATATTGCGGGCTAAGATTTGGTGAATAAGTATGTCAACACATGTAGTTGCATCCGATTTCTTTTTTTGCTCTTTTGGGGATGATATTTCTATTCTGATTCGTTCATTTTTTTTCTTTTACATGGCATGGAATACTTCCCCGAGTGGTGGCATGATTTTCTTTCATTGACATAACCAAGGGTGGCGTATCATACTTGTGCAGCCTCTTCTATATTTGCATGACCAGTGGATTTCCAGGCTTAAATTCATTTGCAGATCACTCTATTATTTGGTGGTCTTTCTTGGTTCGCAGATGACAAACACTTGAAAGATTCCTTAAGAGAATTTGCAGTCATCGATTTTAAGTGCCTAAAATCTGATCAGTAGAAATCTTTCCCAAGGCGTGTCAAATCAGCAGCATCCCTTTATTGGCAACACATTTGCATTAGCAATCGATTTTTGTTGGAGGATCAAAACGGACTGCAAGCTCAAAATTTGTGACTAAATGAAATCTGCGCCATTGTGACTTTCTTGGTTTTTTTTTCCACTTTATGAAATTTCTCTTATGTGCTAGAAAGAAGACATTTACAGGTGAAACAATCTAGAGCAGTAGTTAGGCAGAATAAAACGCAACTTTCAGGGAAAGCATGAATGAAATTCGGAGAATAATGAGGCAGAAACATACTTTGTAATCATTGTTTTTTTCATTTTTTCTGCAAACATGTCAATCTGAAAAATCTAATTTGATATTCTGCAAACATACCTTGTAATCTCAGCTTCCTATTTTCGACATATCAAAAATTATGTGATTCTGAAAATCTAATTTAATACGCTGCAAAATATGGCTTTCCTGACAAACGTTTTTTTTTTCTTAAATTTCTAAGATTAGATTGGTTTAGTTTTAATTTAGATTTCAACGTAGATTAATTGGCTTTAATTTAGATTTTTTAGCCTAGATTTTAATTAGCTTTAATTTAGATTTTTACCTAGATTTCAATTACCTTTAATTTAGATTTTTTCGTAGATTTTACTTAACTTTAATTTAGATTTCAAAGTAGATTTAATTTAGATTTGAATTAACTTTAATTTTGATATTAATTATATTTAATTTAGATTTTAAATTAGATCTTAATTTAGATTTTAATTAGATTTAATTTATATTTTAAATTAGGATTAAATTTAGTTTAGATTTTAAATTCGAATTAACCTTAATTTAGATTTCACTTTTACATTTAAATTTAAATTTAGATTTTTTTATTTTTTTTTAACTTTTAGATTTGTATTTAATTTTAATTTTAATTTAGATTTAGTTTTAACTTAGATTAGATTGACTTTTTAGGACTAGTTTTTTTTTTAATTTAGATTAATTTAGATTAAATTTTTAGTTTTTAATTAGTTCTTAACTTAGATTAGTTTAGATTAATGTCTTTTTCTTTTTTAGTTTAATTTTAATTTCGGGACTAATTTGGTTAAGTTGGTTTCTTGTGCAAGTTCGTTTGATAGAGACTTGAAATCAAAACACATGATTGTCGAAGAAACGAGGCATGGAATCACTAATGAGATTTTGATGCAGGACGATTATCGAAGACATGATTTTGAAACCAATTGTCTTTAAGATCAGAAAATATTTTGTTTGGTGCTTTAAAAAGAATAATTATCTTCTTTCACATAGGCTTAACTAGGGGTGAATGAACATTGTTTGTTATGATTGAGATGGTAGGGAGTATGCTCTCACCTTGTGTGAACTTGGTGATCAGAAACTAGACCCATCTCCTTTCTATGTGTTTAATTCCTTAAAGGGCTTGCCTCCCCCGCTTCGAAAGGAGGGAATGATCCAAACTGGTAATAGGCTAAAGCCAAACCACTTCTAGCCGGTATATACAATGGGTGCTTTAGGAAAGTTCAAGTACCACAAATGATTATGCTGACAAGTGATTCCCTCAGTAGCCACGTGGTATATGAAAACCTGTAAGAGTGTAAAATCTATAGGTTGGGAGTCCTCCTTAACAGATCTAATCTTGCCGTATGTATAGCCCACCCGAATGGATGCCCTTACTAGACACCTATCATTTTTAGTTGCAAAAATCCCATCTATTTAATAGCACGAAAATGATCGTTGTGAAGGCATCCAAACGCTCGTAGTTTGTAGTAGAGGTGATCAACCCACCATGGGAGATTCATGGGGGTTGGAAGCTTGGTTGAATTGAGAAGTGAGTGCACTATAAGGGGGAGCCCGTGTGGCCAAGCTTTTGAATTCATCTGCTAAGAATAAGTATGATTGGGGAAACCCATGTGGAATTTGGCAAATATTATCCTTTTCAACCTCAGGATTTGTGCTTGTATTGCTAAAATCAAACAACATCCATGATTGAAAACAAATTAAAAAATATTTTATTTATTGTGCCTTGCATGTGTGTATTCAAAACATTGTCAAAACAAATCAAACATCACACCAAAATCTGGTAATATTTCAACTTTCATACAAACTGAACCAAAAATTTCCAAACAAGTTGTTTAAACCAAAATATTTGTTCACATTCCATCACATTCACTAGCTTACTTGCATCACTTAAAGAAATATTAGGTTGCATATACCTTTTTGAAAACTTTGGAATAGGGAAACTCACCATATCTTGTCATAGGCCCATTGCTACAAAGAAAAGTTATCATTGACCTTATCATTTTCCACATTAGTCCTTGTCACTTTGGTGTAACCTTTAAACTCATCAGTCTAGTTTAAGGCTCACCTTGTCATTGAACTTGTCACTTGTCATCCACTCTCCTTGAGGTCATTGATAATTTCATTTGGAAACATTGGACTATCTTAGGTTGGCTAGTAATTCCTTCCCTAAGTTTCACAACAAAGGTGCATAGTTCATACCATAGTCATCTCAACTGCATATCATATTTTACATAATGCTTTGCATTAACATCATTCCTATTTCAGACTTGGTCATACTTTAGATTATAGTGGCATTTTCATTACCCTCATTTTCGCATATCTTATTCCAAAAATACCAAAAAACATAGTCTTAATCTCATATCATTTGCATTCCCCATTTTGAGCAAATATTTTCATGGTTGAAACTAGATTACAAAAGCAGTGCAAGGCCATGGATTTCTTTCATGATGATGAAGACATTTACAACTACACTACCACTTTAAATCTTGGCAACACATCTAATGATCCACATGATAATACCTTTGGAAAACAAGACAACACAAATTTGGTACCTTCATCTCACAAGAAACCAAAGACAACAAACCCTTTTGAACAATTCCTCATTAGGGATAAAGATGGAAATGTATACATAGAAGAGGTAGAGGTTGCTGCTCGAAATCCTGATGTTGCCTCTTTGGTGGATGAAATTGTCATGCTAGATACTCAAAGATTCTTGGTTAAACTATTGCATGAAGGAGGAAAATTACCCCAAGGATTTGATGTTGATACCTTACACACTACAACGCCGCCAATGGACAATACACAAACAAGCCAAAGACAATCTTCACCACAACTTATAGTTTCCATACATATTAAAGCAATAAGCCAAAATACCACAACCACCAACACTTCATCCATCCTAGCAACACAATCTATGTCACAGTCTATGACACAAACCACATCACAACCATTATTCATGATAGAACCCTTGGATTTAACATTTACTTCTCTTGGGTCATCATCTCAGGCCATGGCCGCATCCACATCTAACATTCTTGGTAAACCTAAGCCAAGAAAGATTATTATCCAAGGATCTCAATCGAACACAAACACCATGTCACAAGGTCCTTTTTTTAATACCAACACCTTGCAAAGGAAAAACATGAATGTTCCATCTAGCAACATGTCATATGGATCCTCTTTTGGACATCAAAATCCACATGGATGAATACAATACAACACAACCACTTCATACATTCCAACATATACATCGCATGTTTATACCTATGGACATTGTCAAAATCCACCTCACATGCACCACATGCCCTCTCACCATAATACAAACATGGCACTTCAACATAATGTCACCCAAAATCCTATAATAGATACCTTGACTTCTCAAGTGGTTGCTTTACAAAAACAAGTGGAAGGAATGCAACTATCAAACATGAAAACATACATGTCGCATGACTTACATCCATATGATCATAGCATTTACATTCCACCATTCCCTCATGGGTACATCATACCTAACTTCACTAAATATAAGGGAAAGATAAATCTGCTTGAACACATAAGGGAATTTAACACGATGTGTGTAGATGTGGCCTTTGAACACACTTACTTGATGATACTGTTTCCTAGAAGTCTTGTCGGTCCTACACTTGAATGGTTTACATTACTACCTAGAGGATCTATAAAATCACGGGAAGACTTAGCCAACAATTTCGTGGAAAAATATTCCTATAACATTGATAATGGTATCACAATAGCCACCCTATGCCACATGATACAAGATGAGGGTGAGACTTTCATTAAATTTTTCCAAAGATGGTGTAGCATGGCAAGTAGATGTACTGTTGAAATTCCTGAAAAACAAAAAGCTGACATGTTTGTCAAAAATCTCAGATCCAGGTTAATGTAGGATTTGACAAATGCAAATCCACAGACCCCGATTAATACTTGCATGCAAAAGACTTGTCACAGAGAAAGAGACAGATCAAGACAAGGGTTTGGCTCTCACAATATGCAAGATGTATTCCAGAAAAATGAAATAGAGCATAAATGAAATACAAGAGATCGATCCTTATAAAAGGAGATCAAAACCTAAAAGGAAAACCTAACCCTAAAGGTGAGTGCATTTAATAATTAATATTAATTATTAAATGACTAATATGTGTGCAAGGCGAAATCTTAAGAGGAGAGTAAAGTTAATTAATTACTTTACTTTAACACCCCCCCTTAAGATAAGCAAGAGTGCACCTACAGACTAGTGCAAGAAAGCAAAAGAACTAGAGTGCAAGAAAGTAAAATTGGGTCCCGGCAACTAGGCCTGATCAGGTACCCAAGTACAAGGAAATCTCTATGAAATGGAGAAAAGGAGAAAACCCAGTGGGAAAAAACTCCTCTCCAAAAAGAGATGCAAAAAGAAAGTACAAATGAAATGTCTCAAGAGACTCTCTCAAGAACATATGCAGATATACAATCAGATACCCCCCCATGAGAGAGAGTGGAGACTCCAAAGCCCCCCCAGAATGAGAGAACCCCTGTGCCAATGATCAAACCGATGTGTCGCCTCGAAGGAAGAAACAGATCCAATGGTCGAAGATGAGGAAATCCCTGGATGTGAGGTGAAAATGGAAGTCCTAGATGATGTGCACTGAAGAACGAAACATCAACATGAGTGTATGAAAAATAAAATGGTGAATCAAACAACTCAAGATGATCCTGAAATGGAATCTCCAATGAAGAAGGGATAACAGGTGTGCTGAATCTGTCATCTGTGAGGAAAGGAATATCCTAAGATATGGCCTCAACAACTGCACTTGATGGCTCGATGAGTGGAGCAACAATGTCAGTCACAACTGAAGAGGTATCCTGCTGAAAAAATGTAATCTCAATAGGAGGAAGAGGTGTAGAAGTCTCAACACTAGTCTAATGAACAGATGGAAGAACACATAAGTTCAAGTGACAGAACTTCTCCTCAGATACTGCATGCTCTCTTGTAGAAAGAGAGGGAGATGGTGGACCAAAGTGTGTGAATGCATACAATCGGGAAGAATGATCAACTGTCCCTGTTGCAACAATGTTGCCAGTTTGAATGTCTCTGATGTGCACTGAATCAAGTGTGAACTCAACTGTCTTCCCTATCCCACTGTGAGCAATCTGATAGACGGAGAGAAGGTTAGTGGACAAAGATGGAACACATAGTACATCATTGAATGTACCATCATCAATATCGATAGAACCTTTCCCACATACACTCATATAAGTGTTATTACCCATCAATATGTGTGGTGAGGACGCAGCCTCAAAAGATGAGAACATGTCCTGAGAAGATGCCATATGGTGTGAAGCACCTGAATCCAATAGCCATCTAGATGAATGTGAACTGGTGGTTGCACATAATGCATGACCCTTATGTGGGGCCTGTCCATCTATCTGGAATGATGGTGAAGAAGAAGACCCGCCTGAAGTAGATGAAGAAGAGTGATGAATATGGTTCTTCTCAAGAAGAGCTATCAAATCTGAAACCTGTTTTGCATATCCATCTATCTTCTTCTCATAACACTTGGACTCATCATGTCCTAGCTTAGTGCAATAAGCACACTTAGGTCTATCTTTCTTCGATGATTCCCCCTTAGGAGAAGGTGAATCAGAAGTCTTCTGTGAAGTAGAATCCTTCCAATGCTTTGTGGTCTGTGGTTTTTGTTTCTGCTTCTGCTTTTGCTTCCCTTGATATGACTGTGCTACCAATGCTTGGTTCGGTGATCCTATGAGAGCATCCAACTGTGATATCTTAGCCTGCTCTCGAGTCAAACGATCACAAAACACCTCAAAAGAAGGCATGGTAAAACGTGCACCCAAGGCATCCATAGTGGAATGGAAGGTAGATGAGAATATCTAAAAGTTCCCACGAAGTTTTGACAAAATCAAGTAAATACACTCTGTATCAGTCTTAACCTTACCACAACCCTGTAGAAGAGATCTTTGTTGTTTGAATTTCGTCAGAAAGTCCTTAATGGAGGGAAAAAAATCAGGTACAAGTGAAGTCAACTCTGCCTCAATCTGCAATGCTCTAAACTCATTGATAGTGCCAAAAAGTCCCTCAAACTTGGTCCAATAGGCCCTAGGCGTGAGACACCCTTCAAGATGAAACAGGAGACTGTCTGAAATGTGCAAAGCAATCAATCCCATAGCCTGATCCATATTGTTCCTATGTTGCATAACCTCAAAGGCACGAGTCAATGGAGGCTGAACCGCATCCAAACAGGACCATAACCCTCGAGACTGAAAAAGTGTCATCATGCGACCCTTCCAAGTGTGATAATTATGCGGTGTGAGAAGCTCAATAGATCTGTCGGCCATGCTGTGAACTGTGCCTCAACTGCTCTGAATGTGTTTTTTTTTTATTATTATTATTTAGTGGTCTTTCAGAACTAGACAGAAGATGCAGGAGGGGTTTGTTTGTTTTGTTTTGGTGTTTATAGATTCTGGTTTTCTGATGTAGATGACAGAAAGCAAGAAAAAACACCCCCCCACAATGCAAAAATCCAATCCCCAGTACAAACTGAAAGCCAGAAAACAATAAAAAGCAGTAATTGGTATGAGACAAATCTTTGAGTACTTGAAGAATTTTCTGGTGAAATAAACTACAGATCTGGAAAGAGCACAGAACCACCTTTCCGACACCTATTCGCTTTCGAAAAACGGAGCAAAATTGAGCAAGTTATGCCCCTCGGAGTGCAAAAATATCATCTAACTTTGACTACGAAAAACTACATGCAAACTAAATATTTTTGAAGAAATTCCTACACCATCAGAACGGCGCCGGAACCAGCTTTCCGGTGATATCTTGTTTTTGCAAAACGGAGATCGTATGCAAAGAATATGCCCGATTTTGTGCAAGTAGCTCAAAAGGGTTTTAAAAAAAATTTGAACAGCCCTCAAGGGCTAAAAGTCTTCGGCCCCTGGTCACATGGACGACCAGGGGGCTGGCGGCTGGGAGCTAAGGTCGAAGCCCTTGGGCCTGCATGTGACCCTGGGACTGGCAGGTTAAGCCCGTGGGGGCTGCACAGTCCACCGGCGGCGCCCTGGTGGCTCCGCCTGGCCTGGTGGCGCTCGGGTGGCCTCCCAGTGGCGGACCAGCGGCGCTCGGGTTATACACTGGCAGCGCTAAAATTTTATTGAAAACCTTTAAAAATCAATTTAAAAATTGATTCTTTTCAAAAAAAAATTTGCCTCGAAAACTGTGCCGTACGGTCTTGGTAATTTTTTTTGCTTCCCAGAACAACTGTGGCCAAATCGGATAAATTTTATATGAAAATAGGGGTTTTTGGATGCTACAAGCTCAACGGTGAGGTCTGTTTGAGCTCAAAGTGCACCAAAAAAATAAAACCCCCTATTCCAAATAAAAACTAGAAAAAGAAAACAGATTTGATGCAGCCAAACCTAGATCTCTAAATCTTTCAAAAAACTGAACAAGCTGCAGCAGATCTGGCTCTGATACCATGTAGGATTTGAGAAATGCAAATCCACAGACCCCGATTAATACCTGCATGCAAAAGACTTGTCACAGAGAAAGAGACAGATCAAGACAAGGGTTTGGCTCTCACAATATGCAAGATGTATTCCAAAAAAATGAAATAGAGCATAAATGAAATACAAGAGATCGATCCTTATAAAAGGAGATCAAAACCTAAAAGGAAAACCTAACCCTAAAGGTGAGTGCATTTAATAATTAATATTAATTATTAAATGACTAATATGTGTGCAAGGCGAAATCTTAAGAGGAGAGTAAAGTTAATTAATTACTTTACTCTAACAGTTAAAACATCCATTGCAAGTGCATTGTTGTACAAAGTTTTAAGAACTTAGTGGAAAAAGGTATGACATTGGAAAAATTCCTAATACCCTAAGGTGAACTCACATATGGCAACAAAATCCCACACAACCAGCACACCTCTAACAATAAAAGCAAGTTTTTGTCCCACAATAAGAATGTAACAAATGATGGAGTTGTGCATGCCAAATTTGTGAATAGAATAGTTCTCACATTGACACTCAAAGCACCCAACACGCACAATAACACATCATATGTTTCCAATCAAGTAGCTAACATGATACAAAATAATCAACAAAGGGGACCCCCAAGACAACCAAGGAAATACACATAGAGACAATACACTCCTTTACTAGAACAAATTGAATTTGTCCTAAAGAAGCTACTACAATCATATTTTATACAATTGGGTATGTGCAGGATCATGATAGGCCAAAAAGTGGCAATATCTAAGTGATATGATAGCCCATGTGGCTAATGACATTTTTTTAACCCAAAATTGATGAAATCAAAAAGGTTTTTAAAGGAGATTCTCAGCTTTCCACCAATATAAATTATGCTTTACTTTGAATTTAATAAATTATTATTATTCATTTTCTATTTGAATTACGACTAAAGTCCTAATTGATAGGTTGATTGAAAAAAATGTATAGCTTTCAAACGGTATCACATGTTTTGAATCCAAAACATGCATCACATTCTATGCTTCACATACTATAGGATTAAAAAATAATAATTGAATTTCATGAAGTTTTGACCAAGTTAAGGTGGTCAGACATACGATTTTTTATATTTTTTAAAACTTGTAATGAAAAAATCATAATTAATTATTTACTTGGAAAAGGATTACAAAAAAATATGCATCACATCGGGACATGAGTCCCCTACTTATATCTAAAATCTTATAAAAAAATATTATCATTTTAATGTGGTTAGGGTGGTCAGACAGACACTTACTTCTTATTTTTTCTATGAAATTTAAGTACTACTGCATTGAAATTTCAAATTTTCACCAAATAGATTTGAAAATAAAAAATAAACCTATTAGTTTAGAAACTTCATTCAATTTTCTACAGATTCTATTCTTACATACTTTTGAAATAATATAGATAGCTTATTCAAATTTTGACGTCAAGTTGCCTAACTCTGATTTTCTGAATTTTAGTGCCACTTAAGGGCCTGTTTTTTCCATGATGATCCTACACATACCCAACTACAAGAACCTAAACCATATGACCCAGAAGAATTCAAACCTTCTTGGTGGGATGGAAATGCCTTTTGTGATTACCACCGCATCAAAGGGTATAAGACCTCGTCATGTCGTCAATTGAAGAACCTAATCCAAGACCTAATTGAAAATGGTACCATAGAGGGGTATGTGCAGGATCATCATGGAAAAAATAGGCCTTTAAGTGGCAATGAGAATTCAGAAAATTAGAGTTAGGAAACTTGACATAAAAATTTGAATAAGTTATCTATATTATTTCAAAAATATGTAAGAATAAAATCCTTATAAAATTGAATGTAGTTTCTAAACAACTAGGTTTATTTACAAAAAATTAAAATCTATTTTGTAAAAATTTGAAATTTTAATGGAGTAGTTGTAATACCCCTTCGTTTTGCCTTCTGGTTGGACAGTGTGTCCTTGTGTGGGTATGTTGTTGTGATGTGCTTCTGGTTATTCAGATGTTATCTCTATTCCATGCTTTGGATTAGCATAGTGGTTATTTGAATTAAAGATGATTATGCTTTGGATTATACTAGCATGTTAGAATTGTCAGTTATTTGCAATGTATTGATAAAGGGGGACGGTATCGCATCACTCGCTTGGGAGTGCCCTACGATCTCATCACTTCCTCTTCACGGTGTGTATTTTATGTTGTTTATGCTATATGTTGTGGTTTACTTGATTTGCAGGTTGACAAGTACAGGACATCGACTCCACTTGGTTTCACATGTGAGAGCGTGTTCAATACCCAACAGTATTTGATTGGGAGATAGTAGCTAGGTTTATGTGCCAAGTCGTCACCCTAGTCCTTGTATGTTGTTAGTTGTTTGTCCGGTTGTATTGCTTTGGTTTTCGTGCCCTCTCTTCGTATTAAATTGCAAGTTCGGAAAAAGGGGTAGTTAAATGATTTAATGCATTTAAGTTGTGGTTCTGTTGTTCTGAGATTATGTTGAAATATAATTGATTTTATTATTAATTTAATTCAATTAATAAATAATTTAATCATTGATTAAATCTATTTATTAATTAATTAAATTTATGATGTTGAAAGGATTTAATTTATGTATGTTGAGTTATTGTGTTATTTGTTGAATTTGAAAATTAAGAAAATGCATGAAAGTCAATTTGTGAAAATTGGAATTCAAATTGAAAATTAGAAAATGAAATTAAAAGTCAAGTTGAAAGTTTGAATTCAAAAAAAAATTAAAGAAATTAGATATTTATCTTATTTTCTGTTTTCAAGAATGTATTGGGGTGGTTGAAGGATTTTAGGGCAAAAATCCTTATGAATGAATTTTGCTTCATAATTTTTGGATCTTGGTTTTTGGAAAAAGATTGGAAATGATGTGAGAAAGAATCTATTAAATTTGTGGGTTTTTTGATTGGAGTTGCAAAATCTTGAGGGATTGTTTTGGAAGCAAGATGGGAAGTTGAGCACCATTGTGGATCTTCTCAACTCAAGAAATATTACTAGGTTCTTTGTTTATTATATTTAGTTGTTTTATCATATATGTTTTGTTGTTTGGAAACTCAATAAGGTTATGTTGAAAAGGAATAGAAATTCCATGTGAAAATTGGTGTTGTTTTGCAAAAAAATCCCTTCTTTGGAATTGTACTTCTTCAAGTAAATCAATGGAATTTTTACTAAAAAAATGAATTTTTAATTATTATTTCTTCACGTAATCTTGTAATTTCCTTGCAAATATATAAATTTATATGTATATATACTTGCATATATATATGTATATATATATGTATATATATATATATATATATATACATACTTTAATATATTTCATAATGGCTGGTTTTATGAATTAAACCCTGGTTTTTTTATTTTTAAAAATCCAGATTTTGGAGAAAAATCCGCAGGCTTTAGTGTTAAAAATAAATTAAATTTTTTTTTAAAAAAAAGTATGTTGGGGGGGCTGGGGCTCAACCCCCACTGCACCCCATGGGAGGTGCGTGGGGGGAGCCATGCCAACACGTCCCCTGTAGCAGCCATCCACGGCCGCTATTCACACAGCTGCCACCGTTGGTGGTGGACGGTTGTGCTAAGCACAACCGCGCCACCACCAGGGGTGGTCGGCTGTGCAACAGCCACCGCCGCTGCCCTCCTCTATGTGGCGAGCTCTCCACGGCCGGTGCCCTCTTCAACCCTCGCCGCCAGTAAACTCCATCGGCCACCTCCAATCCATCGCTGCCCATAAACAAAGCACCACTCAGCATAAAAGAAATCTGCGACCTTAAGGAAAACATGGCCCAACCAACCCTAACCTGCGCGTGTGGCCCGAGGCAGCCGCCCATGACCTTGGGTATGGCGTGCGACCTGAGGGAGTTAGTAAAATAAAAGAAAATAAATGAATTTGTATATATATAAAAATATTAATATTTTAATATTATTATTATAATGTTAAAATATTATTTATATAATATTTTATATTGTAATCTATAATATTAAAATATTATATTTATATATATTAATTTTATATATGATTTTGTATATTAAAGTGGTTGATTTAAAATTTAATTAACATGTTTAGGAATTTATTGATTTTCTATTAGCATGTTTTAAATTTAATTGAAGGAGTTAAATTTTGATTTAGAAAATGCATAATTTAAATTTATTGTGAAATTTAAATTGATGAGCAAGGTCCCT
This sequence comes from Sequoiadendron giganteum, assembly GCA_007115665.2. NCBI lineage: Eukaryota > Viridiplantae > Streptophyta > Pinopsida > Cupressales > Cupressaceae > Sequoiadendron > Sequoiadendron giganteum. Next base: position 613,144,259 of record CM021100.1, on the reverse strand, counting down.
TTTTAATCTGTTTTAAATATAATTGAAAATTTAAATTATTGAGATTATAGTCCACTATTGTTTTATTTTAAACATTAGGTTTGGAAAGGACAAATGTTGGGGTTGCGATTAATGGGTTAAATAATGGAGTTAATCATTTTATTTTTATAACGCTTAAGTTTGCAAGGGCAATCGATTATTTATTTAAAACGAGATGTATTGTGTTATAGTTGAAAATGATTATTTTATTATGAGCAAATAGGGAATTAGATATTAGTGTTAATTTCTCCCTTATCTGAAAAGATGAATTTTAATTCAGTTTTATCGATGTGATAGATTACTGAACGTTAATGAGGAATGGATTTAGAATATCCAAGGGTAGTTTCCTTCAGTTGAATTCAGTGAACATGTCCTTCGTGCTCTGTTTTGGAAATGGGAGTAAGTGCCTATTATTTAATGAGCCTTCCAGATGTGAATTTTAGTTTTGTGGTTGTCGTTTGTGATGTCAACCTGTTGTGATTTCTCTTGGTAGTGCATGGAGTTGTGTCTCTGTTAGTACCTAGTTTTCACGAACGGGAATGTTTGTACCTCCCTAGTTTAGGAGCGGATTATGGGATCTGTGTCTCCTTGTAAGGAGCGATTTTGTTATTGTTGTTACTCCAATGTTTGGAGTGATTTTATCTTTGTTGCCTCCTGAGAAAGGAGTGGAATTCGTAGTGTGTGCCCCTTGTCGAGAGCGGTTCTGTTATTTTCGTTGCCTCTAGTGTTGGAGAGCGTTTTAGTTTGTGTCACCTCCTAAGAAAGGAGTGGAGTTGTAATGTGTACCTCCTTGTCAGGAGCAGTTAGGAGCATTCTTGATATTGTTGTTACCTCCAGTGTTTGGAGATGGTTTTATCATTGTCGCCTCCTGATAAAGGAGTGGACGTGTTTCTTGCTTGTTGCACCTTGGTACCATTGCATTTGGTTGGTGTGTGTGTGTATTGTCAAGAAGAAGAGTGGCTTCCATAGGGGCTAGAGCCCAGAAGAGGTAAGACTGGGTAACCTTCGGAAGTGGTTTAATCAAGTGATAATTAAATGCAACACTTAGATGATTAGGACTAACTTCTCACTAATCAAGATAAGTATGCCTCACTCATAGGCGCAAGGGCTTGTTTAGACTTGGGATGTGTGAGAAGGGCATGGGATGGCAAGGTCATCTATCTTGTCTATACGAAAGGTATTTGGCTCCGTATTAGTAAGTGTGAGGGCCGAGGGTCAGTTTCGGTTACCTTCCTTAGGATCCGCTAGGTAACTCATGACGAGCTATGCGATGACACTCTTTCTAGGACAACAGTTAGCTTTTGGTTTTGCATTAGCAGTATGAGGTCCAATGATAGGTTTGGGTCACCTTCCCGACGATCCGCTGGGTAACTCATGATGTGCTGTGAGATGGCACTTTGTGTAACCATAGTTGGTTCTTGTTTATCGTGGGTATGGTTTCCGTAACATACCTGTTGTGACCATGGTTGGTGTTCGATTTTGTGTGTATGGTTCCCTTAACACACTTGTTCTGCTTTATTTCTGGAAGCAATGTGACCTTGTAGAGTTGTACTTGTGTTGTACTTGCATGGTATCTGAGTTGTACTGGTGTTGTACTTGCATGGTATATGAGTTGTACTAGTGTTGCACTTGCATGGTATCTGAGTTGTAATGGTGTTGTACTTGCATGGTATTTGATTTGCACTTATGTTGTACTTGCATGTATTTGAGTTGTACCTTGGGTTGTACTTGTGAGGTTCATGTGATTGGTTGTTTTAGTTTATGTTAGCCTGTGTCTAGAGGTAGATGGTCTTGACTAGGATTCTTGGTTACTATCTCCTAGCATGGGGGGTGGGCCTTTGGGTTCCACTTGGTTGGGTGGCGTGCACCTAAATTCATTGGTTTCTTTCTTCATGTTCGTGTGGACGAGACTTCCAGTTGGAGAGCTCGTTGGTTTCAGTATCAGTTCTTGCTTTATTGCATTTCAGTTGCTTTCGTATTATTTTACCCCTCAGTTGTTATCGAGGTGGAAGTTGTAATTGTAATTATGTTATTGGACTTGCCTCATTCAGGGAAGGAGAGTTGTAATCTTTTGTAATTGAACATTTAAGGATGGATTAATGCAATGGAAAGTTATCTTTATGCTTTGATGTAATTCATCTTCTTTGGATGTATGTGCTTTAATTATTGGTTAATTAATTAACATGGTTTAAATCATGTTTTTTGTTGAGGTTCTATATAACCTCTGTCTCATAACCTTAGAGGTTGTTGGCACTTGTTAGCGAACTTGCTTATTAATTATACTTTTAAAAGAATAAAAAATAATTCTATTTAAATAGTTAAATGCAACTTCCTCTAGGGTTGCATGGCGGGGGGCTTACATTAGTACTTAAATTTTAGGGAAAAAATAAGAAGTAGGTGTTTCTCTGACCACCCTAACCATAATAAAATGATAATATTTTTTTATAATATTTTAGATATAAGTAGAAGACTCATGTCCCGATGTGATGCATATTTTTTTATAATTTTTTCCAAGTAAATAATTAATTATGATTTTTTTATTACAACTTTTAAAAAATACAAAAACTTGTATGTCTAACCACCTTAACTTGGTCAAAACTTCTTGAAATTCAATTCTTTTTTTTAAATTTTATTGTATGCGAAGCATAGAATGTGACACATATTTCGGATTCAATAAATGTGATACCATTTCAAAGCTATAGATGTTTTTCAATCAGCCTATCAATCAAAACTTTAGTTGTAATTCAAATAGAAAATGAATAATAATAATTTATTAAATTCAAAGTACAACATAATTTATATTGGTGGAAAGATGAGAATCTCCTTTAAAAACCCTTTTTGTTTCATCAATTTTGGGTAAAATAAAAGTTGTCGGCCACATGGGCCATCATATCACTTACATATCACCAGTTTTTAGCCCATCATGATCCTGCACATACCCAGAGGTTGAGGGACAACAACAAAACTCCAATAAAGACCATACAATTTTCAATAATTTATTACAAGATCATGGAAAATCCTCTAGTTTGGGTCAAAAGACAAACAACCATGCCAATTATACCAATGCCTCTTTTGACTACAAAATTTTTAATCACCTTCGAGTTGTTGGCAACCATGTTAACACAGTCACCATTAAGAAGCAACCTAAAATTGTCGTTACCACCCATAGAGCTAAGATTACCATATTTGGGCCTCCTCCAAAGCAGCCATAGTCTAAAGCCCAATATAACCTTATTGACCAAATGGGCAAGACGCCTGCACAAATTTCCACCCTTGAGCTTCTGTGCATATCACCCGAACACAAAGTTATCCTTGATAAGGCTTTGAAAGAAACCTGTATCCCTATAGACTTGGAAGTCAACCGATTTGAATCCATGGTTGGATACTTCGCCAACTCCCACCACGTCTCCTTTTCTAATAAAGATTATTCACTAATGAATTTGACCCCAATTTTCGATGGCTGTTCGTCATAATTTCGACGATCTATTGTCGGTCGACCGACGAATCACACAAATCAACATCGTCACTCAATTTTTGTCTCTATCTCGATGAACTATAAAATGTTGCCCTCCCGACGCAAGCTCGTTGAAACCACGATGCCCTTTTCATCAATCACACAACGAACAATGGCCAAACTATAGGCGGTATACCTTCACCGAAGCGTCGGAACAGTGACGCCCACTTCATCGATCGCGTGACGAGCAATGGATAGACCACGGGTGGAATACCATCACCGAGGCATCGGAGCAGCGACATACATTCATCGGAATGGGGATGATACTATCATCGGTCTAGCGATGAACAAGACCCAGAGCATGTGCGACATACCATCGCTAAAGCATCAGAGCATCGACATACATTCGTTAGAATGGAGATGATAGTGTCATCGATCTAGCGATGAACAGTACCAAGAGCACTTGCAGCAAACCATTGCGGAAGCATTGGAGCAGCGACATACATTCGTCGGAACCATGATGACAGTGTCGTCAGTCTAGCAACGAATAGTAACCGGAGCACGTGCGGCATACCGTTGTTGAAGCATCAGAGCAATGACATACAGTCATCAAAACCTAGACGACAGTGTCGTCAGTGTAGTGACGAACGGTGCCTGGAGCACGGGTGGCATACCTTTGCCAAACCGTCAGATTAACAACATAAGATCATCGAACGTGTGATGCAATAGGCAAGTCATTACGGTGATATTTCGTCACACTCGCAATGAAATAGGAAAGTCATTATGGCAAAAGCTCATCGGATACATAGCAAGGTTGTCGGGCATTTTGCGGTTCATCGCAATTTCAACGGAACAATGCAATTTTTAAAAAACAAAATATTCGTTGAAATGTAGGCATATCGGGGTGACTTTGGGCGATATATAAAAGTAGTAGGAGGCTCCAAAGTGCAACCGTAGGGTTAATGACAGGACATAATGATAGGTCAATCAAAGAGAGAAAGTTGATGTGCCAATACCATGAGCATATAATAGGGGTAGTAAAAGACAAGATGGATTGTCATCAATGCTCAAATTTAAAGGACAGATTGGAAGAATTCATTATGAAAATTTAGATCACAATATGATTAACCCTATTTGGACAAATGCATTGACATTAGTGTCAAGAGTTAAGAGGCCATTCAACTTTGCATTTCAATAAATTATTGTATGCATTGAGTAAGTGTTTACAAGGTAGAAAAAGGATAGTCATATGTTTCTTTAAAATATCAAACAACATGTCTGTTGTTGTGCTTAATTAGGCTTACAAAGGCAGGGATTTATCATTTTTTGCATACATCTGCAGTCCAAGCCTAGGCCTGCATTATTTGGTTACCATGTATGAGAAATGATCAATGAATAATTGTAGAATATGGAGGCTATGGATGATATTATGATGGCCACATTTGATGTTGATCAACAATTGGAGAAAAATATAAAACCTATGATGAGTCATGAGCTCAAGGGGACTGTCATGTATAGCAAGCACAACCTACGAACTGGATTCTATTTTTTCTAAAAAAGAAAAAATCAAACTAGTGAATATAAAACTACACACTAGAATCTAAATTTGTGGAAAATGAGAAATTTGGTGAGAAAGAGTACCTGCAGTGCATCTTGGATACTTAGCTAGTGTAATGAAAAATAGGATTGTAAACCCAAAATTATTCTCACTCTAGAAATTCAATAGAAAAATACATAATGTTATCCTGGATACTTAGCTCTTAGATAGTCAATAAAAAAATATGAGCATGATTATGAATGGTTTCACCTGGTCCCACTCTTGATCTCCATGTTTGCGAGCCTTCTCTTTAAGACCCCATGAATCCAAGTTGATCCATTGCTGCCAAAAGAGATATTAATGTGTAAACAAGGAGACACATTTAGAAAATCTGGTCGTTGATTTCTTCTAAGAAATTTAGAGACTACAAAAAGAAGATACCTAATGGGTATCATGTGGGCTTCCTAGAGAAAGCACTGCAATATGGCCTCAAGTAGCAATGAAAAACTTTGGATTAGCTTCACAATAAATCCTGACAGCATGACATTGAAAGTTGCTCAGGTACTGGGTCCTTTCCCCTAGATTAAATTAAGGAAAACATTATTGTAAACATAATATGTATAGAAGAATATGAATGTAAAGGAAAATGGACCTTAGAAAAATATAAATGTATATAAAAGTAGTGTGAGTAGAAAATGAATCTAAATTGGTCTTGAACAAATAAAATCATACCCAATTAGCATTAAGTTATACTGACCTTGTACTCATTGCCATTGTCAATCTTGAAGGTTACTTTGATGCCTTTTGTAGAAACTCTCTGGCCACGAGGCAAGAGAAGGCGGGAAAACCAAGTGTATATTGATGACTTCCTAACAATCAAAAAGAAAGAAGCAATTACTAGTCAACCCTATTAGAATAGAATAATCTTATGAATTGATTTTATTTGTTTTATTGGCTAATGGATAGTGGACCTAGTTTTCTTGAATTGAGATACTACTAAGATGTGTTGACTGGTGATTTTAGACTACCAACATTTTGCTTCAATCTCTATAAGTTACTTTTGTCTTAAATATATTCAAGATAACTCTGCAAAAACATTCCCTGATCTCTTAGAAATTATGCAAATTATTTTGTTAATACTTCTCCATTTTGATATTTTCTTTCAAAAATTCATAGAAAGATATGTAATGCCATATTTGAAACTTACATATTTTAATTTTACTAGTTATGTAATTATAGTATATGATTCCAACAATTGTGAAACACATAGGCAATATGGTCGATGAATGAAGTAAACTATGCAATTGGCAGGTGTAAAGCCAAATTCTTTAACCCTTGCCAACATCCTTCTTTCCTGTTTTAAAACATGTGCTTTGGAACAGGGCATGAAAATCCATGTAAGTATAATGAAAAGGATATTTTTGCCAGATATTATATTACAGTAAGTTGAATGAATGTAAGTAGAGATATTTTAGCATACCTGTAGATGGTACAAAATTTAATGCTTAAGTGGAAGCCTCCCATCAACAAAAAGATCCAAATATTTGTGTATCTATCTCAATTGAGCCTCTAAACCCTTCAGAGCTGTCAAATTTTCCACTAACCTGTTACGCACAAAAGTCAAATTTTAGAGACCACTAAAATAAAAATAAAAAACATTACATTATGATCCAAATCCACACACAACACAATGTTCATAGTGAAAAGTTAGCACTTTCTTTCATCTTTGCATATTGATTTGATGCTTCAAACGATGCATTTCTTATATTGAAAAGTGCATTACTTACCTTATTGAGCTTCTCTTTGTTTTGAGAATAGTTTAATATTCTCTACTTAACAGGGCCAACCACATGAAGGTGGAAGCTCATTTGGCCCCTCCCCCTCACCCTCCCCCCCCCTCACATCACTCTCAATTCCCCATACCCGATCATATAACATTAATCATTCATTCATCCATTAATAACATATAACATTCATTCACTCATCCATTAATAACATATAACATTCATTCATTAACATATAAAATTTATTCATTAACATATTCACATTCATTCATTAACATATAACATTCATTTTTTCAGTTTTTACATATTATCAAAAATATGGTTGTCAACTTGTCATAATATGATTACAATCACTTTTTTGCAGCTAAAAAAAGCTGAAGTGGAGTATCATTTTCAAAATCATTTGTCCCCCCTTCAATTGTTCTGAGCTCTGCTCATGATCTTAATGTATGCCTAGTCGTGTACTCACAACGTGGATGCGGCTGCAAGGGGGGGTCTGCTGCAATAGCAAAGAAATGTTAAATTGATATGTTTTATTATTATTGTTACACGTATTTCATTAATTAAAAGAACATTAGAGTGGTGCTCTTTACCTGATTGGGCCACATCATGTTCCTGATATTGTCTTATAGCCTCATGCTCAACATGTTGAACACCCTCTAAATCCTGATCTGGAGTTGAAACACAAAAGATTACATTAATTAATACACCAATTGCAATTAAATATGTTTAAAAGAACATTAGAGTGGTCCTCTTTACCTGATGGAGCCACATCATGTTCCTAATCTTGTCTAGCCTGATCATGCTCAACATGTTGATCACGCTCTACATGCTCTAAAGTTGAAACATGAAAGGTTACATTGATTAATACACCAAATGCAATTAAAGATGTTTAATTGTATTAATCCATACTGTGTTTTGTATAGCACATGAATACATCCAGTACTGGGATGCACACCATGGCCTTCATCGGTAGGTTGTGCTCCACCCTCACCAGGCTGCATTCCAATGTCATGTGCAGTATTATCATTTCTTATCTGTGTAAAATAAATAGGCACATTATTATGGTGGAAATTAATATTGAACAAATTGCACAAGTATTCAATTTGAAATAAACTTTATTGAGTTTATTTACCTGTATGTTGGATGCAGTGGAAGATTGTGTTTTCCCAGTCGAGACTCTTAGCTGTTCAGCCAGGGCTCCATAGCCTTGGTGGAAGGAAATCTTCAGGTCCTCTTCTGTGGGCACTCTGTTGAAATCAAAGCCTTGCATTTTTTCATGCGATCATGAATTTTGCTTCTATGGTGTGATAAAACCAAAATTGTTTGCAATTTATTATTTGGATGCAATATTTCATTTATTGATACTTACAAATCGTGCGGCTATTTTCATATAACCACCAGAGCCAAGTTTGTGTTGCCCATGTTTTTCTAGTCTTCCCTTTGTTGCCTTCGATGTGTCGAGCAACCTATGAAAAAATTGAAATACGTTAGATTATGTAAAAAGAAAGAGTAATCAGTATATAATTAAATTGTTGATAGTATCACATACCTTGCTTGGCCCGGTGGTGTCTTTTTTTTCTTCTTTTCAGCCTTCTCCTTTCCGTCCAACACCAAGTCCTTCCACTCCCTTTCCGAAATCATGGGGGGACGCTCATACTTTTTGTTCTTCTGTAAATGTGACCTATATTGGTCCATCACATCCTTTAGATAGGTACCAACTTTCTTAAGGACCTTGGTTCGGTTGAATGTTTTATCACCGAACAACACAACTAAATAGTTAATGAGCTCATCTTTTAAATCTTGATTTTGGGCATTCCACCGTGTACGTATGGTGGGCCCGAAGATCTCCAATGTAATACCACTTAGATTTTTATAAAAAACATCATTTCCTACAAAAGGATCATGGGATCATTAGTCTATAAAAAGTGATAAATAAGTAAATTTCAATTGCATTATATATAATAATAATTAAAACATTTTAAAGTACCTGAGACCTTCTCTATCTTTATGGGAAGGAAATCCTTGGTCACCACAAATGTGACCGGGAATGTTTTTGTACTAGTATTATGGGAAGATCCAGGAAATGCTGCTAAAACATCACCAGTACTAGCGGCCTCTGTATCCATAGGTACTGACACATGTGGTGGCATGTTTTCACTGCCAAACGATGGACTACTGAATGCCTACATGGTATGTGTTGCCGACATTTCAGTCGATAATATAGGCACGGATGATGGGGCTGGAGAAAGTGTTGTATGCACAAGAAGATCAGGATTGACACTTGTACCATCCCCTACTTCTCAGTAAACACTTGTAGTACCTTGATCATGGCCAATAGCATGATGAGGACACAAATAATCCTATAAAAACAACACATATTTTAGTTCATGACATAAAAGAGTACAAAATATAAAGCCATGAATGAAATTATATTATAATTAAAGATCTCATGAAAGATTACTTGCAATTTTTGTGCTCTCTCAGACAATATTTTAACCCTTTCTCTTATCTCATTTGTTTGAGGCACTACGAATACCAACTTAAGGATTTCTTGATTGCATTTTTTTTGGGCCTTCCTAATCATATTCACAAGGTTTGTGGAAAATGTGATGTCATCATCGCATAATAGTGACTCACCTCCATATGGATTTTCTCCTGTACTACTGGTTCCTTTCCCTGATCAGCCAACTACAACAAGAATATTAAAAACATTATCGAAATTAACCCAATAAACTCACAAAAAAAACATAATAATAAAACATTTTTCTTGTATCTAATTTGTACAATTATAATGAGGTAAACCTGCCGGATAGAAGCGCTTGAAGATGGATCGCGATCTATGCTCTAGGCTAGAGCCTTCCTTATATGATCAATGTCCCACTGTGACAAAAATTAAATATAAAAAACATTACCGAAATGAAACCAATAGACTTACAAAAAAAAAACATAATAATAAAATGGTATATTGGAGTCATTAATTGGAGGTTGGGTAAAATGGTATATAGTACATACCTCCCCTATAGTAATTGTCTTTTTATCTAAGGGATTCAAATTGTAATCGATTAGCAACTCTTCCCCTATAGTTATTGTTTTTATTGCACATACGAATACACGATTTCCCTCTCGCGCCTCGAATATGCAATTGGTTTTCTTATTTGTTGACTCAGGTCGTGTACTATTTATAAACCCTGCAATATTCCCTAATGTTTTTGGCTTCCCGTCAATGTACCTAGCCACTCCTTTATTTTGATCTTTATATTTTAGTTGTATATAATTTGCTGATAGTGCATACCTACACATACTTCATGTATATCGAACCAGCTACATCCAATCTTTGTAACTATAACAGGGTCCAACATACTCCATCAACTCAATAACTTTGTTGTAATAGACCTTTATGCCATCCATGCGAAATAGGCCCAAACCATGTAATGATGGTGCTATGCGATATATCCTCTCATTGACACAAAGATCAGTGTTTATTGGAGGAAGTTCCTTGGGTACCCATTTTTTCCGTAGATGTTTGTACCTCAAGGGCACCTCGATGTTGCCTATGCTCTCATCATCATAAGAACATGACCCCCCTTCAGCAAGAAAAAATTCCACGTGTTTACAAAATTTTCTTCTAATCTTTTGACCTCTAGTTGGTCTCCCTCTTTTAGACCTACTACATGTCTCACTTTCCTCTTCTTTTCCTGAATTTCCCTCGCTCGAGGAAGACAAATCTGACAAATACCTATTTGGTGGTACCTGCACTCATAAGGATGTTGGATGAAGTTCTTTCATGGTGATGTGATCCAAAGGTGACATTATGATTAATCTATCATTTCATCACTAGAATTTGACAGGTTATAAGGTAATCAAGTCTTGATAGATTGCAAGTTATTATTACTACTGTCCAAATGTGTCCATCACAAATCAAATATACTTAACATTTTAACTCCCAAACTTTGTAACAAGTTTTAAATGTGACTATGGTCCACCAATTACACAACCAAGGTGTCAAATGTATTCTCTAATTGTAAACAAAGGACTTTTTCTCTTCATTCAAGTAAATAAAATTGAAGGGAAACACCACCAAGTAGTTTATTGGACACCTACATGACTAAAAATAGCAGAAAATTTACATTTAATTTCCATATGTCTAAGTGGTTAACGGGGAGGGAGTGTGTACTAGGCCTGGTAAATTCATCATAAGTTTATGCTTTGGCAATAAAAAATGTTTAAGTCATCTTAAATCTTCCTATGTCTAATTGCTATGAGACTTTAGGTATGTTTTAAGGTAGGATGAGTGGTCGCATCAATGTTCTAATTCTCTATGACAAGGTTTCAACATCTTCAAATAGTGAAATTTAGTGTTCATAGTCATTTGAAACAACAACATTTTGATTATGTATGATGGTAGGATTTGATAACTTAAAAGAATTGGCTACCTAACAAACTTAAAGTTAAAAGAAACTTTTTTAGTTTAAGGGGTTAGCACTTTCTTTCATCTTTTCATATTGGTTTGATGCTTCAAATGATGCATTTTTTATCCCACTTCTATCATATTGTATTCCCATCCCATTGCAATTGTTGGAGGAGTTGATACCAAAATTTCATATCAGATACAACATTCTTGAAGCAATTTTCTATGTTTTTACAATTTTTTTGAATGTCTTTTGCCTTGTATGGATCCATACAAGCTTGAAATGCTCTGAGATCATTGGTGTAGATAAATATATGTGTTCCCTTTCATTTGCATTTGTTTTGAAGTTCTCAATCACTATTTTGTGGGATTAAACAATCAAATATAGGGACTGCCCTGTTGTGCCTATGTAAGGGTTTGAGGGCTAAATAGAAATTACATCCACCAATCCACCCACTGTCTTGGAATTGTAACTTGGTGGATTGGTATGCATCATAATGGATTTGATGGAGTTTCAAATCTTGTTCTTTGAATTCCATTTATGTTTTTCCCTTGTCATGGCTTGTTACATTGTTTGGGAGGAACCTAAGGCTGGGTTTTACCTTGGCTTTCATAAAAATCCTAATGTTCCATGTAAAACCTTGGGTGAGATATATTTGGCTGTTACATTTTTGGAGTGGGTATTAAAATGACTTATGTCTCATTGTTTTGTCTAGGCCAGGCCCCTTTTTATAAATTGAGTTAAATATTTTGCCTAACTTTATTACTTCCTAAGTTTAGGTTGGCTCGTGCCCTATGTTACTGATATTAGCCCAAACCTAAAGGGAGGGTTAATAATCAAAAGAGCTTCTGAAAATTCAACTACAGAAGCTACAAACTTGACTGTAAATGTGGCCAAATTGGCCCAAAAGATAGCTGAAAGAGAAGAAGATGACAAGAAAAGTTTGATGGAAAAGTATAACACCATTATTGGAAAGTATAGTAGAATGCAGCAAAGGAATGTTGAGCTGCAAATTGAGGTGTACAGGTTGAAGTATGTAGACATGTGGGGTCGTCTTCTAGTGCTCCTGGTACCCTAGCCATACCTTCTACATCAAGATCATTATCTCCAACTTCTCCAATTGTTTCTACTCCTGGGTCCCCCATCCAGACTCCTGCTCCTAGTCCTTCATTAGAGCCAGTTGAAGAGGAGGTTGAGTACTTTGTAGATCCCACCAAATAGCAGATGCTTAATAAGATTAGAGAGCTATAGGCAGCTCTAAAAGCAAGTGAGAAGGGAGCAGTTGCCAAGCAAAATGAAGTTGTAGACACAGTTTTTAGGCATTTCAATTAGGGAGTTGATGGTAGATTACCATCAGTTTATTCTTTATTTTATTTATTCTTAGATTAAATAAGAAAAATTACTAGGGATTAGGAATTATTTTTGCCTTTAGTTGAGAAGTGGATCCCTAGGGCCAATGACCTAGATGTTATGTATAAGGTCTCTAGATTCGATGCAGACAACAGGTCCCAATCATTAAGGCCTACTCAAGTTTTTGTAAAATAACTACAAGGTTTTCAAGCCTCACCTGATGATTTGAGCAGGAACATTAAGGAACTGGTAAAGAATTTTGATGACTGGAGTGGCACATCTTTACCAGATTTACAGTGACTGCCCTATTTTGCCTATGTAAGGGTTTGAGGGCTAAATAGAAATGATATCCACCAATCCACCCACTGTCTTGGAACTATAACTCAGTGGATTGGTGTGCATCATGGTATGATATAGGTTCATTGCATTTAGGGGTCTTTTAAAGCAAGAAACTTGGCATTGAATTGATGCCCTAGGGCTGATAAGGGCAATTTTCTTGTGAATTTGTGGTTGTTAAGTCAGGGTTTATGAATTTGATGGATATCTTGGTAGAGTCATGGTGACAGTGTTTGATGGTCAAATCTTTACTTCAAAACAAAAATATCTCTAACAACTCTAAGAGCTATAATGGGATGGCATTAAAGGAACCTTCATACGAAGGATCTTCTAATGAAGGACCTTTGAATTAAGGTCTTCATTTGAAGGTCCTTCATGCCAAGGTTCCTTTTATAAATCATTTTGGACATGAAATATTTAAAGTAAAAAATACCTTCATTTGAAAGTCTTGACATGGCATCATTTTTGAATGAAGGTTCTTCATTCAAAGGTCATGACGACATCACCTTCAAATGAAAGTTCTTCATTAACTGGTATTTTGTAGTTTTGAATGTGTGATAATAATTTAGGGTTGAAAATAAATCCATTTGAGCCTTTTATAAATGAAAGGGCATTTGATGCAATCATATGCCTTTTCAAATTTTTAACTTAATAGTAAGGGAATCATGAGTAGTTTGTTGGGCCCATTCAACAATCTCTGATGCAAGGATTGAATTGTCTAGAATGTATCTACTATCAAGAAAGCCAATTTTTTTACCTCTATGACTATATCTCAAGCAATAGGTTTAATTGTGATGGCAATGATATTGACAAGGATTTTGTAATCTAGGTGTTGAGAAGCATAATTGGCCACCGTCCTAGGAAAGATTCTTTATTCTCACTTTTAGGTGTTAAAATTTAACAATACATAGATTGATGAAAGAGCCCAAAGAGCCTTTCCTCATGTTATCCAAGTACACATAGCAGCGATCTTCTCTTATATAGTTGGACATTATTTCAAGAACTTAGCTCTAGGAATTATTCATTTAACCTAAGGTTTTCTCATAATGCCATCATTGGAAAAGTATAATCAAATTCTTCTATTATGAAGAATTGGTCTATGTGCCTATAGTAATCACTATAAAAATGTGAAAGACTAAGCTATTTTATTTTTTGTCTTATCTCATACCATTTTACGAGAATGGGGAGGCCAATGTACGAGAAGATCTTTGCAAACTAGGCATGAAAACTGCAGGTTAAAGAGAATGGGGGTGCCAAACTTAGAATACTCATTGACCCTTGGTCGTCAATTTTCCCTAAGTGCCCTCAACCTCATCCTCAGTGCTGGTATTGACCTTTTTTTAGCTCCAAACTCTTCATCGACATTGGTATTGACCTTGTTTTCACTCCTCCAAACTCTTGCTCAATGCTGGTATTGACCTTTCACTTGTCCAATTTGACGAGCGACAACCTGGTTTAGTTAGGTTTTAGAGTATTTTAATTAAATTTAAAATTATGGCGCCATTGAGAGTAGTGAATATAAAGCAAGCAAAGCCTATTATGGTGCCATTTAGAGTAGTGAATATAAAGTAAGCCAAGCCTATTATAGTCATGAGGGAAATAATAAAACTCCTAGGATACTTTGTGAAACCATTTTCCTTGGTTAAAGGGAGGCCATAAAATATACCTTTGGATTTTTTCAATCTTCAAATATGAGGATTTTCAAGGTTCTTAGCAACATGAGTAATGGAAATGTGTGCAACAAGAATTTTTGAACACACATGGAATCTCCTTGCCAAAGAAAGGGGCTTCATAATTTAATATGATAATTTTTCTCAGCTCTAGAAATGATATGTTTCCTTAATGAGGAAGGAGAAACCTAAAAGGTAAAAGAGATGCTTAGGAATCTCAACACTTCCTTATGATCAACCCCCTTCTATCCATAGGAATTGAACCAATTGGGCTTGGCTAAGAATGATTTCCTATAACATTGAGTTTTATGCCACTATATATTTGACCTTAAAGATTTCCAGAAAATATCTAGGCATTGAATATCCTAAATAATGTCACGTTTTTCCTCCAAGAGAGTGAGAAAGGATTCATTAGAAAAATGACCATTTAATAGTTGGGCTAGTGATGGCAATGTTGATAGTGAGATGGGTGGTCATAGAGGTGGCCTACAATCTATATTTGGAAAAAAATAAGGATAGAAGCCATTGATTGGAGTAGTGAATATTGACATTGGTGTTTCCTTGTCCAACAAAGGGTCACTATGAGAAATGGTGTTGGATTTGGCATTGGCATTTACTCTTTTCTTCTAACAAAAATGGTGATAGGCTAGATGTGTCTAATACTAGAAATATTCTCCCCTTCCTCCCATGAAAACTTTTATGGGAGAAGGAATACATGATACTTTGAATTTTAATGAAGATTCAATGCAAAATAAACTACTCCCTCTACTATCATACATGTTTTTGGGTTTATTCTTTCATTCTTCACGCTTGGAAAATTGCTCATTTGGAAATGGATTAAACAAGTGGAAAAAATTGGGCATGCATATGAGCTTATGAATTGGAACCTAAAGGGTATGTCATCAAAGGAATATTTCTCATTTCTAACACTTTTTTGTTGAGGTGAGTTTAATAATACTATGGCTCATTGCACCATATAATTTGTTAGAGGTTTCCTTATATGACATCTCTATATGATCCCTGCTTAATTAGTTGTTGGCTTTTATCTTTTCATTTTTATATTAATGACTTGTTATATGATTGCATAGATAATATTTTTAATGTCATTGGTCCATATCAGTCTATACGAAGTTGCTTTACTTCTCAAAGTATTATCAATAACCTTAATAATGAAAATAATGAAATTGTCATTTAATGGGTGCTTGGGGAAGGGTATTGTGTTTTACCCTAGTGATAATTGTTG
Source organism: Sequoiadendron giganteum (assembly GCA_007115665.2). Taxonomy (NCBI): domain Eukaryota; kingdom Viridiplantae; phylum Streptophyta; class Pinopsida; order Cupressales; family Cupressaceae; genus Sequoiadendron; species Sequoiadendron giganteum. Next base: position 613,128,455 of record CM021100.1, on the reverse strand, counting down.
GTGTCTATGTATCATATTGCTTTGGCTCAAGAGGGGTATTATTATCCCTTGTGATTATGTTTGAGGAAGTCTTCAAATGGATGCTATTTCCTTCAACCAAATTGATGTCATTAAATAGTCTTGTTATGAACCCCTTGCAGGTTGCTTGGATAATGTTAGTATTGGTAATTCTGGTCCTTCTAATTACTATGCCCAAGCTTCCATAAATATGCATTTACTTAAAAATAACGATATAGTTACTTCAATCAAGTCACTTATGGTTTGAAGGTTTCTCCATGGTATGATTGTATGAATAGGTTAGTTTTGCATGATAGTGAATAAGCCTCAAATTTTTGCGAAGCCTATTCTCTTAGGTGAATGCTTGTGTTTTCTTCCTACTAAGTTCCAAATTTATATTTTGTAGTTTAATATTTTTTGCAAGGGTTTAGATACTACAGGGGATATATGATGCCACACTAAACTCACATCTCCTAAGGAGGTGAGAAATAATGCCATGCTATGACATTTTTTAAGAGGGTAGAATTGCTCCCTACTTTGAGTCCCTATCTTGCTCTGGTCAATTCCTTTCAAAATAATTTTCTGCTTCATGAAAGGATAAAAAGGTTATTGTGGGCGGTGTTAGATTTCTTGTTTCAAAGGAAACCATTAGAGCTGCTACTAGGTTGAATATTGAAGGTAGGAAGGTCATTAATAGGGAAAAATGATGGACATGGAAACCATCAACCAAAGTTTGAAAAGGGGAGAACTCATCGAATTATAGAATGGTTTTGAATAATGAGTTTAGTAGAGTCCTAATTAAGTACTTCAGTGTTGAAGGTAGTTTTAAATGTGTTTTTCATTACCATTTCTTGCATGACCATCTTAAACATAATAAGATTGCTTGTTTTCCTTATTTTTTCCTAAGTTCTCTTAAGTGTTTAGGTAAGGAGGTCTTAATGGATAAATTTTTGATGCCTCTACACGAGGGGTTAATTTTTAGACTCCATAAGTCCACCTTGCTATGTTCTCTTAGAATTTTGTTAGCTCTCTTATTTCAAAGTCTAATCTATTCCCTACCCCTATTCTTATCAAAGCTAAAGGTGGGAATCTTAGTGATTTTCATGATCCCTCTCCTCCTAGGGGTAAGAGAAAACCTATCAAACATTCCTCATTCCTTTTCAAGCAAAAAATTACATTTGATGATGTGCCTAGTAAAGTGGTGGAGTGAAATCTTGAGCTTGGTAAAGTTGTGGCTGATTATGATGGCTTAGGTTGCCCTAATATTTTTTCCATTGGCTCTCTATTGAAATTTTCCTCTCATATCCATGTGGACATTCCTAGTGATATTGACATCTCCAAGACTAAGAGTAAAAACCCTAAAATTTAGTCCTCACTTGTGGGCAACAATGACTAAGGTTCTTATTGTTGCTACTGTTAATAATAAGATTTCTATAGGAAAACCTTTTAAGGGGAACCTTGTAAGAAGATCTAATAGGTTGGTGGCCATAATTTCTACTACCCCTAGCACTACACCCAATGTAGAATTATTTGTTTCTAACAACAAAGGATTTTTTGATCACAAGGACAATGACTGCATCAATAGTGGGAACAAAGATTTCAGTCACTCTCAAGACTTCATGTAAGAGGAAGATGTTTCTCTTTCCAATGACTTTGGTCTCAACCTTTTTCAGAAATGAATGTTCTTTATGACACTAAGTATTCTAACATAGGGGATGATTGAGAGGCTGAAAATGATGTGAATTTAGTCCCTAGAAATGATATGGTGGCTATGGATGATGTCAAGGGTAAGGGAATTTAGGTGGACAATAAGTTTGATCTCATTGTGGCCATAACACCAATTCTCTTAATTACTTGGAGCAAATTCTAGAAACTTTGGAGGAAAGAGTCAGCAATGTGCTTAATTCTAGTAATAAGGTGATCCATAGGTTACTTCTATGCTTCTACTCTAGAATGTTGTGTGGGAGTTCTAGAAAAGAAGGTTGAAGGGTATTCTTGATAGTCTTGTTTTAAACAAGGATAGAAAGAAATAGCCTAAGGATGATATTTTTTCTTTCCTTTTTGAAGATTGGGGATATGCGACTCCCCAAAAGACATGCTACAACTTGTAGTTTTTTCTTGTTGTTTGTTAGTTATTTATGTGCTATCTTTCTTTGTTCTTCTATTAATTATTTATAGTTAGTTATTTTTTGGTTTTTCTTTACATATCCTCCAGGCTTGCTATGTAATAGGGTTGGGACCTTGGTTTCCCATTTTATATATAAAAAATAACCAAGTCGATTTATCTTTTGCAATTATTGTGATAAAGTGAGGATTTGGCATATTTTAATAAGACACCTCACTATTTATTGCTAAATTTGTTGCATTTGCTTAAGATATCTTAGAAATAATTTATCCATGTGTAACACAATAGTTTACAAATATGGATAGCGATGCCTAGGTATATAAGCTAGTTAAATCATTATAATATTGTTAAATCATTAATTATATTACAAATGAACACTGTTTTCAAATTCTTCATTCTGTGAAGCATTGGTTCTTGCATTTTTTCTTGACATAAGCAACATCCAATCGTCGATTGTGGGATTGAAATCCTTAATTTTTGTTAGAATTTGACGAAATATTTGTTCTTCTTCATTTTTTCCATCTTGTCGAAAAACACAACTTAATGTAATGACCATTTTGAATTCTTCCCATAGTAGCTTTTCTCACCTTTTGCTTTCATATGGAGCCATGTCATTTACTGGAGGTAATTGTGCCAAGTCTCTAACTAAAATCATGTAGATATGCCTAAATATAAAATATTTAATTAAATTGATAAGTACTAATTTGTATAGCAGGAACTATAATACAATTGAATAAAATATATTGTAATGTAAAGTTATCAAAGTTAGCAATTTCGATCCAGAACTCACCTCCAAAACTTTGGTTACTATTTTTTGGGAATGCTTGTCGAAGCCTAGAATCTATGTTTTCAAGCAACCTCTCCCTAAAGAAAATCATTTCATCTATCAATATGTATCTGACATGTGATATTTCTTCTCGGAAAGTTGTAAGTCTTGTCCCTTCTAGTTCATTGAAATCTCTTATTGGAATTTTTCGCTTTGAATGAATGGTTGAAGCACCAATGTTAAATGTTGCAACTCCAGTAGGCATGAATAGAAGTAGAGGAGATTTTTTGGGAGAAGAGTTTTTTTCTAGTGCTAGGTTATGTGCTAGGTTATATAGGGTTAGGTTATGTAGTGTCTGATCCTAGCCTCAAACACTACAATTAGAGCTGGGTTAGGTTATGTGTTTTCTTTAGGGTTAGGTTTGGGATTAAGTTTATGGTTATGGTTTGAGTTTAGGGTAATATCTAAATTTAAGTTTAAGTCATAGTTGATTATTTTTTCTCATGTTCATTATAGCCAACTATGGCTTAATCTTAAATTTAGACTTTTTCTTGAAACCTAACATTATATCCCTAATCTAACCATAACCCTCACCCTAAGCATAAGATTGACTCATAACCTGACCTTAACCCTAGCCCTAACAATAAACCTAATCCTAACCCTTTCTTGGAAAGTAAACCATCATTTTCTCATTAATGTAACCCTGGCCATAACTTTAACCCTAACACTGTTTCTCAAAACCATAATCTTAACCATAACCCAAATCCTTTTTATCACAACCCTAAACATAAACATAACTCTAACCCTAAACCCTAAACCATGATCTTAATTATAACCCTAAACATAAACACAACCCTAACCCTAAACCCTAAACCATTATCCTAATTCTAATTTAACCCTAACACTAACCTTAACTTACACCCTAACCTTAACCGTAATTGTAACCATAAACTAAAGACAAATGCTACACCCTAAACTATAATCCAAATCTTAAACCTAAGCCTAACCCTAATCATAACCTAACCCTTTTTCTTGAAACCTTGACCTTGACCCTAACCACAACCAAAACTCTAACCCCAACCCTAACCCTAATTACCTAACCCTAAATATTTTTTCTTTTATTAATTAGTTCCATTCACTCTAATAACCCTAAACCTATCCCTAAACCTAACCCTAGCCCTATCCTTGGCCCTAATCCTAACCCCAACTCTAAGCCAAATATAAAAACAACCCTTAATCATAACAATAACCCTAAAACTTAATTCTAAATATAACCCTAATACTATAATCCCTAATTGTAATCTTAAACCCTAACCGTAATTTCATATCTAATCCCAACCATAACCAAAACTCTAAATATAACCCTACCCATAAAACATAAACCCTAATCTAACCCTAATCCTAACATTATTTTTCCTAACCCTAACCCTAACTCTAAACCTAACACTAACCCGAACACTAAATCCTAACCCTAATTAAATACCCAATCATAACCCTAAATTGTAACATGATCCTTTGAATTGGATACTACATAAAAATTTATGTGTTACAATCATTTCTTCCATTTTTGGAATTTTTACATTGGGTCGATGCATATATTTTTAAAATAAACAAAATCTTTTAATGTCTTGCCAAAATTAATATTATTAATTGTAATATCAAACTTATAAACATGTATGCAAAATAAGAACATAAATAAGAAATGTATGTTAATAGTTTCTTCAAAAAACAAAGTGATGTGGACTACAAGGACTATAAGATATCCACAAAAGAGATCTACATTGAAAATATTGTAGGGAAATTCAAGAAAATACAATTGGTAGATGCAAAGCCAAATAAATGTGAAATTGTGTACTATAATGATTTTAGAATATACACATAATGGATTTTTTGAAAAGGTTTTAGAAACTTTCAAACAAATGCAATTGGTAGATGCAAAGAAAAATTCCACAACCTTCACCAAAATCTTTATTGGTTTCCTTAATATGGGAGATTTGGAGCAAGGTATAGACATCCATCAAAGCATAATATGAAGATGAACTTTTTCAAATGTTGTGGTTGTAGATGCCCTTTTAAAATTTATATAGAATGTGGAAGGATCGAAAAAGCTTGTGAACTATTTGACAAAATGTCTCAAAGAATTGTAATCTCTCAATTTATTTTAGTGTCTAGTTTGTTATACCGCATGTCCCAAATTGGGTATAACACAATAGACACTAAAAAAAATTGATAGATTGTTATGAGGGCAGTGATGAGAATTTTCTAATTAGAGTGTATTCCATGAGATTACAATTATTCGAGGCATTGTGTCAAATAGTTCATGAGCTTTGTCTATCCTCCCACATTTTGCATAGATTTCAAAAGGGCATCTACAAACACAAAATTTGAGAAAATTCATCTTCATATTATGTTTTCCTTATGATTGGTTGACTCTTATACTAAATATGAGTGTTGTTTGTGTTTTGACAAGAGTAGATTAATATTTTTTTAATTTTTTATATGAAGATCAAAATTACAAGCACATAGAATGAACCATAGTTTAGTTACAACACTTGGTCTCTTCAAAATAATCAGAGAAGATTAGACAAAGGAAGGAATGCACACCAAACTACAAAATAGGGGTAGTTGTGGCTTTGTTAGTTTTCTTTATATACTCTACTTGTTTCCTATAGGGATAAATATTTAATCACTATGCAAATGAAAAATGGTTGATTATCTACTGAATATTATTTTGTGTGTTTTGAAATGGAAGATATCTATGTTGGAAAACAAGGATAGACAACTGAGAGGGGGGTGAATCAATTGTTATAAAATTCAAACTTATTTAACCTTATTAACCTTTAATCTCAGATTTGATAATTAACAGTGAAAGCATGAATCAACAACACATCATAAAAACACATAACACCAAGATTTTTGTGTACAAACCCTATTAGGCGAAAAACCACAGTGGAGGTTAATCCACAATTTATACCCTGTTAAAAGTATAAAATAAATTAATAAGGAATGCACATGCATTCAAGAACATTTCCTAGAGCTCACTGCTCAAAGGGAAGGCTCACTACCTTACAAAAGATAATCAAATTAAATCCATCTGATGAGGTTCAACTGAGAAATTAGCTTCTTCAAAAGCCTGATGACAGTTTCAGTTAGGCACATAAATACTTCTTCATACTTTGCCTAAACTTCTTCACACTCTGCTCTACATTCAAATGATCTAATCTTTATTCACACATATCGCGCATACACTTCACATGCATTCTCTCTAAATGAATAAAACAATTGCTCTTATATATCCACTTCATGAATTTACATTAACAACTTTGACGGCCAAAAATAAATAATAGATGAATACAAATTGTCTGCCCAATGCATGAACAAATCTCAATGCGCACCAACCTAAATCGGTCACAACATAATGAATACCTAAAGCAAAATCCTCGAACATGCAAGCATTCAAAAATTAATCCACAAGGATCTACAACACGCTACCACCATCATGTCAACCAAGAACATGAAAACTCGAACATGCAAAGGAAAAATATTTGATCACGAGCACACTGATCAACATGGACGTACCACAATGATAGAATATGAGATAAAGAAACATCAATGAACATCTCAAGAGAATACACAACAATTCAATTCACCATAATTACATTCTCTTCTTTCAGAAACACCAACTATAGCAACAAAATAATTGTAGAAACACAAAAACTCATAACTCGCTCCAATCTTGATGCACACCTCTAAAACTTCTATAGGATATACTAGATAGGCTCATAAACAAACCCTTTAATACATGACTTCATAATACCAATGTACAAAAATTTCCACCACTCTGATCTTCACAACTTCATAGACTATCTGCAACATATTTATTCTAATTTTCTCAATATCCTCGACATATACAACCTTTAAGACATTAATGCTAATAGTGTTGACATCAATGACAACCACATATCATGAGAAACACAACCACAACATCCAACATCTCTATAAAAAATTGGTATATGCTAATAGTCAACTTATTATCTTATTTATAGCATTTCCTTAGCTTTTTATACTTAAAAAATCAAGGTAGAGGGTAACATGATTCTTTGAATTGGATAATACATAAGAATTTATGTGTTATAGTCATTGCTTCCATTGTTTGCATTTTCACATTAGGATGCATATTTTTTACAATCAACACTGTTTTAATGTCTTGCCAAAATTAATATTATTAATAATTTCAAACTTTTATAAACATGTATGGAAAATAAGTACATAAATAGGAAATATATTGTAATAGTTTCTTCCACAAAGGATAAAAAATTCATGTGGACCATACAAGGATTGTAGTGGGACTTAAAATTTACTACCCGTGTGGTATTAAAGAGGGAGATCAATTATAAGCATTCCTCATGGATTTCACATGATCAGATTAAAGGCCCCTAAGGGCACTGTGAGGTTTGCAAAGAGGCGACACGTGGCCTGGTTCTTGAAGCAACAGGGCTAGGTGGGACCCGCTGTCTAGTTGCAGCCTCTTGTTTTCTTGGGTTGTGATTTGGCACGGTTCTCCCAAGGAGCTGATGTGGATTTTCAAATAATTATTGACTTAATCTAAGTTGTTCGACTTGCCATGTTCGATCTGCATTAACGGTTCAATTTTTCTTGGGTTCCTGTTCATCTGCGTTTGGAGTTCTTGCTCTCTACAAGTTGTTCTCATTGATGGTGTGGGTTTTTTTAGTGGATCCTCACCTGATTTTCTTGCATGCGAACACTGTTTTCCTGATAAATGCAATGATGGGTTGTACGCCATGCCTTCACAAGCCAGGAATAATTTGTGGTGGCTACATCAGCCACTAAAATGCTCGAATACTCGTGCTGCATTCGAGCAATTAATATTCTCGCACCAATTAACTCTATAAATGCTCATTGTGTTATCTGGTATTATCATCACATTTTGAGTTGTCTTATTTGTAGGTGGTCGAGTCTCTCCTGTATTTTGTGAGGTGTTCTTTGCAATGGACCATTTGGCTGTGCGTAGAAGGACCAGACTTGAGGTGAAAAATTTGCAGCCTAATGGGGTACAACCTATCCTTAGCAAGCCTAAGGTTTTCCATAATGCTAATTTTAAAGGGACGGGGAGCTCCAAGTCCCCACTGGTGCTATCTTCTAGTTCTGATGGTAATGGGTCTGAAACTGACTCAGACTACCAATGTTACTTGGTGTCCATGACCGAGTTGTTGGGGGTCAATGAAGATCCCCTCGCAGTTGCCCCAATAACTGCGATGGAGCCATGCCATGCTACCACATCATGTGTTAAAGCGGATAAAAGGAATTTGTCTCACTTCTTACTTAAGCGAGGACCAGGAGCAGTCACCTTTATCGGGACTACGTGTCTTACAAGTAGTTGCAGTTGTTGGGTGTGTTACTTTTGGGTGGTGTGTTGATGTGGATGTACACGTTCCTACCACGCTCTTTTGTCTTTAGCTCCAATTGGTTACAATGGTATAACTATTTTGATTCCTCGAACTGATTATGGTTTTTTCTAATGATGAGGAATGTCAATTTAAATTTCATTCTAAATGAAATTTTCAACTTTGGAATGAACAATGTAGCCTATTGCTTTGTTGCTCTCCTATCCTATAAAGGAGATTTGACGACTCATTATTAAGGGTTGTTGTTTTTTTGGGTCTGAAGGCTTAGAATAGGTACAATTAGTGGTAATGCAGGATTTTGAAGGTATTATGTAGGAAATCATGCTAGGTTGGGAATAGTATGAAATAAGTATACTATTCTTTTGTAATTACTGATATCGAAAGAAATCTAGAACAATTAAGACATTTTGCTCTCCTGTGTATGGGCCATGGATTATGAATGGATTTATCAAGGGTTTGTTCATTCAGTTTCAATGGTGTAGTTGAAAGTGTAATTTATTCTCTTGCTTTGACTAAATGAGTTAATCAAATGTTTGAACACAAATTGCATGTTTATGGTTATATTCTCAAGATTCACTAAGGAGTATTGTTTTAATATACTAACAAATCTCATGGTAGCAAAGCACTATGGTGATAAGTTCATTTTCATCTAAATTACATTTTATATGACTCCCACCCAATGGATGAGGCACTGAATAGTATTGGTAAATTCCTTTCAGGTATAGGACTCTGACTGTAAGCACGGTGATTCAATACCCGAATATTTTTAAAAATATCAACTTCTATCTCTTTTTGGGACATAGATCTTATGATAATTTTCAATCTCCTTGCTTTGGGATATCTATTATTATTCTTTGGTTTTTCCACAAACAGGGTAATGACTGTCTATTAGTGTTAGTGGGGACTGCATCTGTAAGAAGAAGTGTTCTTACCAATCATAAAATATTCTTATGAACACACTTGGGTTTACCCACCTTGGTTTCACAAAGCCAAAAGTGTAGGAGATGTCAGTATTTGACTGACTCTTGTTAGTTGGCCACTAGCCTTTGCAGTTCTTTATAACGGAGGTTGGCTACCTCTTATATAATTGCAAATCCTATGTGGGAAAAAAACACTAAAAGATTGTAGGATATACACAGAATGGATCTACATTGAAAATTCGGTAGGAAAATTCAAGAAAATACAATTGGTAGATGCAAAACCAAATAAATGTGAAATTGTGGACTATAGTGATTGTAGAATATACATAATGGATTTTTTAAAAGGTTTTAGATTTTTCAATCAAATGCAATTGGTAGATGCATAGACAAATTTCACAAACTTCACCAAAAACCTTGTCGATTTCCTTAATATGGGAGATTTGGAACAAGGTATAGACATCCATCAAAGCATAATATGAAGATGAATTTTCTCAAATGTTGTGGTTGTAGACTCCATTTTCAAATCTATGTAAAGTGTGGGAGGATAGACAAATCTTGTGAACTATTTGACAAAATATCTCAAAGAATTGTCATCTCATGGAATACACTCTAATTAGAAAAGTTGCATCACTACCCTCATAACAATCTCTCAATTTGTTTTAGTTTCTATTGTGTTACTCAATCTGAAACTTAATTGTGATACATTAAGTTCATTGTCAAATAGTCATTTGTGTGTCAAGTTTGTCAAAATCCAAAATGATCAATTATTAATAAAATCATGGATCATGTACTATTGGGATGGGTGACCTCCTAGGAAGGCCTAGTGCTTCATCACTTTGACAATCATTTAGATGCAATGAGTGCTAAGTGGACCATTCATTATCATGAGAGATGGGTTCTTGTGAAACACTACTCATGAAACATGGGTCAATGAGTTTGACTTGTAAAAATACATAATAGAATCTTGATAACAATATAAAAATTTGACACAATGTGAAAAATATTTCCTACTTGACAATAGATCATGTTGTCAAAATCTAGAATTTCAAATTATGAATTCTTTGTAATTACTCAATAGATCATGTTGTCAATTGAACCTGTTGGCATTTTTTTACTGCAACCCACACGTGTTTCCCAGAGGATCCTATGAACTTGCCACATTCAATAATAAAAGACTAGGAACAATATGGCCAACTTAATGAGAGTAGAAATAAGGCTAATTCTCCTACACTTCGAACTCTGTAAAATCCAGGAGGGTATTCCCTAACATGTGCTCTTAACATACAACATTTAAACAATTCATTTAATTTACACATAGGTAAGCAACAGATATATCCCCAATTATTGTTAAAGGATCAAATCCTTCAAGAAATTGGTTATTCCTTAAAAAAGACTCATGTCCATTTAACAGAGAATTGCAAACTTCACATAAAGTAAATTGATAAGAAATTTTTGAGTAAAATATCCTGATGCCACAACACAAAACATATGAGAATAAAACGTAATCAAAATTCTAGTGCCATATCCCAGTGCAAGGAGTCAAAAGAGAAAACTGAACTACAGGGTAAATTTCATTTTGAACACTTATGATCTATTATGAATTGCATTACAACCCATATATATATACCTAATTTTATTACTCCTTTATGAATCCTATTTGTTATATTGCATGAATTTACTGGTTAACTGAAGCATTTAACCGATCCTTTGAACCAGAGCTAGAGTTAAACATAATTCACAGTAAAGAACAAATGAAAATCAATGAAAATCATCTTTGATCAATATTTCATTAATAATCCATGTAACATAACACAATAGGAGACAAAATAAACTCCAAATATTCATGAGTTTGATAGAAACATGCTCAAAAACCCCATGATTAACAAAGTTCTCCAATTTGACTCAAAAAAATTTAAAACCTAGACTTACAATTCATACTCTCTATATTACTAGACTATTATTTCTCATATTTTGGATATTTCAACCGACCACTCTCTCGGCCTAGAATTCCCTTTTATAAAACAAGGGAGACAACAAGCTTCAGGTCGGAGAGTACACATGTCCATTTTTAATTCGACCACTAACTCCTGATTCAGTTATAATTATATTATGCGAATGGAGAGCATGAGACAAAGATCATCATTAGTTGATAAGGAGGAAAGAAAACATCACTCCAAAGGCCGCTCCCCATACATCAAAGGCATGCTTAGCCATTATAGTATTAACTCCACCTCAACACCCTATACTTGGAGTGAAAAAGAGAATGCAATTTTAGAATATACTATCTAAGGCCAAACCTGTATTATACATGACCAAGTTGCAATTCTCGACTATAACACTCATAATTCCAGTTCATCAGTGAACACATTTTTCCATAATTCAAACTCCTCCTTGGAAGGCCACTAGAAAGCCACAACCTAATCAACCTTGTTTCGATAGGGAGCACACTTTACCATTATCGATGTGGTCTTTTTATCAAATTTCTCGAAGAAATTTATAACAAAAGACAACTTTTCCAATGTATTCTCTAGCATGTGGATGTTAGCATTTTTGCATATCTCATGTGTTTGAGACATCATTATATTGTTCATTTGATCCTTCCAAACCTGCAAGGGTCTGACTTCATCTTGACTATGTAAAATATGAGGCAATGGGGTCAGGTCCTTTCCATCATACACATCTTTCAGCAATTTAATCTTGGATTCCATTGGGGCGGAAAATCCCTAAAACTTCTGCTCAACAATTCCCTTGACCAATTGATATGTTGCAATAATAGTAGGATATTTATCACCATGCTATTTTGCCCCTCCTGTCATGAATTTCAACTTCTCCATTCTAGGGCTCCATTTTTTTAGCAATGAGATGGCCAATTCTTTATCCCTTGGAAAAATTTTTATTGCTTGCAACATTAGGATATAACTTGCATGAACATTGTTTAGCTTACTCTGGACCGTTTTGCTTAAATGTTTCAAAACAGTGTCCACTATCACTGCATTGCTTCTCCCTGCTGCATCCTAGATTCGCTTTACCATCTCCTTATATTTTTCAACTTGATGAATCAGTTTCTCCCTAGAAAGTCCCCCTCCAGGGCTAGTATCCCTCTCAAGAGCGATAGGAACTTGTCCCATATTATATGGAACAATAGCCAAAGACTGTGCTTGTGCAGGAGGTTGATACTACTCTACTGGTGGGTCAGGAACAATGTGGCTAGAACTGGCTTAGTTTTGAGATCTCATGGTATCCATTTGTTGCCTCAATAAAGCCAATTCAGTTTCTAACTCTGCTACCTTTTGTTGACTCTTATTATATTAAATAATAATGTCATTATATTGGCCTCTCAGAGTATCCTAGTCCTTGGTCAAATCTTCAACAGTTGCTCTGGTGAATTTGGCAACATTCACGACCATATCAACAGCTTCCAATGTTGGGGTGTCAACAACTCTCCTCACAACCAAGTGACCACTGAAGTTAGAAGGTTCTGCAATAATTGGCTTTTTAGAGTGAGTGGATAGGGACCAAATTGCCAATGCATCCCATTCCTCACTAAAGTCTGATCCCTTAAGTGCCAATGTAGCCTCCTCTTCAGTAGCAAGAAGTGGCTTATTAGCCCTTCTTATTGTGTCAAACACCACAGCATCAGCGATATCCCATTCAGAGTAGAAATACTCCACTTTTTTGTACCAATTCTCGGCCCTGCTCTAGTGTTATTGATTTGAATTTTTCTCTCATTTGTTCCCTAACCTTAGCTTGAATTACCTTCTCTAGGAGCTCTGGATGTAGACTTCTCTCATGTCCCACCTTCTCAGCATATAATGCAATATGTGCTCTCCACAAAAAATCTTTAAAAGCACCGGTTTGAATAAAAGAGTCATCCATCATGAACTCTCTATAGGCTTCTATTCGCAAGTGATCATTGCTTGTTATTCCTTTGATTTCATCTTTTCCTAACCTCAAAGAAACTGTACTTGAACTTGTTGCAATGTCAACTGGTTCCAATGGCAAATCAGGATGCATTTCATCTAGAGTGACAATAATGTCATCATCCTCATCACCATCACAATCAATAATCTTTACCCTTTCAATCCTTTGCCTCTTTGGTGATGGTGGGCAAGCCTATTCTAAAAAACTTGGAGGAGAATCCAAATCAACAACATTTTGTACTGACTGCCTTGAAGAAAATGGTGCAATATTTTTAGCAACATCTTCAGCCCTACTTCCCTTTCTTCTAGAAAAAACCCTTATCTTCTTTTGGGACTGATAATTAGGCCTCTCCTCTTTCTTTACCTCAGGGTACTCCTCGATGGTTTGTGATTTTCCCCTTTCTTCCACAACCCTTTCATCTTTCAAAACCCCAACCAAGCTCTCAAAATTATAAATAGCATGCATTGCCTTGCTAAACTCATCTTTAGCATTAGGTATGTGATTGAAACCAGGTATTTTCTCCTACTTACTTTTTACCATTTTAAGTAGGCAATGTATAGTGCCTTTCTATCATCTTGTAATTCCAAATCAAAAATATTCCTGCTGACGTCCTCAGGAAAGTAGAAGTTGTGGACAAAAGCTCATGTCTGATGTTTTGCCTTCATTTGAGAGATAAAACCCTCAGGATCATGATTCCTGGGGTGCACAGTCCTTAGCCTATAAGGCCCAATTAATTGATGCAACTCCTTCCATCCTCCCTTTGCCATAACCAAATTGGAAAATGTTATATATTCAGGGAAGAAAGAACCTTTCTTCTATTCAGATGGCAAGTGTAGTTCCTGAGTGCCCCCCAACTGCCTCATGATTTCCAAAAATTGAATTCTAAGGGGAACCTCCCTTGGCAGAACCTTTGGATTGACATTAGTGCCAAAAACCCTGAAAACTGTGGTATTACGATAGGGGATAATGTCTCCCCAATTGTGCATTATGTTCAATTCAGGCCTTCTCTCCATCGACCTCAAGAAGTCATGAATTTATTTTGGGATTCTTGGGGGGTCACGAACCAGATCCTCCCTTAATTTAGATCCAAAGATATTATGGAAAGTTACATAATCAAACTTATGATCATGCATGTCAAGAATCCTATTCCAATATTGGATAGGCATTTCAATGTTTCCTTCCTTCTTCTTTAATTCCATATCTTTTTCGAACACATCTTGACCCCTATATAGAAACATGTGGATTAACAAGGAATACCATCTGAATCCAACCCATATCTTCCCCTATTTTAGGGCTACCAGACCCATGTGCATCTTCTCTACCAAATAAGTGGAAAAATCATATATTACTTTAAAACTTGGGTGCTGGAGATTTACTACCATATACATAATATCGGTAGGCAAGGTTTTTTTAAGCTGAATCCTAGAACTTGACATAAAGCACAAGAAGTTTTCTTGAAATAGCTGGAGAAATAGTCCACAGGAAAATATTTAGGCTCATTCGTGCCAATTACTACCTTCTTCTGATTTTTTCCTCTTCCTGAGACCGCCAAATGAGGTATTAACAAGGATGTTCTGAACAAACCCCTAGTATTTATATATTCTTGTCTGAAAACCTCCAAGTTGACAGGAACCATATCCTGACTCCATTCATGCAATTTGAAAATCTATGCAATTTCTTCTTTGGTTATCTTAATCATCTGCACACCAGCATGTGTTCTGACAATTTGGGCCACAAGGTCATATCTAGTAGCAATATTGTTTAAAAGATCTACATCCATATAAACATTAGGAACCACCAATTTACCCAGGTCTAACCTCCAAGGGTTACACAAAGGAACCAACAAATTTCTGTTCCCAAACCAATTGGAGAACAACTGCCACTCGGTGTATGGTAACTCGACATCTTGAATTGCACATTGCTTGTCTATCAATCCTTCCAAGATTCGAGGCCCGTAGAACAAAACCTTTCCCTCCTGCTTCTTGCTAGTAGAGGGTTGTAACAAATCAATAATATCTTGGGATAAAGACCTGGTAGTGGTTTCAGAACCAGAACTTTAGACCTTGGGTGGCATTTATACTAGACTAATGATAATTCAAACTAGGGTTTTCTTATTTTCAAATAGAAAATAATTACAATTTTCTCCTTTAGCCTTAACAGAAAATTATTCAATATTCAAAAAACCCTAGCAATTATCTAGACAAGCTCTAAAAGCGAATCTATTCAATCAATTCTTCAAGAACAAAAATAAGAAACAATCACGAATCACCCAGCAAGCAACCATAAAATCTTCTGAATTTACAAGAAATGGTGTATGTGCTACTTACAGTTTCAATCGTAGAACATCTAGGGCAGTGAAATTGAGAAATCATAACCACAACTTGCTTCACTCGATACCAAGCAATTCTTCCTCAATGTAGAGATACAAAACGAAAATAATAATTCACAAATTTTAGCAGTTAATTATGCAAGCAGAGTCAAACTCGGCCATTACTATTCACTCCTGCGAGATAAAATGGCTATAGTACAATAGTAGTTTATTTTTAAATACAAGTCGTTGATCAATCATAACATTGGCTAGGAGAATGGCTCAGATTTAGTGAAAATAGTTTGAAAATGCCACATTCTCCCTCTAGTCACCAAACAGACAAGATATTCACCTATCGGGCACCACATCAGCATGGAAATGTGCCCCACCTTTGTTATCAGCACATAGCATCAAATTCCATGTATCACCAAATCGCACACCTTGCAACATTATTGAAACTGTAGTTTTAATTGCGCGAGGTCAACGAGGAACAACCATGATGCATCGGTACAAAAATAGTTGTTGGCATCAACCTTCATCATCGATCATTGAGCAAAACTAGTCCCCACCATCAAATGTGATAGATGGCAGCATCTTGCACGCCTTGCACCATATTTGTGACGTTAGCAGAAACCTTGCGAGGTTTGCGAGCAATAGTCAAGATTGAAATCACTTCAGCCAACGGCTGTGCAATTTACACATGCAAAAAGGTTATTTCACCTAAATTTATTATTTCTTAAGTCTGGATCGGTCTGTGCCCCATGCTTTAAGAACAACTTGAAGCCATCGTTTCTCATTGTCCTAGGTGATGTCCCCTTCTCCCTTTTAATAGTTGTTTTATTTTGCAGGACGTGTTTTTAATGACCGTCGATCTTCCTATGATTGATCCTGACCGCTCCTCGTGATCTCGCAATGACATCGCCACTGGTTGTTTAGGGATTGCGATATCACGGGTGAGCGCCACATGTCCCAAGCTGTCGATGCCGAAAAGGGATTAATAAAAGCGTTTCATATTTGTGTTGGACTTAAATACGTTATAAAGTGGGTTACTAAAATAGCTGTGAGATGCAAATGCTCGAGATCGATGATGATGTTATAATCTTGGTAAAAAATTCCTCGACGGTTATGTTTGGTGTTGTTGACTACTTTGTTTTTAATGATCGTCGATCCTGACCGCTCCCCGCGATCTCATGATGACATCACTGCTGGTTGTTTGGTGATTGTGATATCACGGGCGAGTGCCACGTGTCCCAAGTTGTTGATGTCCAAAATGGATTAATAAAGCATTTAATATTTGTGTCGAACATAAATACGTTATAAATTGGGTTACTAAAATAGTTACGAGATGCACGTGCTCAAGATCGGTAGTGATGTTATAATATTGGTAAAAAAATTCTTGATGGTTATGTTTGGTGCTTTTGACTGCTATGTTTTTAATGACTGTCGATCTTCCTACGATTGATCCGAACCGCTCCCCACGATCTCGTGATGACATTACCATTGGTTTTTTGGTGATTGCGATATAAGGGGTGAGCGCCACATGTCCCAAGTTGTCGATGCTGAAAAGGGATTAATAAAATGTTTTATATTTATGTCGGACTTAAATACGTTATAAAGTGGGTTACTAAAACAGTTGCGAGATACACGTGCCCGAGATCGACGGTGATGTTATAATCTTGGTAAAAAAAATCTCGATAGTTATGTTTGGTGATGCTGAGTGTTGTGAGTGAACACGATCACCAATGGTAGGAATCAACGGTTGTCCGCCATCATGTGATCCAAAGATGTAGGATGTTTAGTGATCGCAATATCATAGGTGGGTATCACGTGTATTCCTTTGGCATTGCTTCTATGGTGGACCCTCGATGCTGACATGGAGATTTCGTCAGCCCTTTTGAAGATGGTCGTTCGATGATTTGACAAAAATAAAAGATCGATGATTGAAGTTTAAATTCACATCAAATGTGATTGGAGCCATTGGGGCAGCATGCAAATGAGCTTTAATGATGGACGAGATGTCTACTGCCTCAATTCAATCGATATAAAGTATCTGCTCTTTTTCTATCTTCATCACAAAAGCATTGAAATATTTTCCAAGCTGTTCAGAGCTAGAGATAAAGTTTTTCGAGCGATCACCGTGAAGTTTGGTTCTCTACAAGGCATGAAATCCTGTCAGTTATTTTCTAAACTATTGGGTTAATTTGACTGTGTCTTTGTGAAGGGTTCTATTGTGTTGGTCAAGGGGTTATGTTAATTATTGTTGTAGGGTTACTGGTTTGTTTCAATTATTGGAATTGCACAGTTGTGTTGTATTTTTGTGTTTTGGGTACCCCTAGTTTCTTCGAGGATTTGATTTTTTAAAAGAAGCCCTTGTTGTTTAAGATGGCACCATTGAAGCAGCACTCTGGCCATGTTGATTATTTGAAGAGGAATTTGTATGTTGACTTTCTGGATCAAATCCCGTTGTCAACAAATGACTGGAAGAGTGGTTTGGTTTTAATGAATGGAAAGATGCTAGGCGAAGGTCTAGTGTGTAGAAATTATAACATTGCAAATGCTAGGATTCCTATGACTGGTCTTGAAATGTTTAGGTTGTGGTATGGATAGTGAAACTTACCTCACCCCTTCTCTAATGTTTGGAGATACGACATTGGGAAACTAACAGTGCCAAATGTGTTCCCTGATGTTGAATTGCTTAGAGTAGTGACAGCACGGTATGATCCTGTGACAAGGGTCATAAGGGATAATGATGGTGAAATTCTGCTAAGCATAAATGTAGATGAGATTCGGTAGATTTTTTATTTGAGGAGATGAAGGAGGAGTACAAAAGGTCGAAACCTCTTTTTAGATCGAGGTTGCTTCCTCCTCACCTAGCCAAGGAGGGCAGTTCAACAATTATTATCAACCCAAATGACCAGGAGCCTTTTAGGCTAAGTTGTTTTGCCAGTCACTTCCTGGCAACATTTTATTCGTTGTGCCAGATTTTAGGGTTCAACCCTAATACTGTGATGCCAGTTACATACATATTTATGGGAGCCCAAATTCAGCATCCCAACTTCTCTATGGTATACGACTTTGCATCATCCCTATCAGAGAATATGCATGAGGGTTTGATGAAGCTTTATGTGGGGGATATTGGCACTCCTTTTTTTTGGTACTCCCTGTTGATGCATGTTCCTATACAATAATTTTGTTTTCTTCTTAGAAAAAATGGATTTGAGGCAAGAGGTGAACAGAGAAAGGTTACCAGTACAGGTGTGGAGTGCAGATTTGTCTTACAAAAGGGGAGGTGCTAGCTTTGTGCAGTTTGATAATTAATTTTCCTCCAGACTCAGGGCTCGGTTGGTGGTAAATGTGCCAAGGGTCCCTGAATATTTGCATGACATCCTTCGACCAAAGGTGAAGAAGCCTAATTTAAATGTGTGTCACAATTGGGGTGATATCATCTTATACCCTGTAAGCATTGTCTTGAGGGTGTATGGTTTCCAGGGAACCCCTCATATCCTCCCCTTTAATGTACCATCAAGGATGGGGTTTTCCAAAGTTGTGTGGTAACTAGGTTGTATTCATGAGGATAACCTAACAAAGAAAGGAAAAGGGACTTTGCTCCCTAACTACACTGTTGTTTCTGATTTTTTTTGTTCCAAGGGAGGATGGGTCCACTTCAAAAAAAAAATTGATGACTTCAATTTGAGGAATGGTCCTAGGAGATAATATGACCCTGAGGGATTATTCTCATTATTCAAACAATGAATTAAAGGTGGAAAATTTGCACATGAATTCAACTTTCTTGAGGACGTAATCAGAAATGAGTTTGATTTGAATAGGTAGGAGTTGAATAAATAAAAATGGATTGCATATGAAAATTTGTTGGCTATAATACATAAAATGGATCCAAAATATGATCCATTAATGGAGTTCACTCCATTTCACAAGATAATAGACTTCTTAATGGCTAATTTCAAAAATATCATGGGCACCTTGATGACCAAGAGGGTCAGTTTGGAATTAGATTTTGGTATAGAAAGATCGGATGTGAGGCCTGAAGAAACAAGGCCAGCTTATCAGCCACCAGTTGAAAGGCCTCTATACAAGAGAAAGAGGAATGCGAGCAGTGATGAGGATGAAATGGATAAGAAGGGAAAACAATTCATGAAATCATTAGCATAGTTGGGTATAAGGATCAGAGCACCCAGAGGGATAAGGATTGTGGATCTAGATTCACCACCAAGAGGTGATCCTGCAGTGTTACCATCAGAGCCAAGCCCTAAGAGGCAGAGAGTTGAGGAAATGCAAGAAACTCTGATGGATGAGATAATTGTGACTAATCAAGACATGCAAGTTGGTATCCCTTCCCCTCCTAGATAAACACAATTGGTGCTTTCTGACATGGATGTAAAGGGGCAATGTGTACAAGATGTCAGGATGGAGGCTTGCAAGGAATTCTTGGATGATGATGCATTTGTAAAGACTCTTGTATTCTTGCAACTAGTTTGGAGGATGAAACTAGAAGAGTATCAAAACAAATTCAAGAGTAGGAGAGAATCGAGACCTGATAGGTTTGAGCAAGAGAATGATCATGAGGTCAAGGCCGAATTAATGGAATAATTCAAAGGCATCACTCCTGAGGAGGGAAGAAGACTTGTGACTCAGGCTAGTGTCTTACTTTTTTCTGAATGGGACATAGTTGATGCAGTTGCATTCAATGTTATCTTATAGTCCAAGCACCCTATACAAAATAGTGAAGAAGAGGTTAAGGCAGTTCTACAGGACTCTACCTTTAGTGAGGAGTATGAAACTCTAGCCATATGGGCATTGGCACCCCAGGGTAGAATTCCAAATGTAACTGATATTATCCCACACCTAAGGGGAGGGCTAATCATCAAGAGAGCTTTTGAAACTTCAACAATAGAAGCTACAAGCCTGACAATAAATGTGGCCAAATTGGCCCAAAAGACAACTAAGAGAGAAGAGGTTGAAAAGAAGAGTCTGATGGAGAAATACAATATGATAATTGCAGAATATAGTAGGATGCAGCAAAGGACTGTTGAGCTACAATCTGAAGTAGATAGGTTGAAATATGGGTAGGTGACAAAATCCTCAAATACTCCTGGTATCAGAGCATTACCTTCTATTGCAGGATCCGTCCCCCCTACTACAATTGTTTCAACTTCGGGGCCCCCATCCAAGCACCTCCTCTCAGTCCTACACCAGGGCTAGTTGAAGAATAAGTTGAATATTCTATGGATCCCACCAAGAAGCAAATGTTGAATAGGATCACAGAATTGCAGGTTCCCTTAAAGGTAAGTGAGGATGATGCAATTTCCAAACAAAGTGAGGTGGTTGACATAGTTTTGAGGCATCTTAATGAAAAGGTTCATGGTAAATTACCATCTATACATTCTTTGTATTCTTTATTCTTGGATGGAATAAAAAATATCAATAGGGATCGAGAAATAGTTTTGCCTTTGGCTGAGAAATGGATCCCTAGGGCCAACGATCTAGATATTATGTACAAAGCTTCTAGGTTTGATGCAGACAACATGCCCTAGTCATTGAAGCCTACTCAAATCTTTGTAAAGTCATTGAACCAATTCTAGGCCCTACTTGATGATTTGAGTAGAAGAATTAGGCAGCTAATAAAGAGCTTTGATGAGTGGAATGATACATTTTTTCTAGAAATTATTGATGCGCAAGGAAATGTTAAGACATTGCACCAGTGGCAGGATGGGGCAAAAGAAGTTATCAATGCACAAATCAAATCGATTTGTGATGATTCAAACTATGATTTGCTGGTAAATAGTATGGATAAGATAATTAACACTAGCACATTCTTAGATTTTTTTGAAGGGGAAGCCAATCAGGTTGTAGTGAAGTACACACCTTACAATACTAAGGTGAATGAGGTCATGAATTTTGGCTGGCCAACGGATGAAGAGTATCAGAGATGGGTGGACAAGTACTTAACTGAAGAGGAGTAAAACAGTGTCTATTACCACAGGATGGATGAAGGAATGCCAGATGATGATGTAAACAATTCTGGAGACAGCCACGAGAAATGATTTAATAATGGACAGGGCATGTGAATAGAATGAGAAGATGTTCAAAATGGAGATAGCCATAAAGAATGCACTAGAGGATGTTGATACACACAAGTGGCCAGCTTACCGAGATTATCTATCAAACATCTATTTATGGCTTAATAGAGCATAATTTCTAGTTTTTTATTGTTGTTAAGAAAAAGACATTTCTCAAAGGATGCGCCCTTTCACAATTTTGATATATTTATATTTGTTTCATAATGTAAAACAGATATAGGCGGATAGGAGAAAGATAAAGCAGATAGTTTGCAATGAAACATTACTTTAAAAGACTCAGATGCATGTATGAATTTTGATGAATTTAATGAAGATGTTTGAACTCGTGGCTTAATCTTGGTATCAGTTGTTTGTGGAATTATACAGTTATCCGGTTGTCTCCATTTTGATGCTTTTCTATTGTTTAGATTGATATAGCAAGCATATATATATATATAGTCAGTTTACCAATACACATATGTTGTATTTGTGTGATGTGATTATTTGGTTCTTTCAAGTAAATATTAAACCCTTCTAGTCAATCATAGTAACTGAAGAGTATTAATTGGATCGATAAGAAGAATCACATAACTAGGATTGTCATTCTATCTCAAGTAGAGTTTGTCATCATTTACTTGCACATTTATACAAGTTATAAACTACATCTATGTGCCAAACAATTTGAATTATTTCCATCATAGATTACACTTTTATAGATCTTCATTAGACTCCATACACCCAACAAGGCAGTGGTCTCACGCTTTCATCTTTTGGTTTATCCATTTTATTTTTTACATCTGTTAACTGAACATATTCTAATATAATTAAAATATAATTAAAATTAAAAACATCATAAATTAATCATGTAACCACATAAGTCAAATATAATTCTATCAAGAAATTAATATCAAATAGATAATATAATCACATAACACATACATTTCAATGTCATTGATCTTCTTCTTCATGCAACTCTTTGTCTGTATCATCTGATCTAGATTCAACATTGTAACAATTGGTCATATCATCATCATCATCATTGATATCAGTTTTGATAATGTCATCATCCACATGGATATCATCTTCATGAACATTAACTCCTACATCATCATGATCTAGTTCCTCCTCTTCGACATCTTCATCAGGCACATCATCAACTAACTGTTGATCCTGATCATCATCTACATCATCTTCTATTTCTTCAGTATCTTCTTCTTCCACCACATTATAATTTACCGGACTTCCTCTTGGATCATGTCTACAAACATATGACCAACCCGCTTTACCTAGAACCTTTGAGTAAAATAACTTCTCGCATTGTCTTGGAAGAACATAGGGCTCATTTCCAACTCGCTCAAAATACCTTGTATCAACCATGGTAAATCCATTATCATGTTCAATAACAGTTCTCTCGGGATTATTTTCATTCAATCGTAGCCTGTACCATAGGACAACAAACATAACTAATTTGAAGGACTTAAAGTCACACTCAAGTATATCATCCAAAATCTCATAGTATATATTTTCTGAGACTTCTGGATGTATGTCGCTTCTAGATGAAACATTAGTCACCTGGAAGACTGCAGTTATCCTAGAATCACAATTTTTTTTCATGTCATCCAACTTTTTGATTCGAAATTTATGACCATTGCACCACATAGCCTTCATGGTGTTTCACCTGCAATATGTCAAACATGTAAAACTTATTGCAATATCGTCTGTTGATAAACATATTTATTCTTGGCCGAATGTATGCAAAGAAAAAAATCTCAACATATATACATCAATATAATTGAAAATAATTAAATAATATGGGTGATTAATATATTTATACATACCTGTTTATCTCTTAAACCATATGCTAAATCAATTTCCCTTGTAACATTGGAATCTCCATTACGATGAGCTTCTTTAACCAATGAAGCCACACCTTCCTATGTTAATGCACGACCAGATTGTTGACATCGTTCAATCCATTCTGTCATCCAATCAAGATTGTTTGCGACGTACAAATGTAGTGCATCCCACTCTCGACCAACTATATAAAAAAAAATTGAAATTCACAAACGATGTATAACTAGTTAATTACCATGGTATATGACCTTAATTTATAATTGATGAATATTGAATTTTAATAATTAAATAAGTACAATATACATAAAAACCAAATGTAAAATGTATTCTAATTAATCTCCATGACCATATTATAATTACCTGTCACTTTCCTCAATCTACCTTCCCCCATTAGGTACTCCCCTTCAAATTCATTAATGGAGTTAGGATCCCAAATGTAATCTACATGGATCTTTGTTGCAAACTTAGGAATATATTCAATAATGTACACCATGGTATGGTATACCATGTATCCCTCCACCATAGAACCCTTGAGATGTGCTCTTTTTCTAACCAAAGCCTTCAAAAATTTCAAGTGCCTCTCAACCATCCACATTGACCTTGTGTGTATAGGTCCACACAATTCAATCTCCTCAACTTGGTGTATGATGTAGTGTTCTTGTGCATTGGAAAATGTCAAAGGTAGACACTCTTCCATTTCACACATTAGACGAGGAATTTTTCTCTTCCAATAATTTATATCTTCTTTATGATTTCTTTAGATGACAGCCATCTACAAGTGATTCAAGGCACAAATATATAAATGATATTTAACAAAAATATGCAACCAATTGAACAAATATCGCTACTTACCTCATGTATTTTCCAAGATCATATATAACTTGCTTGAAATTGTTGTTGAACTTGTCTGGGAGAGATAGAGGTAGAACGTACTGCAACAATTATAAAATGATCTTTTCATTAATATTTTTCCAAAATTAGTAAACATAATACACTGAAAAGTACATGCAATATACATATATATATATATATATATAATATACCAGAATAATTACCTTAATGAAGGTATGCCAATCGTGCGTTTTCATCCTTGATCCAAATTCACCTTTCTTTCTTATGATATTGTTTATGTTCATAGCAAATCCTATGGGAAATCGAATTTTTTGTATGACTTGTTTTATAGCATTGCTTTTCTGCTCCATTAATAACCAAGGAAGGGCACTTATATTAATTTGGTCTCCATCGCTATTTAATTGAATGACATTTTTCATTGCATGACTGGCTTCCTGAATATCACTACAAATTTTGACATTTTTTTCTTTGTCATGCCTTCCATCCAATATTTTCCATAATTTTTCTGTCATATTCTTTCCGATATGCATTGTATCAAACAAATGCACAATTTGTAGCTTCTCATAGTAGGGCAACCTACTAAATTGTCTGGGATAACTTTTCAGTCCCTGTGGAAGCTGGCCATTAATCCCTTGATGACCTTCGTGAAGCATATAAGTTAAACAAATTAACAACGACAATCATTGTCAATTACAGCATGAGTAAACACAACACAATATAAAAATATAGATTCAAAACATATCATAAATGATAGATAAACAATTTGATCCAATGTATAACCTTGACAATTAATTCTATTATATTCCAACTTCCATAGGCGAGGTGTCATTCTTCGTGGTTTTGATGTAGTCTCTTCTTTCCCATTGAAAAGATGTTTTTCAGTAGTTCGATACTTATGATTTATGTGGAGGAAGTGCCTATACTCATCAAACATCCTCTTTCCTAAACTTGTTGAATGACGAGATTTCATCTTTGGACCACAAATTGGACATGCAAATTTTCCCTTTGTTTGAAGACTTGCAAATCATATATAATTGGATTAAATATGTCAATTTTTATAATTATATATAATGAATAGATTATTTAAAAAACATGCATGATATCTACTTCATAAAATTAAATATCATTAAAATCATGCAGTCGAACATTATAACATACCAGAAAAATGTGTTGGCCTTGGGGCATCATGAATTGTCCATACAAGCATTGCATGGAATTCAAATTGTCTTTGTCCTATTGGTCTAGATACATCATACATAGTCACGCCATTCCATAACTTTAGTAACTCGTCGATAAGAGGCTCAATATATACATTTAAATCTTTAACTTGGTACTTACCTAGTTGAATGAACATAAACATTACATAATTATTATAACCATTTTACTGTAATATATATAAAGTCATGTACATGACTATTAAATGAAAAAACATATAAGTCATTATGCAACAAATAAGACAAATGAGATGCTACTACGTTAAAGAAAATTGATGTAAACAAATACCTAGAACAATCATTGCCAACATTATGTGCTCCCTCTTTATTGACATCCATGGAGGAATGTTATTGTTGATAACAAAAACAGGCCACATCGAGTAAATAGATCTCAACTCTCCAAATGGATTGACACCGTCTGCTACCAATGAAAGCCTGAGATTACGAGGTTCTTCTTTAAAGTGTGGCCATTTTTCCTCCATGTCCCTAAATGCAGAACCATCTGTAGGCATTAGAATAATCTCATCTCCACTTCTATTTTGTGCATGGTAATCCATAAATTGCGCTAAGCTTCCACACCTAAATAATTGTTGCATATGTGGAATAATGGGAATATAACGAAGAACCTTGAGAGGCACATTTTTTGTTAGTTGATCTATTTGATATCTACTAATATGACATTCCGGGCATTCTGTTGCAAATTCATGTTGTTTATGATATATAATATGATCATTGGGGCATGCATCTATTACTTGATACTCCATTCCAATATCTTTCATAATGCCAAATAAATATCAATATGAGCGAGGTAAAATATTTGATGGTGGTAACAAAAATTCACCAATCAATCTACAACAAAAAATAATTTCTTAATATAAATAATATTAATGGTACATACTTCATCCTTTATTTGGTAGTGATGAACTAACAACAATTAAAAAAGATGAAAAAAGATGACATATATGACATACCTTAACATCCGTGAGATTGCTATGTTCGATAAACCATTCATAACCTTCAAGTTCACCAGCAACAATACAGCAGAGAGAAAATTTGTTTGGGAGCCTTCATAAAGGGGATCGTATGCCTTCTCAAGTACAGGTAAATCATGAACATCATCAAAGTCATCCTGATCAACATGATCAGATGTGCCACTACATGTGTCATGGATCAATGTATTTGTACCATCATCTTCAATTGTATTTTTTGGCACATGATCATCTTCTTCCATAGGATCATTAACTTCATCTTCAATATTCACAACTCCATGTTCCTCTGCTTGCAAAACCACATTCTTCGGGCTGTGATAATTCATATCGTGTGCCCTAGGGTGCCTCACCTTTATAATAATGACAAACACAAATAAACCATGATCGTGATCAAGTGATTTTATATATATATCAAATGTTAAAACAATATAAATATTTACAAATTTAATCAATATAAACACATATAATAAACAACTTACCAATGGACGATAACCATGCCCCCCTTCCACATGACCATGTTGCCTACAATTTTTCTCAGTTGTTCTGATTAAAAGTATTCTCATCTTTAATCCCTTGCAATTATTGCAAGGAAAATAACATTTCCCATCACCCTTTCTTTTGAATCTAGCCCACAATCTATCAAGTGACTCTTCATTTTGTTCTGGACTAATATTATTCGACATGATTTTTCTTTACCAAGCTTGAATATTTAAATCTTCAAAAAATATCAAACTCACACTCCAATAATTTTTAATCATACACAGGTAACCAAATATAATAATTATGATATTTTACACCAAAAAAAATTGGCATGCAACCACCCCTGCAAAAGAGAAGATAGTCTGAAGTTAATGACCCCAAAAAACACTTTCAAATGCTAATTCCAGAAATTATTAAATTCTGATTTTACTATGATTTTCAACTGTTAGACTCCTAAAATCAGAATATTGAACTTGCACAACAAAATCAGGAAATGAAATTCTCAAAATGCAGCTAATAGGCCTCAACAATTAAGGCCTACTCAAGACTTTGTGAAGTCCCTGCAAGGTTTCCAGGCCTTACGTGATGATTTCAGCAGGAGGATTAAAGAGTTGGTAAAGAGTTTTGATGACTGGAGTGACATCTTTTCCAGATATTGTAGATGCCCAAGGAAATGCTAGATCACTGCAGCAATGGTAGGATAGGGTAGATGAAATCATCAATGCACAAATCAAATTGATTTGTGATGACTCAGATTGTGACATGCTGATGAGTAGTATGGATAAAATCATTAACACTAGCACATTTTTGGAATCTTTTGAAAGAGAGGTGAATCAAGTAGCAGTAAAGTATACACCTTACAGTGCCAAGGTTAATGAGGTGGTAAATTTTAATTGGAAAACGGATGAGGAATATCAAGGATGGGTAGAAAAGTACTTAACTAAACAAGAATAGGACTGAGTCTACAACCGACAATTAATAGCTCAGAGATTATGGTTATAACAAATTTTGGCTATGTCTTGGTGGTAGCTTTGGTGCAAGTTTTTAAAGTTTGGCAAATGCAACAATTATTCTCTAGTGGACAGGATGAACAAGAAGATTCTCCAGAGACTCAACTATTGTAGCCAATTTTTGAAATGTCATAAGGCAATCCAAGTGACCAGTGATAGGTGTATTTCTGGTCCGATGCTTTTTGCTCCTTCATTTTCCCTATAAGAAGGATTTCAAGGCTAGAAATATGGGTTAGCAAGTTAGATATCTTTAGGTCGAGTCTAAGTGAAGTTGTAAAGCGAATTTGTAAAGAGCCTGATATTATAGTGAAGATACCATTCTTAGGTTTGGTGTCATTATGTTGTAGGTTTTAGTTTCATGGGTACTTAATTTTCAGGACAGTACTAGCATCTGAATGAAAATTACTCATTTCAAGGTCATGTATCTCCATTGTATGAATATATTATTATCTTGAATAAAATGATCAAGGGTTATTCTGTTCATCTCACTGTTATGGTGTGTAATTCTCATTTTGGCTTTAATTCAAGGAATTAATTAAAATGCTTGAGTGAGGTTATAGGTGACTATGTTTATATAAGGATTTGATAATTAGTATTGGGTTAGAATATAGATTGATGGTATTGTAAGGCAATATTATCTGAGATTTTATAAGCTATGTGTCTAGAAGATAAACTTGGTTATCAAAAAAAAAAACCAACACCTTTGATATTATCTAGCTATGGCTCCCAAATCTATTGAAAATTCATCATTAGGGTTAAAATTGAAACCTTGCAAATATAATCTTTGTCCAAATCCATCAAGAATTTTCCATCAGTTATAAACAATTCCCTTATAAAATTTGTGAAGTTAGGTCTAAAATCTGGAAATGAAATTCTAAAAATGCACAAGACTAAAAATGAAATCTGATGAGATGTTGATTTAAAATATGATTTTCAAACCTGGAAGTACAAATCTGACTTCACAAATGAATTCTGGAAAAAGACAATGACTACCCTCAACCTGGCAATATCTTCTTGAGTTTCTTCTGATTTTCCCCAAGAAAACCATCGAGCAAAACACTGTCACAATAAATAGTCGAGCTCATTTTTATTTATGCCCACCACAATTTAACTTTGCAGGTCTATCGGAATTTTGGCGAAAGATCTTCGTCGAAACATAGACGAAAAAATGGTTCATCGAAATTCCAACAAACGTCGGGAATAAAATTTTTAAAAAATGAAAATTTCTACAAGTGCTCGATGATACATCTGATTATATAGCTTTCGTTAGAAGGTTTTGGCAGATTTTTCAATCAAATGAGTTAGTGATTCCACATCCAAGTCAAACCATAATGACCCATTGCACCTTGAGGTCTTCATAAACAAAAACAAGTTCAGACGAATCCTAGTAGATAGCAAAGCTGGATTGAACATTTGTACTTTAAAGCTAGTAAAGGCATTGGGCCTATCTAAAACATATGTGGATAGAACTAAGAGAATTTTCATCAAAGCCTATGATTACGAAGAACATTCTTCTGAGGGAGTTATCATACATCCTATTAAGATTGGACCTACATCACTAGATACCACATTCCAAGTCCTAGATCTTGAATTACCATACAACTTAATCCGTGGTTGGCCATGGATCCATGCCATTAAATTCATTCCATCCACATACCATCAATGTCTAAATTTTCCTTACAGTGGCACTGAAATCACAATCATTAGTGATCTTGACCCCTTTCAATATTGCACTAACTTGACAGAGGTCTTTGAATTTCAAGTGCCTATAAACCGTGAAGCTGCAACATCTGCTCCATCCAATTATGTGGATCCATCCACTCTGAATAAGTCCTCCACATTCACCATTCCATCTGTCAATCCTAATATTCAGATCCAGGACAAGAGGTGTGGGGAATATCATATGACTACTTCGTACTGCATCACCAAGCTACCAAATTCTCCAAAATCCTATGGCAAGCCTATCTATAAGATGGAACCTAAAGTGGTTATCAAAATTCCCCCCACCACCACCTTTGCAAGCTAGGGAGAGTTAAACAAAGAGGACATTGATGATATTTCAGGTTGGATCTACAAAGATGAAGAAGATTTTCTGCCACTACCAATAAAACAATATGGTAAAGGCTTTCAACCCATGAGATAAAAGGGTTATAATGGAATCATTGGGCTTGGCATACATAAAAAGTGAATGAGAGAACCCTTGATGCCTCTTAAACAACCATAGAACTTGGGGCTAGTAGTTGTACCAATTAATATTGGTGCTTCAAGTACTAAGGTGCTTTGAAATAAGGATGCGAGTGCTTTGAAAGATGTCAAGACATTTGAAAATCCTACCGATCTTTATGATAGTGACACCGGCTCTAATGAATATGAGTGGGATTGTTCTACTACTAGTGATGATGAGCTCTACTATGTATTTCATGAGTCTGATATACCTTGCCCATCCTTTACCAACCTCATGGATATTAGTATACGCGTTGATTCCTTTCATCAACCTAACCCACCAAAGACCACAAAAGAAAGAGCATGGATAGAATCCTTTTGGGACCCCGGTAATAAATCCATCTTTACCCTATTTTTTGCTTCCCCATCCTTTATTAATACCAATGATGGAATTTCCCTCATTTATCCATAATTAGTTGATTGAGACCAGAAATATCCACCCACTTTGGAGATATTTGAAAATGATGAAGCCATCGCTGAATTCATGGAACTACAAGAAGGAATATTGGACATGGGTACCATAAGGCTGGTTTTACTATAGATCTTGATGGTATGATATATTTTAGTGAGACTGTTCCACCCTCTAGTCACAAAAATGATAAACATAAAATAAAAAATGAAAAAAAAAAAGTAAAAAATGAAAGGTCTTTAGGTGAAAACCGCAAGGCACCTCTTGACCAAGAAAAAGTAAAAATAAAGGATGTATCCAAGGGAAAAAACCTCTTTGAGGCACCCAAGGATGGAGGGTTGGACTTTCTTCCCATTAATTAAGAGAGATCCCTGATGTTGATTGAAGAAGTAAGGGAAGTCAATATAGGTACAACAGAGAATCCTAAGATTGTTCTCTTTGCAACATCCCTGATAGAAGAAGAAAGACCACAATTTGAAGAGTTCTTCACCAAATTTCAAGTCAATTTTGCTTGTTCTTATGCTAACATACTTGGGTTGGACCCCACATTGGTCCTACATCATTTACCATTGCTTCCAAATCCAAAGCCTATTAAACAAAAGCTTAGAAAAATGCATCCTCAAATAGCTCTATTGGTCAAAGTTGAACTCAAGAAATTATTGGATGTTGGTTTCATAAGACCTATTGAATATGAAAAATGGATCTCAAACCTTTTACCAGTAAATAAACCAAATAGAAAAAATTGTATCTACACCGATTTTTGTGACCTAAACAAAGCATGTCCAAAAGATGACTTCCCACTTCCCAACATAGACATCATAGTAGATCTAATGTTTGGTTATGAGATGTTATCCCTCATGGATGGTTTCTCTGAGTATAATAAGATCTGCATCACTCCAGAAGATTAGCATAAGACCACATTCACCTACCCATGGGGTACGTACTATTGGAATGTCATGCTCTTCGGACTTAAAAATGCAGGCGCAACCTATCAGAGAGCAATGACCACCATATTTCACAATCTCATGCACACATTGATGGAAGATTATGTTGATGAGTTTTTGGCAAGATCCTTGACAAGTGGTGATCATTTTAAGGGTCCTAGACAAAATTTTCAAAAGACTTGAAGAATATAAAGTCTGCCGAAATCCAAAAAAATGTGTCTTCCTTGTGACATCGTGAAATCTCTTAGGATACATATTTTCCTGTAGAGGCATTGAAGTGGACTCAAAAAAAGTAAAAGCTATATTAGATATGCCTCCCCCAATAGGAATCAGTCAACTTGGGACATTACAAGGCCGATTTCAATCCATCAGACGCTTCATTGCACAACTTACAGATAAATGTCAGCCTTTTCAGTATTTATTACACAAGGGAGTTCCTTTTATATGGAAAAATAGGTGTGAGGTAGATTTTCAATAGATCAAATAGCACCTCTTGAAACCTCTTGTTTTGATGCCACCAATAGATGGAAAATCCCTAATCCTTTACATATCAGCTACCACTTCCGCAATGGGGGCATTACTTGCACAAAATGATCATGAGGAGAAAGAATGAGCAACATATTACATTATTTACACATTGGTTGTGTATGAGCTTAACTATAGCTTCATTGAACGTGCTTGTCTCACTGTGGTTTTTGCTACTCAAAAACTAAGACATTACATGATAAACCATCAAAAAATACTAGTGGCCAAGATAGATCCTTTAAAATACCCACTCAATAAGAAGCATTGACATGATGGTTGGCTAAGTGGGTCATGACACTCAGTGAGTATGATGTATAGTATGTAGAGTTAAAAGAAATAAAAGAACAGGTTATCACAGACCAACTTGCTGACACACCCACAAAAGTTGATCACCCTTTGATTTCTTATTTCTTGGGATGAATCAATATTGACACTAGACACTGGTGCAACATGGAAGTTATACTTTGATGGCTCATACACTAGTCATGGATCAGGAGTGGGAATAATAATCATCACCCCTCAAGGTGATACTATCTAAAAATCCTTCAAAATAGCTTTCCCATGCACAAACAACATTGCATAATATGAGGCCTTACTCACAGGATTTCACATTGCTATAAAATGGAAAATTACAAGTCTACAAGTCTTTGGTGATTCACAATTGGTCATCCGACAGGTCAATGATGAATATGACACTAAAGATGAGAAATTGACTCCATATAAAAAAATGGTTGACAGTTTTAAGCTATATTTTGCATATACCACTTTTTCTTAGATCCCATAGATTCAAAACAAAGTACTTGATGACATGGCCACCATTGGATCTCTCTTGGACATTCCCAATAATATGTCATAGTATGAGTTCTTAGTTGAACATTTGTTGGTCCCTTCCTTTGATGTCCCTAAACCTGAGATGGTGTGCAAAATTGTTGGTCCCCATTCCCAACGGTATCAAACCATCTATGACTATCTGCACTCCCAAACATTACCCCCTGACTTATCCAACAACAAACATAATTCATTCCTTCTTAAAGTCGCCCACTATGCCATCATCGGTAAAACCTTATATAGACATGGCCTAGATAATACCCTATTCAAATGTCTTGATTCTAACGAAGCACAAACTACCTTGTGTGAAGTACATGAAGGGATATGTGGAGCCCATTCTAGTGGTCTGAATCTAGCTAAAAGGATCATGCGACTAGGATATTGCTGGCCTACCATGGAGCAAGATGCCTATCACTTTACAAAGAGATGTCAACATTTCCAACTACACAGCGACCTCATCCATGCACCTACCCAAGAGTTGTAGCCAATCACTTCGACATGGCCCTTTGCCTAATAGGGACTCAACCTCATAGGAAAAATTCATCCCATTTCATCTAGTGGTCACAAATTTATTGTCACTGTGACTAAATATTTCACAAAATGGATTGAAGCTATTCCCATGATATACATAACCAATAAAAAAATCTCCAAGTTCATACTCAATTATATCATATGCTGATATGGTGTCCCATAATCCATCATCACTGATAGTGGTCATCCCTTCAAAAATTAGGATGTCCATGTGTTATGTGACAAAATTTGCATTCAACATCGTTTTTCCACACCATATTACCCACAAGGTAACGACCAAGGTGAGGCATCCAATAAGACCATTATCAAAATTCTTAAAAATACTGTCAATGACGTTGGTCATGACTAGAACATTCATCTTAACCTTGCCCTATGGGCATATCACACAAGCATCTACACACCCACTGGTGCCACTCCATTTGCCCTAGTCTTTGGTACCGAGGCTATCCTTCCTATAGAGGTCAAAGTCCCCTTTTTGTGGGTCTCCCTGAAAGGGCTCATTGATGATGAGGAGTATCGTGTATCCTTATTGCATGAATTAGAGTTGCTTGATGAACGCAGACATAAGGCCTTGACACACGTGCAAGCATACCAGAACCGTCTTTTCTGTAGTTACAACAAAAGGGTTTTGGTTAGGAATTTTGACATTGGTGACTTAGGGTTGATGCAAAATCAAAAAAATCAAGCAGAACTTGAGAAACCTAGCAAATTTGAGCTCAACTGGTTGGGTCCCTATGTCAAAACAACATCCTTTGGTTCTGATGCTTATCAGTTCATGCCTAAAGGGGAACCTTTTTTTGAGCCCATCAACATCTTGCATATGTGCAATTTCTACACTTAGCTTTGGAGAGCTAAGAAAAAGTCCTGAAAAAATACAAAAAAATAAGAGAAAAAGTGTCAAAAAAATACAAAAAAAAAGAGAAAAATTCCTAAAAATACAAAAAAAAGAAAAGAAAAAGTCCCAAAAAAATGGTCACCCTAATGAAAACCTGGCAAATAAGAGTCTTGGTGACACCAAAAGGTAAAATAATTTAAAAATTAAAAAAAAAGTAAAGAGGAAAAATTCGTCCAACGGTGAAAACCTGGTAAATAGGCACCCTGGATAAGTACCATTGTGAAAACCTAGAGAAAAGGTGCCATGAGTATTCAGTCTTTGCTTCATCATCTACTATCACTATGCCTGGTCTTCCATCCTAATGCACAAATACAGCCTTTACCTTTCGTCATCTCCCATTCCATCTCCCATTTCACATCCATCATCAGGCCTTGTTATCTTTATCATGACTTCCAAACGGTTGGCGTCTTGCGTCTTTCTCCTGCATCACTCTTCCATGATAGATCTTGTCCCATCCCATCCCTATTGGCTCATCTTATACCCAACTAGGGCAATATCCTTGATCTACACTTGATTATGCATTGATCGTTAGAAGTCAGTATATTCAAAAGACAAAAAAAACACAAAATGTCCTTAGAAAGTTCATAAAAAATCACAAAATGTCCTTAGAAAGTTCATAAAAAATCACAAAATGTCTTGAAAAAATAATTAAAATCACAAAATGTCATGAAAAAATTCATAAAAAATCACAAAATGTCCTGAAACAATTCATAAAAAATCACAAAATGTCTAGAAAAAAAACTCAAAAAAAATCATAAAATGTCCCAAAAAAATTCCAAAAAAATCATCAAACTTCAAAATCCAAAAAAATCAAAACATGTCAAAACCCAAAAACATTCAGAAAACTTTCAAAAATCTCAAAAAAAGATTCACATTCATTCATGTCAGTCTTTGTCATTTCCAAACTACGTTGCCTCTGCGAATGGACATTGGCAAAGCCATCTATCGGTGTGCCCCTGAGGCATTAGGTTAGTCCTTTAGGTTTGTCAAATAGACAATAAAATCAGGATTTGGTCCTTTTTCATTGAAATAAAGTCAAGGGTCATGTCAAACTACGAGGTCTTTATGCATTGCTATATAGGAAAGGCCATCTGTTGATGTTCCCCTGAGGCCCCCTAGGTTAGTATTTTAGGGTTCGTCGGGTCAGCCAAAATAAATCGGACACTGTCAACTCAGACACAGCACAATCATATGAACATTAAACACAAATCTTGAATCAACAATACAAGCAAGCCACCATGTCTACAAGTCAAATCAATCAAACTAGTCAAATTTATAAAAACCAATGGTCTTATATAGGATGTGACCTTCCTAAAACCAGACATTGTCTTTATCCCCTTTGTCATTCACCTTATACATGTAGTTGCATGATCGATACCAGACTTGACGTCTTATACAAAATGTTTCTTCTTTGAAAACTAGGCCTTGTCAAAACAATCAACCTATCACTCACTCTTTCCCTTAACAGATTGGCAAACACGTATTGGCAAATAAGTCGAATGACTTGATCTTGTTGGTCTATTTTGTCTTATCTTTTGGATTTTCTTCAGTCATTTTACTAGCCACCTTGAGGATGTCCCATGAAGGATTTAGAGGAGCGGTAATGTCTCATGACTCATCTATTATTTGATTGTTGTATGTGGTTTGTCTTGACAAAAATACTGCCAAGGCAACTTTTCCTTAAGAATGAGTTAGGACATTCCTTGTCTGTGATTGTATGTTTTACAGATGGACGACCTTGCACACCTTGGTCTATGTCATACCATGGTGATTTTTGTCCATTTGTCATATTTTACCACTCGATGATGATAATGAACTTTTTAAAGCATAAGAAGCTTCATCACCTTCATCTTCTTTCATATCTCTTTTTCATCTATCATTATCCATTCCCTTCATGCATTGCATCTTTTCTTCATCATCCTTATCAATTTCCCTCTATCATTTTTATCCTTCATCCTCTAAGTCCTCTCATCCATTCGAGAGCACATTTGTATTCTTCACACCCACCTGTACTCTCGAGGGGGATACCTCTACCTCCTTGTCATCCTTCCTCATTCTTTCTTACACTGGGGCATATCTTTTCTTTGAAATAATGCAATAAACTACATTGTATCAAAGAGGGGAAAAATGTAGATACATAAAAATGCCTTCATAATCCTTTTCATCTATTGCATGACTTA
The DNA here is from genome assembly GCA_007115665.2 of Sequoiadendron giganteum. Classification (NCBI taxonomy): domain Eukaryota; kingdom Viridiplantae; phylum Streptophyta; class Pinopsida; order Cupressales; family Cupressaceae; genus Sequoiadendron; species Sequoiadendron giganteum. The sequence continues at coordinate 613,091,981 of CM021100.1, read as the reverse complement.
TTTGCATATTCATATCTCTCATTGCATGTTTCATGTGACCATTTGCATATTTCATCAATCCGTTAACTTTAAAACATATCATTCATTAAGTCATTTTCACCTATTTTCTAAATGCATTCGCATTAGCATTTCATAATCTATTTCATTTAAAATCATAACTCATCCATTTCCATAATCATTTTTGTATGTGTCAATTGAATTATCATTAAAATATCACTTGCATTAATTCGCTATACTCCATTAAATAATGGAAATTCATGAAATCAATCAATCATTTAATCCATTATCATTAAATCATTCATACATGCACTTTATTCTATGTTTTTAAGCATATACTATGCCATATATTACCTTCTATTATAATTAATTTAAAAAAAGGCATTTTTCCATCTCACCATTTATCCCACATTCCTCCCAGAACTTGGACTCGTCTCATTAATTCATCTATAAATACTTGTTTCTTCCTCACATTTGAGGGGCAAACTCTTAATCTCATTCTGATCCAATTCCTTAAAAATTCTTGTGCTTTAGCTTTTAAAATCTGAGAGAAAATCCAAGATAAAGGGAAAAGGATAGCAATGGAGATAGATTTCTTTTCAAGATTCATGTGGTTTCGAATGATTTAGTTTTATGTTACATGCATTTTCATTTAGAGATGCTTCATTGAACGTCATGCTGTAAATTTGATTGATGTTTTATAAATTAGATCATTAGTTTTCAGTTTTTCAACATTACACTTTCTCACACATTTTACATCACATCAATGTTAAAACCCCCCAACTTGCTATCAAAAGGAACAATAAGCAGAGAATGAAAGAAATGAACAATAAATTAATCATTTATGCAAAATAACCATGTAAAATGACTTACAGATTCTGAAGCACAACAGTTTTAAAACCCTCCAATCTGATAAAAAATAGAGCCACAATAGTTTTCTATCAAACCAACACCACGATTTCTCTTTCAAGAATGCAACTTAAGAAATATATTTTCTGGTACATTTCAGAGTATACTTTCCCACACTACAACATTACAAACAATAAACAAAGTGCGAAAAAATTATGAACCCTAACCATAATTTTTGATGAAAGAAAGAATATTTAACTGCAAAAATCCATCCATATAGAGCCATAATCTCTTCGAAGTCTCCAAAATGGGTATAACGACAAAGATACAAACATATAACAAGGAACAATAAGCAGAGAGTGAAAGACATGAACAATAAAATAATCGATTATGCAAAATACCCATGTAAAACGAGTTACAGATTCTAAAGCACAACAGTCTTAAAACCCTCCAATATGTTATAAAATGAAGCCGAACACAACGATTTTTACAATAGTATTCTATCAAACCAATCCCATAATGGCTCTTTCAATAATGCAACTTAATCAACATACTTTCTCGCACATTTCATAACACATCAGTGTTAAAACCCTCCAACCTACTATCAAAAGGAACAATAAGCAAAGAATGAAAGACATGAACAATAAATTAATCATTTATGCAAAATACCCATGTAAAATGACTTACAAATTCTGGAGCACAACAGTTTCAAAACCCTCCAATCTACTAAAAAATGGAGCCACAATAGTCCGCTATCAAACCAGCACCACGATGGTTCTTTCTACAATGCAACTTAATCAATATATATTTTGGTAGATTTCAGAGTATACTTTCCCACACTACAACATTGGATATTGCATTTACTTCATTCACCTCAATCGTACAACAATGGTAGGATGATTTAACCCTCGCACCAACAAACACTTACCATTCAGCTCCCACGTATCGAGGACACCAACTCCACCACCGCCAACCCACATAATTACCAAGCTCCATGTCACCATAAAAAAACCTGATCAAGTCGCCACCGACTGGGACATCTCTGGTGTCGCCAAATCCAATTCACAGCTGGGCTGACGAATTCAAACAAAATAGCCTATCATCTAATAATATGTTAATTTTTCTTTTAATATTGATGTTTGAGTTTTGGATGGTTTTAGAAGAATGTATGGTGGGTGGTTCCTACTTTTTGATATATTATAGTAAAGGAGGAAGAGGATTTTTTTCATTTCATATTTATGAATTAGATGAGACTGAAATTGTAATCTTATGATACATGTTTTATAATTATTTTGATGTGTAATTTATATAGGTTATCAAAAAATTCATGAAAGAAAAAGAAAAAATCTACATTCTTCATTATTTAATTGCAATAATTTTTTCTTCATTTGAAAATTCATACAATGAATTTTTATTTATTTTTAAATTTTCTAATGGAAAAGAATAGATGCTTCCATATCTTTGGGCATATTTTATATAGGTTGTCAACAAATTCGTGAAAGAAAACGAAAAAATCTACATTCTATTTTTATGTCCAGTGATTTTTTCATTGTTTAAAGTGGACATCACAACATTCTATTTTCATTGTTTAATTACACTTTATTTTTTCTTCATTTGATAAGTCATGCAATGATTTTTTATTTATTTTTAAATTTGTGAATGGAAAAGAATAGATGCTTCCATATCTTTGAGCATATTTTATATAAATTATCTTAAAGATATATGTACTAGTTTTTATATTCTTTTAAATTTTTGGTTAACTTTGTTAAAAAATTGTTGAGTGTAATAACTACTCTCCAAGTGATATATTCTTGCATAATTATGACTCATAATATCATCATTTATTGATCCCTTAGTTAATTATGCTTCACGACTGATCATAGTCCCTAAAAAATCTTTCTACCATCTTTAGTCAAATTTATGTGTATAGACATTACCTAACTCCTTTTTCTAATTGTTGATTTGAATATTCATGTTTTAAAATTTAAATTTTTACTTTGCCAACTATAGACACTAAAATTGTTCAACCTAACCCTAAGCATCAACATGTCATTTTCTAATCATTAATTACATTCATTTGTCATAGTATTAATTATTCATCACATTAATCCTATCATTTATCATTTATTCATCATTAATGATTTATCTTATTATCACATCAATATTATTTAATTAAATGTGAACTAATTATCCACTTTCAAATAATTTCTATTTTTTACTCATTAGTTAACTCGTCTTTCCTCTTCAGTCAACTTAAAAATCACTAATCAGTTGATGTAGATAAGATTAGGGGGTCTTATTACACTATCCAATCTTGCAACCTTAAAATATCATCCAACCCACATCCTTGCACTTATATCAAAGATAACATATATTTTGTAACATATATGGATCAAACTATATTTTACAACAAAACCCTACTTATCAAACTGTATTTTGGTGTGTTGGATCAAGTCCCTAAACCCTACTTATCAAATAAAAAACATATATTTTGAAACAAAATCTCAAACATATCTTTATTATCACTTTCATATGTACACCCATTAAATAAAATTCATCAAGAACAATTACATATAGTAAGGATTTCCATAAGAAATAAAATTCAAAAAATTTACAAGGGTTTCTAGGCAATTCATGTAGGTTCAAATCTTCAAAGTCTCTTTCCTTCAACTTTCTTAGCTTCAATCCTCTTTGTAAATCCAACATTTCCCTTCATCCTATAGTTCTCATGGCTTCCTTGACCACATAAAAGACACCTGCAACTTTCTTCTGCTCTTCTACTATTAATCTCCTCTTGGAAAGCTAATTTTCCACACTTTTCTTCATGCAATCCTCTAAAGCAACCTGCAATTTTTTTTGTCAAACTTGCTTCTATTGATTGTTGCCTCTTGACACCATTAAATTTTTTATTTATAGAGAGTTTAAAACTATGTGAAACTCCAAAAATTGGTTTCCAAATCCGCACTTTCGTTGACCCTTAAAATTCTAATAGAAAATGAAATAAAATATAATTTGTTGCTTTTAAAAGTGCCATCAAAAATTTACTTTTTCTACTTTGGTCTAGTCACCATGTCCCATTTTTCCACCCCTTCCCAAGTTTCCATCAATACTTTTTTTCCCATATGGAGGTGAGTAGAAATATTTGATTTTCAACTTTGAAACTTCACCACCTTGACCCTTATAAATGCCTCCTCGCTTTTCCATGCTGACATTTCATTCTATTCTATTTTTTTATTTTAAATTCTTAACATGCATGCATCTGGTGTGACCAAGAGGGAGATTATTGTTTATTCTTTATTTCCACATGACCTTCCTTCCTCATCTGACTACATCCCTCCTCTCTTCCATGCAACCTTTCATTTGCTTCTAGGTGCAAGTATGAGGGGGGATTCCTTTGCTTGATTTTCACTTCACCGCCTCCCCTCCTCTACTTCAACCACTACATCCTTCCTCCTTCCTTCGTGGAATTACTAATTTTATATATAATCAACTTCCAATTCCTTCATATTACTCTACCTTTTTAACTTCCAATCCATATTTTTATTCTTCTTGTGTTATTTTTTTTATTTCACCTCTATGAATAATATCCTTTTGGGATAATAAATAAGAAGAATACTATGATGGTGACTATATCACTTCAAATTAAGAGAAATAAATTGTAATAACTCATCAAAACATAATATTTCCTATGAATTGAATGTTTGGAACAAAACCAAGTTTTAATGTAGCTTCTGGAATGGAGGTTAAATTCTACCTTAAGATGGTTTTCCATGAAATCTTACTTAACTCTCAAAACAATATTTTTTTTGGTGATGTCGATCACATGCGGACCTAGATGCTCCTACATAAAAATGATAATATTCATAGCCACATCAAAACAAATTGTACTTATTGAAAAATCCAATAGCATGAAGCATTTCAACAAAAAATTGAAGTGTCCCTTTTAACATAATCAAAACAAGAAATTGAAGTGCCAATCCAAAGAAAGGATGTAAAAATGATGAATTTATATTGAATTAAATTATTAATTAAAAATGCAAGGGTTATATTAACATCAAACCTATGGATAAAATTAGGACTTGTCACTGAAGATCTAGGCTATATTCACCACAACCACCAACCTATGTACTCGTACAATTTGAGAGTTACTCAAAAAAATTATTCAATGATCAACATCCTTTTAATGTTTCAATCACAACAATTCAAAGGGGTAACTCAATAGGAATACCCTTAAGATTGACTTGGGGGTTAACAATACACAAATCACAAGGATTAACTCTTTGAAAATCCACTATTGATATAGGAGCAACTAAAATAATATGATTAACATTTATGGTAATTTCTTGTGTTAAGTCTATAAATAAACTATAAATTATGTCACTATTCACATACGATAGATATGAAAAAGCGAAGAAAGGAAAGAAAATAGCAAAGAAAGAAGCTAAAGAAAAAATGTTCAAAGCCTTAGAATATAACTAATGTAAGAAATATACTTCTATATTAAATATAATGACCTTGTCTATAATTTAATTCATTATGGTTTGTTGAACTTCTATTAAGTTTTATGTTCTTCAAAAAATAATCATTATTAAATTCATTCTTTTATGTTTAACTTCTATTAACTTTTATGCTCATCAATTAGTTTAAAAAAAAATCTTGATAGATATTGAATGTTCTTTGTAATTATATCAATTGACTATGTATATGATAGGAAATCTTTATAAGAGATATTGAAATTTGTATGATTATATGACTATTATATGATATATTGAATCTTTATAATGAGATATTAGAATTAGCATGTAAGCATTATATACTATTATATTATCTTATGAAAAAATATATAATATAATGAAGATAGTGATATATAGTTAAATGAACTCATTACATTAAATTAAACTATTGCATTTTTTAAATTATTATCATAAATGGATATATTATATGATAGAATGATATAATATAATGAATATAGTTATTTATTATTAAAGTAATTCATTATATTCCATTAAATTATTGTACCTTTTTTGATGTTATAATATTATAATATTAATCTAACAAGTTATTATTATGATATATAGTGTTAGCTTAGATTATATTATTAAATAAATATTATCAAACAATGAATATACTTAGATGCTTATATTATAGTCAAAATAGAAACATATTTCAAGAAAAGTTGAAAATAAACTCATAACCTTAAAAGATGATTGATATAACAAATATAGTTATGAATTAAATACAAGGTCCATGTTTAAAAATAAAATATATTTGGTTTGTTTGACTTCTACTATAGTTTTATGTTATGCAGAAAAAAATTATATTTAACCTATCTGAAATCAATCAATCGATAAAAAAATAATGCCTAAAAGTATATATATATACATGTCAACATTAATTATATAGATTAGCAGGCAAGATAGGATAGATGAGCTAGTTAAATAAAATAATTTTAAACTAAGATAAAATTAATTTAAGTTAATTTAAATTTAGTTGTTTATAATAATAATAATAATAATAATAATAATAATTTGAAAGTAGAATAAAATAACTCTTAAGTTAAAAATTATATCTTTCAAAATATTTTAGATAGATAAATTTAAGATATCTATATATTTTAAATACATTACTAATATTGTATTTATTATTAAAAATTAATTATTTTTTTGATACGTAAGATTTTGTGTATTAATATTAAAAAGCTTACAAACTCTGCTCATGCAGGAGAATTTCAAAATCCATGAGAACCATACTAGTTTAACTACATATCCACCCATTTTAAACCCCCATCCAAAAATTTGTGAGAGCCAAACACAGAAAACCTCGACCCATAGGCCCAATGCAAACTCGGCCATAAACTACCCAACAAAATTGATAACCACCACCCAACCGCCACTACCTATCAACCACAAGGACGCATATACTCCACCTTTACAAAATTTCAAAAAACCATTCTTCATTTTTTAACACCTCTTCCCAAACCCAAACTAAACCAAAAAGAAAGCGAAACAAAATTCAAACCCTAAACATTTTGAACTCACAAAAAGCCATTGAGCTTGGAAAAAGCCTCAAATTCTATGATCCATTCAATGTTCTACACCACCATGAGTCTGAAAAACTTTTTGACGTATTCCACAGCCACAACGATGATCATTTTATGCCTCATAAGAGTTGGACCCTTTAAATCTACTAGAAAGGAAAAAAACTTCACCACCTCATCTAAATTCCTCAGCAGCTCCAAATCACCAAGACGAGGAACACCAATCCCCACAATGGTAGCCTTAAGCACCTCCTCCACACCCACTGACAAATCCTTTATGAAAATTTTTTCCAACACAGCTTTGGCCTCCACCTTCAGCACCCGACTATCTGACAGAGATGCCAAAAACTTGGAATTGACATAAGTGTTGTCCCTTTCATACACATTTTTGAAAAATTCCCATCTCCCAACACCATCTTCACCACCACAACTAGAAAATGATTATTATTGATCATTATCCTTTGAAGGTTTTGGTTTGTTATCACCCTAAAATCCATTTGTCGAGTTTCATGCCCAGAGAGATGGGTGTATCCGCACCAAACCCCACCACTCCCTCCACTGAAACTTCAATTTGAAAAAGTGAAATTTGTGCCATCACAATGATCTTCCACCCACCCAATAAAGCCAACTCTACAAGAAGCACACACCAAACACCAGAGCCATTTTCTTAGCAGTCACCAGTACAACTTCCTCCGCTGCATTTAAACCTAGAGGGAGCTCTAGAAAATCATTATTAAGCGATGCTTGAAACAAGATGTCTTTAATTCCATGACACTATGCATGAGACAAGTTGTCCTTAGCCTCAAATTCAAAGAAAAACTTCTATGTCAGCTACCACATCAACATGTGAACTGGTACTTAATATTCACCACATTATCAACATGTCATTCCTTGTAATAAGTGTCCATAATGGGATCCAACTTGTCACTCTTCACATGGAAACTCACTAGCTTTTCCATCTAGTGTGGACATCTAGTCACACCTCCCCTAGGAAAAAAATCACCACAAATGAAGCTCGACGACAACACACCATCCCCATCCACTTCACCCACCATGTGACCTCTATCACTCTTGGAGGTTCACCCACCCTTCCACCCACAGACACAGAACATCATTTAGTCAACTACTCTAAGATGATGACCATCTACCCCCAAATTTGAAATAAAATATGCTTTTTTATTTCCTTCCCTAAGCACATGATTAATCATAACATGATCAAAATGAATCCATTAAACTCAAAGCTATATATAAATGCACTCCTAACTTCTAGGTCTACAACTCTTTGGATCTAAGAGCATTTATTACCAACATAGAATCTCCTTCAATCACCACATTCTCAAACTTCCTATCTTTACAAAGAGTTAGACCCAAGATTAAGACTTGAAACTCGGCAACATTATTTTTTCCCACTGCTAAGGGAACAACCAACCTTGCCAAAAAATGCACCTAAAATGATCCCTCACAATACAACCCGCCCCTGAGGGACCCAAATTTCCCCTAGACACTCCATCAAAATTCAGCTTGACCCAGTCATGATCTGATGAGGACCATTTGACTCTGCTTGGATCCTCCTTCGTTGCTACTCCACCTTTACCAAAAAAAGTAGGCACCAACAATTTGAACCATTTTTTCCTAACATTGGCATCCCACAACAATATTTTTTGTCCCTTTATTGACTGTTGATCTATCCATGCATTAAACAAATCAATGCTTATTTCCTTGATCTTGCATTGCAATCTAGGGATAGACATCTCACACTTCTGGAAGATATGTCTATTCCTTTTGAACCACCAAAAAGGTTGAATTATATCAAGGGAAAGAGGATTCCCCTTACTAGGCCTCTAGGGGTTTTTACCTAGGAGCACTTGGTTTAGGAATGAAACTCTTTCACCTTGGTGATAAGCTCTTTGTGGTGATTGCATCCTAAAATTAAATGAAACTAATACTAACTAAAGAATGTTGAATGCTGAAATGAAATGAAACTAATACTAACTAAAGAATGTGTGTGATGAGTGTGGATAAATGCTGAAATAAAATGAAACTAATAGTAACTAAACAAATGTAAACAAAATTCAAGGTAAACTAAATGACCTAAATGCATGCAATTTGAAAGGAAGATAGAAAATCTAAAGATGGTGCAACTACGAAATGAAACTTGTAGAAGAGGATCCCCAAAATGTTCTAAAACTTGCTAGAAATCTACAAAGGGACACTTATGCCAGAATGGGTGACATAGTCCTTCTGTCAGGAAACTTTGCCAGACTAGGTTTCAAGAAAAAGGGTATCTAAAAAAGTCAAAACCCTTTTTCAGGCCTGGTACAAGGACAAGGTCTCCAATGATGGAGACCTAGTCTTCTTGGCACTTTTAGGAGATTCAGGGTCTGATTATGTGGTTCGCCACTTGCACTTTCCTTTTATGTAGATTCCCAAGTCTGAATCTTTAGAAAATGACCTGCAAGTTGTCATTTTTATCCACCTAAGGTTTGATGAATTGAGTTGACTTGAATGGAATGATTGTACCCTCTTCAATACTTTATTCCTTGCCAAATCTGAATACAACCTAAATCCTTTGTTGTTGAAGTTTGCAACATGCAAGAGCCATCTCCAATGGAGGTTGCTTGAGACACCTTGTGTTTGATTTCTTGCTTGAGAAGCTTGAGTGCAAGAGTGCTTATAAAGATGAAAAATGATCTTAGGGGGGAAATGAATGTGAAAACCCTTATTTATACAAGATATTCCCTAGTTTAATGAAAATGTCACATAATAGGCTAACACTAGGGTTTTGAAGGGAAATTTCCATTAGGTTTTTTAGTTAATTTTGAATTTTAACCCTAAAGGGACTAGGTCGCCCAAGGTGGCGACCTAGCCAACTTGGACAAATTCAAGTGGTGGTCAAGAATAAAAATATGTTAAATGATGTTTATCAGACTTGCCTCCCGAAACACACTTAATTCGGGCCTAAAAGTACATTAACAGACTAATCTAACATTGAAAAGGGTTGAATTAGTAATGATAAGCCTAGGAAAGTGTGAAAATGTATTACAACACTTTGGCACAAGGCTTGAAAAGGTGTAACAAGGGGTTATTTAGGTGAATTATGTTGAAAGGGTCTTAGAAAAGTGGGAAGATGTGTTACAACACTGCACAACACCTTTGTAAAACACCATTAGATTGTTGTTGATTTGCAAGCATTCAAGACTAAATCAAGGCAAAACAAGGCCAAAATGAGTGAAAAAGTGTCGAAGGATACACTTTTTGGTGACACATTTAGCGCCCACTTTAGTGAGAGGATAAAATTTCTTCAAACTCACACTAAAATAGTTGAATCATTCATGTCGAGCGGGATCCAATATAATCATGCTAGTAAGGTAAGATGACTATGATCAAGAGGGATGATAAAGCCCCTAAGACCAAGATCCCATGGAAAACTAATCATAAGCACAAAAAACCACACAAGGAGTGATGTGAAAGAGTGGAGAGAGAAAAATTTGGATCAAGCTTCGACGGTTTGTCCAGCTAGTTGTGGATCAGATCTAGGTTGTTTATCTGAAAGGAATGTGTGTACTCACTCTGGGCCAATGAGACTTTCAGTTGTTCTCTGGGTGACAATGCCAAAAAGGGGTGAGAAACATACACTTGGTTGGTATGCGCTAACACACACACAAATGTGGCTATGGGGAAATTTGTGTCACTAGTTGGGCTTCCTGCTCAACCATACCAAATTTATACCTCCTCATAAATTTGATAAGGTGCCATAAAAGACAAGGGTGTGGTTCATGAGACAAACAAAGCCTTGGATGCTTAGAACTCATGAAAAAGTGCAAGATGGTGCCATAGTCATGCAAGTTGTGTTATGCAAGGTGTCCATGTATGCACAATATAAATATAACATGCAAAATAATTAAATGAAAAATAGATGTTTGAAGGAGTCTTATTTAGTTCATGTGAGTTATTTGACTTAGGGAACATTGTGTCTAATGTCTCCAAGAGAAGACCAATCAAAGGATAGAAGATTTGCAACTTAGGGGATGTAGTGTGTCACATCAGGCCACTCAGAGGAATGTAATATGCTAAGATAAGTCACACTTATGAAGGACATTACATCCAATGTCATCCACAAAGTGAGAGACACATCATATGAAGTGATAAGGTTGCTCTAAGAACTAGGGAAAAACAAATACAAATGAAAAATAAGTAATGCCAATGTATGCCCCCAGTTTAAAGGAATTTATACACACCATTTTGTGAGAAATTTCTTTAAAGTAGAGAAATGAAAAATGCAAAAAGAAAGAAAATGACATGATAGCCTACTTGGAAAGCCATATGTCAAGAGATAGGTGACCAAGAAAGGTTGCATCATGTAAAGGAAAAGGGAAAAGAAAACAGAAAAAGGGGCTTGCTCCCAAAATGAAAAACTACAAACACATAAGGGATCTATGGATTTTGAGTCAGTATGTTCGTTGTTGCAATGTTTTGTGTAGAGAGATTGGAACTATCAACATCTCCCCAAATACATAGAATTGGAAGAAGGGCACAAAGAGAGCGAAAGAAAATTAAAAGAAAGAGTTTTTCTGGGTCAACATGGAAGAGACATATATGATGTCTCAATGCTTTGTGTTGTCCCTGAAAGGGAAACAAAATCATAAAGAAAAATAAAAAGCAAAAGAGCCATGTTTTTTAGTCAACATGGAGGAGAAATTGCGGTCTCATTGCCTTACATCATCCTCAAATGGAAGGAAAAAAGAAAAGGAAAAGGAGTGGGGGGGACATTTAGGTCAACATGAAGGAGACATTGTGGTCTCAATGCCTTGCATCATCCCCAAATCGAAGGGAAAAAGGAAAGAAAAAATAGAAATGAATGCACGATATAGAGAAGAATGAAGATACATATAGAAGAATGTCACAAAGAGGGGGAACATTTGAACCACCAAAAAGATGATATGATAAAAGGGAAAGAGGATTCCCTAATGAGCTTCTAGGTTTTTTCACCTAGAAGCTAAGGTTGGAAGAATGGATTCTCTTTCACCTAATGATATACTTTTTGGGTGAGTTCATTCAAAGAGGGTTGGGAGTTTGTGATAGGGTTGTGATGTGTGTGAAGTGTGTCTAAGTGCTGGAAATGAAAGGTGTGCACATGGAAATGAGTTATATACAAGAAACCAGACTAGAAATGTTGTTGATGTTGAAATTTTGGCCTACTAGGACACTTACGCCATTCTGGGTGACCTAGTCCTAGATCTAGAAAACTGCATCGGAGCCCGTTTTAGCCAGAAGGGTATCCCAATCTCTAAAAATCTCTAAAAAATAGGTTCAGTGGGACTAGGTCACCATTGTTGGCAAAATAGTCCTCTTTTAAATTTTAGAAGATTAGGAACTGGAAGTGAAAGTCATCGGTCTATGTTTCTGCTCCTTCAGGTGTTTGGTCTCAAATGTGAAAATTTTGATCTGTAGGTATCTTCCAAACATCAAATAGGGTTTCTCCAACCTTGAAAAGCTTGTACAAGGTGTTGAATATTCTTCCACCTTGGTTCTTTGCCAAATCTACCTCCAAGACCTACAAATCACACTAAGAGGAAAAACTTATTGATTGTTACGAATTAGGGGTTTTCCTTAGTCAAACCCCTTTTGAGTACTCAAACCAAAGAGATGAAATAAAGTAAGGAAGAATGAAACAAAGGAGTGATGGAGTTTACCTTGTCGTGATGATTGATCTAGAGTTGCAGCAGTGGAGGATTCAACCCTTTGGATGCTTCTTGAGAGATGTCTTGGTGACTTAGACTACTCAAACCCTAGCTTGCTTGAGAAGAGTTGTGGAAAGTAGAAGAATGAGATAGTCAAAAAATGATATGGAAGAAGTGCAACATGAAGAGGAAAACCCTTATTTATAGAATTTGTTCCTTAATTTTCCTGAAATAACACCACACAGGCAGACCTTAGGGTTTTAGAGACAAAATATCAAAAGATTTTTGTTATAATTTTGAATTTTATGCCACATAGGAGTAGGTCGCCCAAGGTGGCAACCTAGTCCACCTAGGAATTTTTCATTGGTTGTCGGGGATTTAAGTGTGATTATTATTGTTTGTCGGGATTGTCTCACAAAACACACTAAAGGCATGTATGTGTATTAGGGGGTCATTATAGCATAAGAAAGGGTTGATTTAGTGATGACAAGCTTAGGAAAGTGTAAGAATGTTTTACAACACCTTAGAATACTTTGGCACAAGGCTTGAAAAGGGGTAAGAAGGGGTGAGAAGGGGTAATTTAGGTGAATTATGTTGAAAGGGTCTTAGAAATATGGTAAGATGTGTTACAACACTTCACAACACCTTTGTAAAACACTGTTAGATTGTTGTTTTGCAAGAATTCAAGACTAAATCAAGAAAAAAAAGGGCCAAAACCCAAGGGAAAAGGACAAAATGAGTGAAAAAGTGTCACAGCCTACACGTTTTGGTGACACATTTAGCCCCCACTTTAGTGAGATGATGAACTTGTAGCAAATTCATAGTTATTAGCCAAATCATGCATGTCGAGCGAGATTCAATGTAATCATGCTAGTAAGGTGAATTGTCTATGATCAAGAGGGATGATCAAGTCCCCAAGACCAAGATCCCATGGCAAAACAATCATAAGCACAAAATATCACACAATGAGTGATGTGAAAGAGTGGAGAGAAAGAAAAATCTGGATCAAGATTTGATCATTTGTCCAGCTAGTTGTGGATCAAATCTAGGATATTTTTCTGAAAGGAAAGGGTTTACTCACTCTGGCCTCATGAGACTTTCAGTTGTTCACTAGGTGAGAATTCCAAAAAGGGGTGAAAAATATACACTTGGTTGGTATGCACTCACACTCACACAAAGGTGGCTATTGGGAAAGTCGTTTCACTAGTTCAACTTCCCGCTCAACCATACCAAAGTTATAACTCCTGATAACTTTGATAAGGTTACACAAAAGACAAGGGTGTGGCTCATGAGACAAGCAAAGCCTTGGATGCTTAGAACTCATGAAAAAGTGCAAGATGGCACCACAGTCATGCAAGTTGTGTTATGCAAGGTGGCCATGTATGTACAAAGAAAAAATGAAACATGCAAAAGAATTAAATGCAAAAGAGATGTTCAAAGGAGTCTTATTTAGTGTATGTGGGGTCTTTGAATTGGGGAACATTATGTCTAATGTCTCCAAGAGAGGAACAATCAAAGGATTCACAACTGAAGGGATGTAGTGTGTCACATTTGGCCACTAAGAGGAATGTAATATGCTAAGATAAGTCACACTTATGAAGGACATTACATCCAATATCATCCACAAAGTGTGACACATCATATGAAGTGATAAGGCTGCACTAAGAACCAAGGAAAAGAAAATGCAAATGTAAATTAAATAATGCCAATGTATGCCCTCACTTTAAAGGAATTACTACACACCATTTTGTGAGAAATTGATTTCAAGTAGATAAAGGAAAAATTCAAAAATAAAGAAAAGGACATGAGAGCCTACATGGAAATCCCTATGTGAAGTGATAGGTGTCCAAGAAAGGCTATGTAATGTAAAGGAAAAGGGAAAAGAAAAGAGAAAAAGGGGGTTGCCCCCAAAATCAAAACCATAAACACATAAGGGATCTATGGATTTAGGGTCAGTATGTTCATTCTTGCAATGTTTTGTGTAGAGATCTTGGAACTGTCATCATCTCCCCAAATACATAGAACTGGATGGACACAAAGAGAATGAAATCAAATGAAAAGAAAGAGTTGTTTTGGGTCAACATTGAAGAGACATATGATGCCTCAATGCTTTGCATCGTCCCTAAAAGGGAAACAAAAGAAAAAAGATAAAGATAAAGAAAAAGATATTTGTTTTTGAGTCAACATGAAGGAGACATTGCAGTCTCAATACCTTGCATCATCCTCAAATCGAAGGAAAAAAGAAAAGGAAAAGGAGGTTGGGGGCATTTGGGTCAAAATGAAGGAGTCATTGTGGTCTCAATGCCTTGCATCATCCCCAAATGGAAGGGAAAAATGAAATCAAAAATCGAAATGTGCATGACATAAAGAAGAATGATGATACATTTAGAAGAATTCCATGAAGAGGAGGAGCATCAAACAAAACCATATGAGGAAAGCATGTCACACACAAGAAAACACATGACTAGTAAGACAAGTGTGAGTCAACCATTAAGCAAGTCATATGCCTCCCAATCTTGATGGGTAGAAGTAGGAGGTGAATAGAGAAGCTAAGGGACAAGGACAAATGCATTACTAGGACAAGGCTAACAACTGCTTGTGCCCACTGAGTGCAAGGCAAGAGTGAGCTGAGATAGGTGATCGGAAAAAATCATGTAATAGTGAGAAGGGTATGTTCTACAACTATTACATGAAAAGGTGAATTGGAGTAGTTTATTTTTGTAGGGGGTAGCATTTATCACCAATGAAGTGATACTTACTCAGTATCTCTCAAAGATGATGACATTCATCACTTCTATGGCCAACGACACGATGATGAGCACAATGTGGGACATTAGCTTCTTTAGGATAAATTACCAACCAATTGTGAGGAAGTAAGGTAATGAGTCCTTTGTTTAGGAGGATTTGTAGTTTCCTCCCACATTTAGGAGGTGGACGAAGGGGGATTTTTAGTTTCTATAATTTGTACAGCTTGTTGCATTGACTAGACTCTCCAACTTTAAAAGAGGAGACTGTGGTAGGAGGGCCCAAAATGATCTTGGAATCAACTTTGTTGGGATTAGGAGATGGTGAGCTTTATTTGTGAAGGAGAACATCCAAATCGGGGGAATCAAAGATCACCATGCCATCACCATGAATCATGAGAAATTCTCTAGGAAGCTTATGGCCATGAGGAGGATCTCAATAGCCTAAGCTCGTTGTATGATCATCAGGTGACAATTGTTCATAAAATTTGTGTATTTCATGTTCATTTGTTGTGTCACCACTTTGCTTTCTTAGAATGGTAAACCCTTTTCCATAGGTTTGTTGAAGATTAATTGGAGGGTGAGTGACTTGATGATGGTAAAATGGTTGAGTAGTGACAAGATTAGATGAACTAGGTTCGCCTTGTATAGGGAACTTAGGTTCATTGTTTGTTTTAGGATGAAGGTAATCAAATGTCTTTATGGGTGACATGTTAGGCATCTCAGGTTGACTCATGGATGGGTAAAAAGAAGCATTTGCTTCAAGATTGTCAAGGCATTCATTAAGGAACCAATACATGCTAGCATCATCATCCCCAATGATGTCAATTTCAGTAGGAGGACATGCATTTGGATTTGATCGAGCATGAGTAGGTTCAAGGTCATTAGGATTAGTGGTGAAGGTGCAACTTGACAAATCCATTAGGGATTTTAAGGAGATCCAAAATCTCTTGAAATACATCGCCATAGTGAAAGAAAAGTAATGACAAAAAATTTACTAAAATAGCCAATCTAGAAACAGAAATACAAATACAATCATAAAAAGCAGAAACATAAACAATGTTATTAAAATAACATAAAGGAGTAGCATAGATGTGCAAGAGGACTAGGTCACCTAATGTACAAGGATTTTTTTAACAATTTTTGAAAGTTTTGAATGTTTTTTCTAATTTGTATGATTTTTCAATGCAGGTGTAGAATTAAAATGCAATGCAAAGGGAAATATATCATGAACTTAACACTAATGCACTTTTTTATTATCCCTAGGATGCAAAAAATGCAAAAATATAAATGCAATGCAAGCTTTTTCCTAAGATGAAATGAAAAATTAGAAGTGTAGAAAGTGGTCTACAATTAGATTCACCAAAATGAACCACCAAAAAGGTTGAATGCTATGAAGGGAAAGAAGATTCCCCTTACTAGGCCCCTATGGTTTTTCACCTATGAGAACTTGGTTTAGGAATGACACTCTTTCACCTTGGTGATAGGCTCTTTTTGGTGATTTCATTCAAATGGGTATGGATTGAATGGGGTTGTGATGTGTGTGAGGAGTGTGGTTGAATGCTGAAATGAAATGAAACTAATACTAACTAAAGAAATGTAAATAAAACAATGTAAACTAAATGCAAGCTAAACTAAATTACCTAAATGCATGCATTCTGAAAGGAAAATCGAAGATGTAGAGATGGTGCACCTGGGAAATGAAACCTATTGAAGAGGAGCCTAAAAAAAAATTGAAACTTGCTGGAAATATTCAAAGGGACACTTACGCCAGAATGTACAACCTATTCCTTTTGTCAGGAAACTTTTCCAAACTGGGTTTTAGGAAAAAGGGTATCCAAAAATGTCAAAACTCTTTTTCAAGCTTGGTACAGGGACAAGGTCACCAATTATGGCAACCTTGTCCTCCTGGTACTTTTGGGAGATTCAAGGTCTGATTATGTGGGTCCCCAATTGCACTTTCCTTTTCTATAGATTCCTATGTTTGAATCTTTAGAAAATCATCTGCAAGTTGTCCTTTTCCTCCACCTAGGGTTTTATGACTTGAGTTGACTTGAATGGAATGATTGTACCCTCTTCAATACTTTATTCCTTGACAAATATGAATACAACCTACAAAGCACATGCAAAGACAAACAAAATTTTGGGGTTAGGGAATAAGGGTTTGCCTAAGTCAAACCCCTTTGATGGTAACTAAACCCAAATGAGAAACAATGAAAGGAAAGATGATTGAATGATGAATCAAAGTAAACACTCACCAAATCCTTTGTTGTTGAAGTCTACAACATGCAAGAACCAACTCCAATGGAGGTTGCTTGAAATTCCTTGTGCTTGATTGCTTTCTTGAGAAGCTTGAGTGCAAGAGTGCTTGTGAACATGAAAAATGATCTTTGGGAATGAAGGTGAACACCCTTATTTATACAAGATATTCCCTAATTTCCAAAAATGTCACATGATAGGTTGACACTAGGGTTTTGAGGAAACTTTTTGTTAGGTTTTTTATTTAATTTTGAATTTTAAGCTTAAAGGGACTAAGTCGCCCAAGGTGGCAACATAGTCCACTTGGACAAATTCAAGTGGTAGTTGGGAATAAAAAATGTTAAATGATTTTTATTAGACTTGCCTCCCAAAACATACTTAATTTGGGCCTAAAAGTACATTAAGGGAATAATTTAACATTAAAAAGGGTTGAATTAGTGATGATAAGCCTAGGAAAGTGTGAAATGTATTACAACACTTTGGCACAAGGCTTGAAAATGTAAGAATAGGTTACTTAGGAGAATTGAGTTGAAAGGGTCCTAGAAAAGTGGGAAGATGTGTTACAACACTTCATAACACCTTTGTAAAACATCATTAGATTTTTATTGATTTACAAGCATTCAAGACTAAATCAAGGCAAACCAAGGCCAAAATCCAAGGGAAAAAGACAAAATGAGTGAAAAAGTGTCAAAGGATACACTTTTTGGTGACACATTTAGCCCCCACTTTAGTGAGAGGATGAACTTGCTTCAAACTCACACTAAATTAGTTGAATCATGTGTGTCAAATAAGATCCAATGTAATCATTCTAGTAAGGTGAGATGACTATGATCAAGAGGGATGATCAAGCCCCTAGGACCAAGATCCCATGCAAAACCAATTATAAGCACAAAAAATCACACAAGGAGTGATGTGAAAGAGTGGAGAGAGAGAAAAATTTGGATCAAGCTTTGATTGTTTGTCCAACTAGTTGTGGATCAGATCTAGGTTGTTTGTCAGAAAGGAAAGGGTGTACTCACTTTGGGCCAATGAGACTTTCGGTTGTTCATCGAGTGAAAATTCCAAAAAAGGGTGAGAAACATACACTTGGTTGGTATGAACCCACACACACACAAAGGTGGCTATGGGGAAGCTCATGCCGCTAGTTGGGCTTCTTGCCCAACCATACCAAATTTATACCTCATAACAACTTTGATAAGGTGCCACAAAAGAGAAGGGTGGGTTTCATTAGACAAACAAAGCATTGGATGCTTAGAACTCATGAAAAAGTGCAAGATTGAACTAAAGTCATGCAAGTTGTGTTATGCAAGGTGTCCATGTATGCACAATGCAAAAATGCAACATGAAAAATAATTAAATGCAAAAGAGATCTTTGAAGGAGTCGTATTTAGTTCATGTGAGGTCTTTGATTTAGGGAACATTTTGTCTAATGTCTGCAAGATAGGACCAATATAAGGATAGAATATTTTCAACTTAGGGGATGTAGTGCATTGCATCAGGCCACTAAGAGGAATATATGCTAAGATAAGTCACACTTATGAAGTAAATTGCATCCAATGTCATCCACAAAGTGATAGACACATCATATGAAGTGATAAGGCTGCACTAAGAACCAAGAAAAAACAAATGAAAATGAAAAATAAATAATGTCAATGTATGCCCCCACTTTAAAGGAAGTGTCATACACCTTTTTGTGAGCAATTTATTTAAAGTAGAGAAAGGAAAAATGCAAAAAATAAAGAAAAGGACATGAGAGCCTACTTGGAAAGCCCTATGTTAAGTGATGGGTGTCAATGAAAGGATGTTCCATGTAAAGGAAAAGGGAAAAGAAAAGAGAAAAAGGCGGTTGTTCCCAAAATGAAAAACCACAAACACATAAGGGATCTATGGATTTGGAGTCACTATGTTCATTTCTGCAATGTTTTGGGTAGAGAGATCGGAACTGTCATCATCTCCCCAAATACATAGAACTCAAAGGACACAAAGAGAGTGAAATAAAATGAAAGAAAGAATCATTTTGGGTCAACATGGAAGAGACATATGTGATGTCTCAATGCTTTGCATTGTCCCCAAAAGGGAAAAAAGATCAAAAAGAAAAAGAGCCATGTTTTTGAGTCAACATGAAGGAGACTTTGTGGTCTCAATTCCTTGCATCATCCTCAAATGGAAGGAAAAAATAAAAGGAAAATTAGTGGGGGGGGAATTTAGGTCAATATGAAGGAGACATTGTGGTCTCAATGTTTTGCATCATACCCAAATTGAAGGGAAAAAAGAAAGCTAAAAGAGAAATGAATGCACAACATAGAGAATAATGTCATAAAGAGGGGGAACATCTGAACCACCAAAAAGATGATATGTTAAAAGGGAAAGAGGATTCCGCAATGAGCTTCTAGGGTTTTTCACCTAGAAGGTAAGGTTGGAAGAATGGACTCTCTTTCACCTAATGATATATACTTTTTGGGTGAGTTCATTCATAGAGGGTTGGGGGTTTGTGATAAGGTTGTGATGTGTGTGGAGTGTGTCTAAGTGCTGGAAATGAAAGGTGCACACCTAGCAATGAGTTGTAGACTAGAAAACAGACTGGAAATGTTGTTGATGCTAAAATTCTAGCCTATTGGGACACTTATGCCATTCCGAGTGACCTAGTCCCAAATCTAGAAAACTGTATCAAAGCTTGTTTCAGCCAGAAGGGTATCCAAATCTATAAAAATCTCTAAAAAATAGGTTTAGTGGGACTAGGTCGCCATTGTTGGCGACTTAATCCTCTTCTAAATTTTTGAAGATCAAGAACTGGAAGTGAAAGCCCTCGGTCTATGTTTTCTACTCCTCCAGGTGTCTGGTCTCAAAAATGAAGATTCTAATCTATAGGTGTCTTTCAAAATTCAACTAGGGTTTCTCCAACCTTGAAGATCTTGTACAAGGTGTTGAATATTCTTACACCTTGGTTCTTTTCCAAATCTTCCTCCAAGACTTGCAAATCACACTAAGAGGGAAAACTTTTTGATTGTTAGGGATTAGGAGTTTTCCCTAGTCAAACCCCTTTTGAGTACTCAAACCAAAGAGATGAAATAAAGTAAGGAAACATGAAAAAAAGGAGTGATGGATTTTACCTTGCCATGATGATTGATCTTGAGTTGCAGTAATGGAGGATTCAACCCTTTGGATGCTTCTTGAGAGAGATTTCTTGGTGACTTAGACTACTCAAACCCTAGCTTTCTTGAGAAGAGTGGTGGAGAGTAGAAGAATGAGATAGGAGAAAAATGAGAGGGAAAACCCTTATTTATAGAATTTGTGCCCTAATTTTCCCAAAATAACACCACATAGGCCGACCTTTGGGTTTTAGAGACAAAATCCCAAAATAATTATGTTTTAATTTTTAATTCTATGCCACATAGGACTAGGTCACCCAAGGTGGCGACCTAGTTCACCTAAGAATTTTTCATTTGTTGTCAGGGATTAAAGTGTGATTATTATTGTTTTTTGGGATTGTCTCACAAAACACACTAAAGTAAGGCATATATGTGTATTAGGGGGGTCATTGTAGCATAAGAAAGGGTTGATTTAGTGATGAAAAGCCTAGGAAAGTGTGAAAATGTCTTACAAAACCCTACAATACTTTGGCACAAGGCTTGGAAATGGGGTAAAAAGAGGTCCAAAATCCATAGGCAAGGGTCCAAATGAGGTAAAAGTGTCAAAGGCTACACTTTTTGGCAACACATTTAGCCCCAACTTTAGTGAGATTATTAACTTGCTTCAAAATCACACTAAAGTAGCCCAATGGAGATGGTTAATAATAAGGAGGTGGTCAAGCCTCCAAGGATTCAAGATTTTAAGTCAAGAAGACATCAATTCAAGAGACACATTCAAGGGTGAATGCTTTGTGGAAAACTGAGATACATGATCATGCAATGATGAGGATTAGTATGAGGAGAATAAGGAGAGATGCACTCACTCTAGGGCCATAGAACATCAGGTCATCTGTGAGGTGAGTTGTCCCAAAGAAGGTGAGAAAAATACACACGATTGGTATGTAGTCACACACAAAGAGGTGCCTATTGGGAAAGTCATGTCGCTAGTTGGGCTTCCCACTCTAGCCATATGAAAGTTATACCTCTAGATATCTTTGATAAGGCACCACAAAATTAAAAAAATTGAAATGATTGAAGGAATGTTCAAAGGGATTTTTATTTTCTTTATGCAATGTCTCATCTTAGGTAACATTATGTGTAATGTGTCCAATAGAGGAAAAGTGCAAATGGACTCATCTTGTATCCAAGAGAGGAAAGACTCATCTTGTATGCAAAAGAGGAAAAATGAAAATGTCTCATCCTGAATAATATTGTACCTAATGTTTCCAAGAGAGGGATCACAAGAAAATAAAATTGTGCAATGAAATTTGAGTGGTGCTGTATGCCCCCACTTTAAAGGAATTGAAAAATATTGTTCTTTGAGAAATTTATTTAAAGTAGAGAAGGAGAGGAAGAAGACATGAGATCTTGGTCGGAAATCTCTATGTTGAGTCATATGTTTCTGATAAGCTACATCATGAAAAGGGGAAGTATGTCACATATGAGTCAACTTAATACATTTTATCCACATCCCAAGCTTTTTCTTATATTTTCATGAAAGGTTAATGAGTATTTTAAATATACAATGACAAGTGACATACGAGGGAAAAAGGCTAACTATCCCCTTGCCCCTAATTAGTGCAGGACAAGAGTGAGCCAAAAGGATTGAGGAAATGCAAGGTAGAGTGAAAATCAGTATCAATTAGAGGAAGTAGGTGCCCCCACATAAGGGAGAGCACCAAGATCCTTATGATGTTGATTTTTTCTACTCAAGGCCTTACACTCATTAGTGTGATGACCATGAACTCAGTGGTAGGCACAAAAGGAATGTTTTTTGTAACATTTATTTCAAGTTCGGGGAGGGAGGGAGATCAAGTGATCTTGGAGGAGTCTCAACAAGATACCCTCTTGATTGAGGGGAGAAGGTGTTCCTTTATTATGTAACAAAGGAGGGTCTTGCTTAGTATAGTATGTCATACCTACACAAGGTGCTATAGATTGTGATATTTTATACACTCCTATAGAGGAGTGTGTAAAACCTGAATTAGTAGTGTTGTGCTAGATGACATTGTCTTTAAGAAAATAATTCTTTGTTGGCTTCAAAGGATCAATTTATAAGGTTGGAGTAGAAGGATGATTTGGGATGGTGTTGATGGGAGGTGAAGGTTTGATGATTTCAATGAAAGGAAAAAATTTAAGACCATGATTAGATGTTTGTGTGATAGGCTTGATAGGGTTGCAAATACCTTGTTCGTTAGCACCACAACCTTTTCCACTATAGGCAAGTTGGTTCATGAGCTCATAACCTTTTCCATAGAGATTTTTCAGCACTTTTGGATTGGGTGAGGGTTCATTGTTTGCATTGGTGGCTAAAGTGGTTGAGGTGGATGCTTGTGAAGGACCGGCCAAGTCTTTTGTGGAAAAGAATCCTTTTCCCTTTGTATATTCTTTGTTTATAATATTGGATCCCCCTAGTAAAGGAGGTGTGAAGTCTAAGGAACCCCAATCATCATCTAAGGACATTAGTTATACGCATTCCACTTGTTTGGTGGGTGTGGAAGTGATAAAGGGTTTGGATTGGTTTTGCTCAAGGTGTAAAACATTGTAAGGCTCAGGATCGACATCAAGTAGGTACACTTTATTGTTGTAGATATACTTCATCTTTTGATGAAGAGAAAAAGGCATTTCATTCATCACATGAATCCATGTCCTACCTCGAATGAGGTTGGATGAAACATCATTAGACCTAACATGGATCAATGTGTCTAATGTGGCCACTCCAAATGTAAGAGGCAAAGTGATCACACCAAGCAACTTTTTTCCTACACTGTCAAATCCACTAATAGCTAAGGAGGTAAGTTGAATGTTTGATTTATCGATATGGAGCCTATCCAAGAGATTGAGACTACACACATTAACACTAGAGCCATTTTCAACAAGGGTTCACTTGGTACCAATGTATTTATATTTAGATATTATCATGAATGCTTCAACTCAGTTTTTCACATCCAAAGTAGGGAGCTCACTTTGGTGGAAAACAATGTTAGCGTTTAAGCCTTGGATCATAGCTGCTATGTCTTTTGTTTGTGGATTAGAAGGGGTAGGAATTTGATGTAGGGATTCCTGAATCATGTTGTCATAGTGAGGGGAGGCTTGAATAAGCTCCCATAAAGATATTTTGTGTGAGTATTCCTTAGTTGATCAACAAGTTCATATTCCCTAAGAAGTGAATTTAAGCGAGGGGCAATAGGTAAGATGGGAGGGGATGAAGGTAATGAAGCAAAGTTTGGTTGTTGTGAGTGCAGTTTTTTATTGTGTAATGTGTATGAGCAATGCTATGATAAATATATTGGTGGAACACAGTATTATTAGGTGGGTAGAGAATGAATTTAGGTTTAGGTTTGGTTCAAGGAGGATAGAGGATGAGTTGAGGTTGAATAATATTAAAATCCCCTTGGGAAGGAGGTTCAATGTTACCCTTGTCTTGCATAATGATTTCCACCCTATGGGGAGATATTTTAGGAGAACTATAAGCCTCATTTTCTTTAAATTCAAGGATTGGTTCTTCTAAAATGACTTCATCACAAGTAGGGGTATGATCAATTATGGGATGAGGAGGAGAGGGTTCTATTTGATTATCTTGTTTCTCTAAGGTCTCTTTCTCTTGTTCCATACTATCTACCCTAGTGCATTGTCCCCAAAAGGGAAAAAAGATCAAAAAGAAAAAGAGCCATGTTTTTGAGTCAACATGAAGGAGACTTTGTGGTCTCAATTCCTTGCATCATCCTCAAATGGAAGGAAAAAATAAAAGGAAAATTAGTGGGGGGGGAATTTAGGTCAATATGAAGGAGACATTGTGGTCTCAATGTTTTGCATCATACCCAAATTGAAGGGAAAAAAGAAAGCTAAAAGAGAAATGAATGCACAACATAGAGAATAATGTCATAAAGAGGGGGAACATCTGAACCACCAAAAAGATGATATGTTAAAAGGGAAAGAGGATTCCGCAATGAGCTTCTAGGGTTTTTCACCTAGAAGGTAAGGTTGGAAGAATGGACTCTCTTTCACCTAATGATATATACTTTTTGGGTGAGTTCATTCATAGAGGGTTGGGGGTTTGTGATAAGGTTGTGATGTGTGTGGAGTGTGTCTAAGTGCTGGAAATGAAAGGTGCACACCTAGCAATGAGTTGTAGACTAGAAAACAGACTGGAAATGTTGTTGATGCTAAAATTCTAGCCTATTGGGACACTTATGCCATTCCGAGTGACCTAGTCCCAAATCTAGAAAACTGTATCAAAGCTTGTTTCAGCCAGAAGGGTATCCAAATCTATAAAAATCTCTAAAAAATAGGTTTAGTGGGACTAGGTCGCCATTGTTGGCGACTTAATCCTCTTCTAAATTTTTGAAGATCAAGAACTGGAAGTGAAAGCCCTCGGTCTATGTTTTCTACTCCTCCAGGTGTCTGGTCTCAAAAATGAAGATTCTAATCTATAGGTGTCTTTCAAAATTCAACTAGGGTTTCTCCAACCTTGAAGATCTTGTACAAGGTGTTGAATATTCTTACACCTTGGTTCTTTTCCAAATCTTCCTCCAAGACTTGCAAATCACACTAAGAGGGAAAACTTTTTGATTGTTAGGGATTAGGAGTTTTCCCTAGTCAAACCCCTTTTGAGTACTCAAACCAAAGAGATGAAATAAAGTAAGGAAACATGAAAAAAAGGAGTGATGGATTTTACCTTGCCATGATGATTGATCTTGAGTTGCAGTAATGGAGGATTCAACCCTTTGGATGCTTCTTGAGAGAGATTTCTTGGTGACTTAGACTACTCAAACCCTAGCTTTCTTGAGAAGAGTGGTGGAGAGTAGAAGAATGAGATAGGAGAAAAATGAGAGGGAAAACCCTTATTTATAGAATTTGTGCCCTAATTTTCCCAAAATAACACCACATAGGCCGACCTTTGGGTTTTAGAGACAAAATCCCAAAATAATTATGTTTTAATTTTTAATTCTATGCCACATAGGACTAGGTCACCCAAGGTGGCGACCTAGTTCACCTAAGAATTTTTCATTTGTTGTCAGGGATTAAAGTGTGATTATTATTGTTTTTTGGGATTGTCTCACAAAACACACTAAAGTAAGGCATATATGTGTATTAGGGGGGTCATTGTAGCATAAGAAAGGGTTGATTTAGTGATGAAAAGCCTAGGAAAGTGTGAAAATGTCTTACAAAACCCTACAATACTTTGGCACAAGGCTTGGAAATGGGGTAAAAAGAGGTCCAAAATCCATAGGCAAGGGTCCAAATGAGGTAAAAGTGTCAAAGGCTACACTTTTTGGCAACACATTTAGCCCCAACTTTAGTGAGATTATTAACTTGCTTCAAAATCACACTAAAGTAGCCCAATGGAGATGGTTAATAATAAGGAGGTGGTCAAGCCTCCAAGGATTCAAGATTTTAAGTCAAGAAGACATCAATTCAAGAGACACATTCAAGGGTGAATGCTTTGTGGAAAACTGAGATACATGATCATGCAATGATGAGGATTAGTATGAGGAGAATAAGGAGAGATGCACTCACTCTAGGGCCATAGAACATCAGGTCATCTGTGAGGTGAGTTGTCCCAAAGAAGGTGAGAAAAATACACACGATTGGTATGTAGTCACACACAAAGAGGTGCCTATTGGGAAAGTCATGTCGCTAGTTGGGCTTCCCACTCTAGCCATATGAAAGTTATACCTCTAGATATCTTTGATAAGGCACCACAAAATTAAAAAAATTGAAATGATTGAAGGAATGTTCAAAGGGATTTTTATTTTCTTTATGCAATGTCTCATCTTAGGTAACATTATGTGTAATGTGTCCAATAGAGGAAAAGTGCAAATGGACTCATCTTGTATCCAAGAGAGGAAAGACTCATCTTGTATGCAAAAGAGGAAAAATGAAAATGTCTCATCCTGAATAATATTGTACCTAATGTTTCCAAGAGAGGGATCACAAGAAAATAAAATTGTGCAATGAAATTTGAGTGGTGCTGTATGCCCCCACTTTAAAGGAATTGAAAAATATTGTTCTTTGAGAAATTTATTTAAAGTAGAGAAGGAGAGGAAGAAGACATGAGATCTTGGTCGGAAATCTCTATGTTGAGTCATATGTTTCTGATAAGCTACATCATGAAAAGGGGAAGTATGTCACATATGAGTCAACTTAATACATTTTATCCACATCCCAAGCTTTTTCTTATATTTTCATGAAAGGTTAATGAGTATTTTAAATATACAATGACAAGTGACATACGAGGGAAAAAGGCTAACTATCCCCTTGCCCCTAATTAGTGCAGGACAAGAGTGAGCCAAAAGGATTGAGGAAATGCAAGGTAGAGTGAAAATCAGTATCAATTAGAGGAAGTAGGTGCCCCCACATAAGGGAGAGCACCAAGATCCTTATGATGTTGATTTTTTCTACTCAAGGCCTTACACTCATTAGTGTGATGACCATGAACTCAGTGGTAGGCACAAAAGGAATGTTTTTTGTAACATTTATTTCAAGTTCGGGGAGGGAGGGAGATCAAGTGATCTTGGAGGAGTCTCAACAAGATACCCTCTTGATTGAGGGGAGAAGGTGTTCCTTTATTATGTAACAAAGGAGGGTCTTGCTTAGTATAGTATGTCATACCTACACAAGGTGCTATAGATTGTGATATTTTATACACTCCTATAGAGGAGTGTGTAAAACCTGAATTAGTAGTGTTGTGCTAGATGACATTGTCTTTAAGAAAATAATTCTTTGTTGGCTTCAAAGGATCAATTTATAAGGTTGGAGTAGAAGGATGATTTGGGATGGTGTTGATGGGAGGTGAAGGTTTGATGATTTCAATGAAAGGAAAAAATTTAAGACCATGATTAGATGTTTGTGTGATAGGCTTGATAGGGTTGCAAATACCTTGTTCGTTAGCACCACAACCTTTTCCACTATAGGCAAGTTGGTTCATGAGCTCATAACCTTTTCCATAGAGATTTTTCAGCACTTTTGGATTGGGTGAGGGTTCATTGTTTGCATTGGTGGCTAAAGTGGTTGAGGTGGATGCTTGTGAAGGACCGGCCAAGTCTTTTGTGGAAAAGAATCCTTTTCCCTTTGTATATTCTTTGTTTATAATATTGGATCCCCCTAGTAAAGGAGGTGTGAAGTCTAAGGAACCCCAATCATCATCTAAGGACATTAGTTATACGCATTCCACTTGTTTGGTGGGTGTGGAAGTGATAAAGGGTTTGGATTGGTTTTGCTCAAGGTGTAAAACATTGTAAGGCTCAGGATCGACATCAAGTAGGTACACTTTATTGTTGTAGATATACTTCATCTTTTGATGAAGAGAAAAAGGCATTTCATTCATCACATGAATCCATGTCCTACCTCGAATGAGGTTGGATGAAACATCATTAGACCTAACATGGATCAATGTGTCTAATGTGGCCACTCCAAATGTAAGAGGCAAAGTGATCACACCAAGCAACTTTTTTCCTACACTGTCAAATCCACTAATAGCTAAGGAGGTAAGTTGAATGTTTGATTTATCGATATGGAGCCTATCCAAGAGATTGAGACTACACACATTAACACTAGAGCCATTTTCAACAAGGGTTCACTTGGTACCAATGTATTTATATTTAGATATTATCATGAATGCTTCAACTCAGTTTTTCACATCCAAAGTAGGGAGCTCACTTTGGTGGAAAACAATGTTAGCGTTTAAGCCTTGGATCATAGCTGCTATGTCTTTTGTTTGTGGATTAGAAGGGGTAGGAATTTGATGTAGGGATTCCTGAATCATGTTGTCATAGTGAGGGGAGGCTTGAATAAGCTCCCATAAAGATATTTTGTGTGAGTATTCCTTAGTTGATCAACAAGTTCATATTCCCTAAGAAGTGAATTTAAGCGAGGGGCAATAGGTAAGATGGGAGGGGATGAAGGTAATGAAGCAAAGTTTGGTTGTTGTGAGTGCAGTTTTTTATTGTGTAATGTGTATGAGCAATGCTATGATAAATATATTGGTGGAACACAGTATTATTAGGTGGGTAGAGAATGAATTTAGGTTTAGGTTTGGTTCAAGGAGGATAGAGGATGAGTTGAGGTTGAATAATATTAAAATCCCCTTGGGAAGGAGGTTCAATGTTACCCTTGTCTTGCATAATGATTTCCACCCTATGGGGAGATATTTTAGGAGAACTATAAGCCTCATTTTCTTTAAATTCAAGGATTGGTTCTTCTAAAATGACTTCATCACAAGTAGGGGTATGATCAATTATGGGATGAGGAGGAGAGGGTTCTATTTGATTATCTTGTTTCTCTAAGGTCTCTTTCTCTTGTTCCATACTATCTACCCTAGTATGAGAGCTTGGAAGAGGTTCATCACATGCTTCATCACAAGGGGGGGAGGCATCAAGAGAAGTACCACCATGGTTATAAAATAGATTATCCTAGATGGTAGGATCATTAGGAAAGTTAGGTTCAAGAGTCGGATGACTCTTAGGAGAAGGATATTCTAACACCAACATGTCCTCTTTGCATCAAGGAGGGATATTAGAAGAAGGGAAATGTTGATGGTCATGGTGAGGGAGACTAGGTAAGGGGATATTTAGAAATGGTTGTTGTTTAGTGTCTTTGGAAGGGGGATAAGGAGAGGGACAATAAAGACCCTCAACACTTGTAGCTTCTCGTGCCAACATACCTTCATCACTTGTAGGAGAGGTATAGGGAGAAGAAAAAGAATGATTTTGATGATTGTTAACACTAACATCCTCATCAAGGGGTAATGAAATGCTAAGAATAGTTTCAATAGTTTGGCTATTAACATGCTCTTTAATGAATTCATTATTGTAGTCTACATTTAACTCATAAGAAGGAATGTTGAATTTATGCAATCCATTTGAAACCAAATCAAATTCAAATCTTTTAAAAGAAAACATGAAATGAAGAGAAGGGAAAGAGAATGCAATGCAATGATTTAAACTAAAATGTTGAAATACAATTTTTCAGATGGGAAACATGGTAATTTTATGATTACACTGTGTAACAATTTGAAAAATAAATGTAGTATATGCAAAATTGATTCAACTAAGCAATGTATGAAATGAGCTAATTGAAGCTAGTTTTAATGAGATGCATGTAACAAAAACACAACCAATTGATACGGATAGGTAATGGAACAAAACATAACCTTAAAAATGGGGTTTTCAGCTCTCTAAAAGGTAGTTTCAGAAGCTTGAAAGGACTAGGTCACCTAGGGTGGTGACCTAGTCCTCTTGATGATTTTACTAAGATTTGGAAGAATATTTTGATGGATTTAGGTGGTTTCTTTGTTGTACAATGTAGATCTATGTTGAAAATGCATAAGTTCATAAATATTTAATGTTTTAATATGTAAAAATGCAACCTATATGCACTTTTCACTAATGCAAATATGAAAACCCTAGAATGCAACTTAACTAATGAAAAATGCAATGCAAGCTAATTCTAGGAGGAAGAAGGACTCTATATCGGAAAGCAAGGGTACAAGGATGTCAGGTTCACTAAAATGAACCACCTAAAATAATGTAATTAGGGAAAGGGGATTCCCCAATGAGCTTCTAGGGTTTTTCACCTAAAAGTTGGGTTGTGAATTGGATCTCTTTCACACTAAAGGATTGTTAGTGTTGGAGTGTGTCTAAGTGCTGAAAATGAAAGGTGTGCAACTAGGAATGAGTTGTAGACTGGAAAATAGATTGGAAATGTTGTTGAAACTAAAATTTTATCCTATTAGGACACTTACGCCATTTTGGGTGACCTAGTCCCAGATCTGGAAAACTACACATGAGCCTATTTCGGCTAGAAGGGTATCCAAATCCCTAAAAATCTCTGAAAAATAGGTTTAGTGGGACTAGGTCACCATTGTTGGTGACTTAGTGCTCTTCTGAATTTTTGAAGATCGAGAACTAGAAATGGAAGCCCTCGATCTGTGTTTTCTACTCCTCCAGGTGTCTATTCTCAAAAGTGAAGACTGATATGTAGGTGTCTTCCAAACTTCAACTAAGGTTTATCCAACCTTGAAGAGCTTGGAAAAGGTTTTGATTATTCTTCCACCTTGGCTCTTGGCCAAATCTACCTCCAAGACCCGCAAATCACACTAAGAGGGAAAAAATTTTGATTATTAGGGATTTGGGGTTTTCCTTAGTCAAAGCCCTTTTGAGTACTGAAACCAAAGAGATGAAATAAAGTAAGGAATCACGAAAAAAAGAAGTGATGGAGTTTACCTTGCCATGATGATTGATCTTGAGTTGCAATAATGGAGGATTTAGCCCTTTGGATGCTTCTTGAGAGAAATGTCTTGGTGATTTAGACTACTCAAACCCTAGCTTGCTTGAGAAGAGTGGTGGAGAGTAGAATAATGAGATAGGAGAAAAATAAGATGGAAGAAGTGAAAAATGAGGGGGAAAACCCTTATTTATAGAAGTTGTGCCCTAATTTTCCTGAAATAACACCACACAGGCTGACCTTAGGGTTTTAGAGACCAAATCCTGAAAGAATTATGTTTTAATTTTGAAATTTATGCCACATAGGACTAGGTCGCCCAAGGTGGCGACCTATTTCACCTAGGAATTTTTCATTGGTTGTCGGGGATTTAAGTGTGATTATTATTGTTTGTCAGGATTGTCCCACAATAAACACTAAAGTAAGGAATGTATTTCTATTACG
Organism: Sequoiadendron giganteum; assembly: GCA_007115665.2. Classification (NCBI taxonomy): domain Eukaryota; kingdom Viridiplantae; phylum Streptophyta; class Pinopsida; order Cupressales; family Cupressaceae; genus Sequoiadendron; species Sequoiadendron giganteum. The sequence goes on along the minus strand of CM021100.1, from coordinate 613,060,618 downwards.
AGACCATTATAGCATAAAAAAGGATTGATTTAGTGATGACAAGCCTAGGAAAGTGTGAAAGTGTTTTACAACACCTTACAAGACTTTCACAAAAGGCTTGGAAAAGGGGTAAAAAGAGGTCCAAAATCCATAAGCAAGGGTCCAAATGAGTGAAAAGTGTCAAAGGCTACATTGTTTGGCAACACAACATCAAACATAACCATACAGGGGAAACATGTCACACACAAGAAAACACACGACTAGTAAGGCAATTGTGAGTCAACCACTAAGCAAGTCATGCACCTCCCAATCTTAGTGGGTAGAAGCGGGTGGTAAAAAATGAAGCTAAGGGACAAGGAAAAATCCATTACTAGGACAAGGCTAACAAATTCTTGCCCCCATTGAGTGCAAGGAAAGAGTGAGCTGAGATAGGTGATGGGAAAAAAGCATGTAATAGTGAGAAGGGTATGTTCTACAACTATTACATTAAAAGGTGCATTGGAGTAGTTTATGGTTGGAGGGGGTAGAAATTATCACCAACAAATTGATACTTAATCAATATCTCTCACAAATGATGGAATTCATCGCTTCTATGGCCAAGGACATGATGATAAGCACAATGTGGGACATTAGCATCTTTAGGTTAAATCACCAACCAATTGCGAGGAGGTAAGGTAATGAGTCCTTTGTTTAGGAGGATTTGTAGTTTCCTCTCACATTCAGGAGCAGGACGAAGGGGAAGTTTTAGTTTCTGTAATTTGTATAGCCTCTTGTGTTGGCTAGACTCTCCAACTTCAAAAGAGGAGATTAGGGGAGGAGGTCCCGAAATGATCTTGGAATCAGCTTTGTTGAGATTAGGATATGGTGAGCATTCTTTGGGAAGGAGAACATCCAAATTAGGGTAGGAATTAAAGATCACCATACCATCATCATGAAGCCTAAGAAATTCTCTAGGAGGCCTATGACCATGACGAGGATCTTGATAGCCTATGCCCGTTGTATGTTTATTAGGTGACAATTGTTCATAAAATTTGTGTATTTCATGTTCATTTGTTGTGTCACCACCTTGTTTTCTTATAATTTTAAACCCTTTTCCATAAGTTTGTTGAATATTAATTGGAGGGTGAATGACTTGATGATGGTAAAATGGTTGAGTAGTGATAGGATTAGATGAACTAGGTTCACCTTGTGCAGGGAACTTAGGATCATTGTTTGTTTTTGGATGAAGGTAAGCAAATGTCTCTAGGGGTGTTATATTAGGCATCTCGGGTTAGCTCATAGATGGGTAAAAGGAAGCATTTTCTCCAAGATTGTCAAGGCATTCATTGAGGAATTGATATATGCTAGCATTATCATCCCCAATGATGTCAACTTCGGTAGGAGGACATGCATTTGGAGTTGATTGAATAGGAGTAGGTTCAAGGTCATTAGGATAAGTGGAAAAGGTGCAGCTTGACATATCTCTTAGGGATTTGAAGGACATCCAAAATTTCTTGAAAGACATAGCCATAGTGAAAGGAAAGTAATGACAAGAAATTTACTAAAATATCCAATCTAGAAACAAAAACAGAAATACAATCATAGAAAATAGAAACACAAACAACATTATGAAAATGATAGAAAGGAGTAGCAAAAATGTGCAAGAGGACTAGGTTGCCCAGTGTACAGGGATTTTTTTGACAATTTTTGAATATGTTTTCTAATTTGTATGTTTTTTCAATGTAGGCGTAGAATGAAGATGTAGATATTTTGGTACTTTTCCAATTAAAATGCAATGAAAAAGGAAATCTATCATGAACTTAACACTAATGCACTTTTTTATTAACCCTAGGATGCAAACAATGCAAAAATCTTAATGCAATGCAAGCTTTTTCCTAAGATGAAATCCTAAATCAGAAGATTAGCAGGTGGTCTACAGTCAGGTTCACCAAAATGAACCACCAAAAAGGTTGAATGCTACGAAGGGAAAGAGGATTCCCTTTACTAAGCCTCTAGATTTTTTCACCTAAGACCACTTGTTTTAGGAAAGGAACTCTTTCACCTTGGTGATAGGCTCTTTTTGGTGATTGCATTCAAAGGGGTGTGGATTGAAAGGGGTTGTGATGTGTGTGAGGAGTGTGGCTGAATTCTAAAATGAAATGAAACTAATAAAAACTAAATCAATGTAAAAAAAACAATATGTGGATGCTAAACTTGCAACATGTTAGACTTTGACAAAAAAAAATCATGGTCAAGCTAAATTTGCAACAAACTAAGCATCCCTATGAAATATTGCATCATGCTAAATATGCTTAATGAGACATTAAAATACCAAATAAGTTGAATAAAAGAATTAAAAATAATGTGCAAACCTATCCCATAGGGGGAGTGGTGCCCCTTATGATGTAGAAAGGATTCCCTTTACCACCCCCTGATAAGAAATAATGCCAAGATGATGATAGTGCAAATGCATGTGATAGTCCATCAAGCTATGTAGTGGTGTTGTGTTGTAGAAATGCTTTGCATTTATAGATTAAAGGTTGGATGATTGAGGGATTTGGATGAATTTGGGATCATTCATGAGCCAATGACAAGATGCCACTTGTCAAGATGTGAGAGGATGATGGTTGTGCACATTTTGGTCAATGTGCCAATTTGAAATTTGAATTTTCATGAAATGACATGTTTAGGGGGGATGAAAGAAGAGAGTTAATGCCAAGTTGACTTGTGTAAGATACATGTAAGAGACATGTAAGAGCTCATAAATTCCAAGTTGGAGGACAAGTCTTTTGAGAGGGAGATTCAAATTGGAGGAATATTCTATCTTGATGCCCTATTGAGGGAAATTAGAAGATTTAATAAATCAATTAAATTATTTATTTGTGCAACTAGGAAAAGCTAGAGGATGTGACATGAGTTTATATTAAATTAATTTAATGAGGGATTAGATGATTTGACTTATTTGATTTAGATTTATTGATTAAAATAAATGATTTAGACATAGTTAAATATATATTTTGATTTATATAGCTAAAGGGGATGATGCTAGTATTAATGCTGAATTTATTTAATTGAAATGGAGGACTTTAGAGATTAATCAAATAAAATTGATTTATTTGATAAGCGAATATGACTAATGCATGATGTTAGTTTTGCATGTCTACATTTTTCCCCTATTTGAAGCAATGTACTTGTTGCATTGGTTCAAAGAATGATGCTACCGACATCAAAATTGAAAAAAAATCTAATTTTTTTCTGATGCCCCAATAGAAAGAAGTACATTAGTACATTTCCCTCTCGAGAGATTGAGTGAAGAGTTCAATTTGAGGTCAATCTTGTGACAAAGAGGTTTAAAATGGATTTATGGATGGCTAGACTATATGATCTATATGATAATGATGATGAGATGTTCTTAAGATGCTTAGAATAACAAATCTATATTATTTTAAAAAACTTAAATGATGATGCAAATGAGATGTTTGTAAGATTCTTAGAATAAAAAATCTACATTATTTTAAACATCTTAAATGATAATGCAAATGAGATGGATGAGATGAATGATGTTTTCCTATGATGATATGACGTGATTATGTAGGATGAGAGTACAGATGCAAGATGGATGCATTGATGAAATGATACAATTTTAGCATGAAAGAAGATAGAAGAATGGGAGGGACCAATCCTTTAATCTAAGAAGATGTAGAATTCCAACAAGTCATTGAGTCATTTAAGACTTTATTAGATATGATGATTAATGATGATGATGTATTGCTTATCCAAGGATGGGAGAGCTAAAGAGCGTAAATTTCCTTATGTTTGATAACACAGATAGGTACGATGCATCAATGTATAAAGAACCAGGATGATATTGCACCTAGTGTGATGGAATTTGACTTCACAATCAGATAGGAGTGCTCTTGTTCACACTTGACATACAAAAAACTTGCTAGGATGGACCTAATAAAGAAAGTATTCACCAAGTTATATTACAAGATTGTCCAACAAGCACAATACACAAAAATATAATGATCATTGCACCATTCATTTCTCTCTAAACCTATTTTTCTTAGGCATCATCGAGAGGTCCTTTGAATGAATGCAAAATAAGATAAGTCAAAAATACCAAGAAAAAGTAAACAAACAAGCTAATGTTCTTCGTACCACTAGCCAAGGCTAAACTAAGGTGATACCTGATGTTGATGTCCATCGTGGGAAGGATACATCCTAGGACATGTTGTGATCATGGTTTTGATGAGATTGATTGGATGATAAGCTATTGATACTCTGAGTTGACCAACTTTCTTGCTTATTGACCTAGACTTGAGACTTTGACGATTAGGTGTTCACTTTTGAACCAGCTAGGCTTGCTTCCGACTGACTCACCAAAGGATGAAGGCGACGATTGATTTATTATGAACGGTGACTATTTCAGGTGAAAGCGAGATGAGATGGGTGCACTATTTTGGATTTTTTCAAATATTTGGATGTTTTTGATGTTTTGAAATGTTTTGAGGCTGATTTGATTTTTAATTTTTTTAAATATTTTTTGATTTTTGAGATTTTAGGGATGTTTTTAGATTTAGTGTCTTGAGGGCCGATCAAGGATGGCCTTGCCTACATTCAAGATCAAAGACGATGTAGTTCATCTAACATGTTTTGGATTTTGAATGATTTTAACATTTTTGATATGGATATGTGATGATATCAATGCTCTGTTTTGGGATTTTGTTGAAAACAAAGCTAGAATTGATTGATTAGATTGATGGATTGATGATGATAACATTGTTGAGGATACACAGCAATACAAGGATAGTGTTAATCAACATGAGGATTGGGAAGGATATCCTGAGATGATGGTGGATTGACTAGATTTGGTTGATCAAGATTTTGAAGCTTGATTTGGAACAAAATTTGTTTTGATGAGTTGATGTGATGCTGACATGTAAGTTGGATGTGACTGATATTTATTGTTTGGATTGATGTTCGATGAAAGATAAATCTTGATAAGGAACATATTCTCGTCAAAATATGCCATGGATTAGTGATTTGGCCCTTTTTTCTCACAAGTGTTTGACCATTTTGATTTCATGTTTTCCAATGTTATGATAACCACATAAGTTAGAGGAGATAGATCAAGATTTATTCCCGAAGTAGGATGTAAATATTTTCCCCCAATGTCTATCAATGTATGGATGCTTTGATAGGTGTGTGGATGGATGGGTGTGATAAGCATGCAAAGGATGCCAAGGATTATCTTGTGATAAGGTAAGGTGTTCGCATAAAGGATTCTCATTTGGATAGTGCTTCTTGGTTCAGATAATGTTGGATTGTATAGGATCAATGAAAATGACCCATGTCAAGATTTTTACCATAAGCAAGTGTAAAGTGTGCACCAAACTTGGTCAAGATCAAGATAAGGTATACTATGGATGCATATATGAAAATGGATGGGATAAATGGTTTGTGGATGAATGGATTTATTATGGATGGGATAATATTCTTTCACTTGGACTAGCACACGTAGATGCTTGATTCTACACATGACACCTGTTTTCAAAGTTTTCATCATGGTACCTGTCCAAAGCGCCACAAAAGTGGTTTTCACTAGAGGATGATTTTTTTCTTTACTGTTTTCAATCATTTTTCTTTTTCTTTTTGGGATTTTTTTTTTTGGATATTTTGTTGAAAGATTCTAAGCTCATTTTGAATCACCTGGTATTGCTGACATTGATGTTTCTATCATAATGTGCCACTAATATCATTCTTGAAGAAATTGCTTTGCTAAGATACATGCACTTGAAAGAAACTTTCGAGATTTCTGATCTGCTTTGTTGATATCAGAGTTAACTTTGTCTTTATGCGCACATCGCGATAGAGTGCCTTATGAATCCTTATCATGAAGGGTTATTGACAACACATGGCCAATGTGAGAATTGGATATCATGCATGGAGGCATGGATGGAGTGTGTTTAGGAATAAAATATGGATTGATTGACAGTTTGGAACCTTTGACTGTCCAAACTTGGGAAGATGAGCAATAATAAGTGGATACAAAAGTGTGCATGGAATTAGGACCAACAACTCGATATACTTTGTACGTTGCTTGAGAAGCTTTCTTTTTCCTTTGTGGACATCTTTGATGGATACTTTTCCCTTTTTTATTTTTCCCCATTGTTTCTTTGACTAATGGATTTTGATAGGGATAACCATTCTTTGTATTCTTTAGTATCCACTTGTATTTCATTTTTTGTTCATGCTTCACTACTTCTTTTTCTTTGATACCATTATTTGTGTTTTGATTCAACTCTTTCTTTTGATTTTGGTCCCAATTCATGGATGGTTTGATGGGTGGATGAAGATTCGTGATGTGGCGGGTTGTAGCATTGGCATTGGTTTCATCATAAATATTCTTCATGCTCTTTATGTTGGTGTTTGCTTGAGATGAAGTTGCCCCCAGTTTTATAGAGGTGTGCCTATATCCCTTGATTGTCGAATAACCAAGAACTTAATACTTAAGATTGGTAATAATATGTACTAGTTGTAGGATACCCTATTCATGTAGGCCTAATCCTTTGCCTTGATAATTCATCTGCTGAATTTTTTTTTTTGCAATAGGATATGATCTATCTTAAAAGCAGGGTGTTAATCCTTCTCTGCTCTAGCATGGATCTTCAAAGGCGATTTCTTCATTGATAAGATAATTTTCCCTTAAAAAGGTGAGTGATCCAATTTTATAAGTGATATGACCCTCCATAAGTGGGATAACTTCTTGATTGATATCTTTGGCTTGATCTTGTGAAACATCATATTTTAATGCTTCTTCAAGAGGTGTTGATGATTCACTGTCCACATAAAAGTATCCCTCTTGACTCATTTCATAGGATGTTTATGATTCATGACTTCTATAGGAGCCTTCTTCATGATCTATTTTTTCTATGTCTCCATAGGATGTTTCTGATTCACAACTTCTATAGAAGCCTTCTTCATGATCTATTCTTGCTATGTCTCCATATTTTTCTATATCTTGGTCGTGTGTAAAAATTTTAAGAGTAGGAAACTCTTGTTCAGTGGTAATGATGTCAAGATTATGAGACTTGTTTTGAATGAAGATCATCTATGTGTCCATCCAAAGAAAGCATCTCGTGGGTACATGGATGAATATGTGCTATATGGATATGATCATTATTTACGACATCTTGTATAGATAGGAGAGTGTACATTATATCATTGTAGTATCTCAGAGATACAAATTCTTGATCTTGAATGATTTCAGAATTGCTTTCGACATGTTTTGGATTAAGTTCTTGACATGGGTCAATTTCAAAGGATGGATAACTTATAGTGGATTCTTGGACATCATCCTTAGGAATGGTTAGTGGCTTAATATCTTTTTGATCTTTGAGGATTCCTTCACTATCTATAATCATAAGGTCGAGGGATGTCGGTATGTCTTGGGAAAGACCATTGCTAGACCTTGGTGATAGATATTGATCATGCTTTGGAATAAATTATTGAGATATGTCCTCTAACTCATAAGGCGGTGTAGAGACATTTTCAATATGATCATTCGTCGATGGATCATGGATTATTTCAATAGGATTGAATAATTTTAACACATATTGAAATAGATCACTAAAAAGTGGCTCTTGATGAATGTTTATTTGATCACTAGATGGGGTAGACATATCTTCATAGTGCTCATTGATGGATTGATTTTGATCATTGTCTTTAGTAGTTATGGTGGAGATATTTTCAATATTTTCAAACATAGGATCAAATGATGTTAACGTTTCTTGGATTGGATCATTTTTGGGAATCGTTGGTGAGTTCTTATCATGATTGAAAAGTGGCTCTTGGCGTGTGTTGGTTTGATCATTGGTTGAGGTGGAAACATCTTCAATGTGCTCATTAATTGATAGATCTTGATCATTATTTTCAATAATTGTGGTGGGGAGATTTTTAATGCTATCGCTAGTGATTGAACTCTGATTATTGTCCCCAATAGCTATTATATTTTGATCAATCAGATCTTGGATGAGATTTTTGAGTCAAATACAATTTGATGTTGTGTGCCCCTTTATTTTGTGAAAATCACAAAAGTGTTTCTCATTGTACCCTGGTAGTTTCACCATGGGCTCTTGATTATTCACATAAATGGGGATTTTAATGAGATTTTCTTGTATCAACCTTTGCATGACTAACTCAATTGGTTCCCCAAGTGGTGTCTATTTTCATTTTTTACCTTTTGAGATTTTCACTTTAAATTGACCTTGTGGTGATTGATTTTGGAGATGTGGTGATTTAGTTTGTTGTTCATGTCATTGATCCTGATATCCAAATTCTTGAAATTGGATATATTGTTCTTGATATGGTTGGGTAGACAACTCAATTCTTTGATTACATGGTTCAACCAATGAAAGAGTGCATTAATTTTGGGGTGGAGATGTCTCTTGGTGATATGAATCAATGATTTTTTTTTTGAGTGTAGCAATTTTATTTCGCAAGATTTGACCTTCACATTCTTGATATGGTTGACTTAGTTGTTTAGCAAGCATATTTTGAATGCATCCTTGTGGTGTTTTCCTAGGATCATGAACAAGTTGATTCTGGATAATGCTCTGATTTAGTGTGATGTTTTCATTTGGCATTATAGGTTGAATTTGAACATTTTTATGGGTGGAAATCATATTGCCTTGATTTAGGTAACTTTGATTTTGCATGTTGTTACCTTGACTTGGATCAATACCTGGAGTCGTTAACATATTTCTTGGACTTTGAACAAAATTTTTATGATTTGCAAACATATCTATCCCAAAGTTCACCAAGTATGGATTTAAAATGTTCATGTTTGGTAAACTTTTATTTAGCATGTATGGATTTGGTGGGATAATGTTGTTTGGAAAAATCATGCATTGAGTGTTTGGTTGATAGATTTGTAGGTTTGGTCTTTGATTTAAATCTACCATCGGGAAAGGTGGTCCAACATTTAGATTGGGCATACTTGCATTCATTGTACCATTGATTTTTTCAGGAGATAATGATCCCATGTACAGATTGTACAAATGCGATTTGATAATTAATCGACATTGTGAGACTTGGATAGTTTGGTTGACTTGCATTACTCATGATGTATGAGTCGAGTTTAAATTCCATTTTTTTAATTTTTTTTTACGTTGTTGACCTCTAAGGGGATTAGGACCAATGATGAGATGAAGGATGAAAGCGGTGAATGATATGGGTGTTTAAACTTTTAGGAACTTTGGATCAATGCTAGACTTTAGGACTTGATTTGATTTGATTTTGATTGAGGATAGTTTGAATAAGTGTGTTAAGTCAAACAAGGTGATAATGAACTTGTAAACTCTAGGAAGTTGTGTTATCCTAGACAAAACTCGTACACAAGAAGATAGTTTGACTAAGTGTGTTAAGTCAAACAAGGTGATTTTGGATAATGAAATTGTAAATTCTAGGAAGTTATGTTATCCTAGAGTAAAATCATACACAAGAAGATAGTTTGACTAAGTGTGTTAGGTCAAACAAGGTGATAATGGATTGGATAATTTGACTAAGTGTGTTAAGTCAAACAAGATGATTTTGATTTTGCCTAGAAGTCTAGCATGAATGATGTTTTCAAAATTTCCAAGAGTTTGTTGGTGGGATGGGATTTGATTGATGTTTGCGATGGGTGAAGTGTTTGACTTGATCCTATATGAACCTAAGAGGACTTGTTTACTAGACCAAGATATTGAAGAGCATGATTTTCCTTAAGAGTGTTTCAAACCAGAAGAACAATGTTCACATGGAAAAACATAAGATAGAAGATTGCAAGCACATGTGTGGGGTTCAATTGATATTTTATCTTGCTTAGCTTCGGTTATTTTTACCACAAACACTTTCTTAATTATGTTTCAAACTGAATTCTAATGTCCTACTTTCTTTTCATCCCACAAGGTCCATTATGTGGAAATCAAGGAAATTAGGGCAAAAGTTTCCTAGTGTTGACTTTGGGAGAAACAAATTGAGATGTTTGAATGTTTAGAAGCCTTCTAGATATAACAACCCCTAGGGACAAGCAGGAAGATGTGGACACCTCCAAGGTATTTGTTCTTCCAAAGGGTTTGAAATTCTAATGATTTGTTGAATGTTTATTTTCCACTATTTTGGATCCAAGAAAAGTGTTTTTTATTCCAATAACATACACAACCCTAGGCTGAAAAGACAATATTTGTTGGGTTCCCACTTGGATAAATCCAGCTATACATATTCAGTGTGGATGATTAGATGCTTGACCACATTGGCTTCCCTCCACGACACACACTTCTCAGGTTAGCAAAGCATCAATACCCATGAATCTTCCATGGCATAATTTTCATCTCTACAACAAAATCGCATGTATATTTGGGGTGGCTTCAAAGGACATGACCTTTTGCACCAACAAATAGATAGGATTTTGGCCTTTGCTAAACAAAGGGTTTTAATTCAGACTTTCCGTTCATGGAGATTGATCCATGCGGTGAGAGACCATTGATGCCCTTCTCGTTGGGACTGACTGCATGATACTGGCCTTTGTTCCAGTGCCCAGTTTTATATCCCACTTGGAAATACACTTGGCTTTAGTGTGTTACCGGTTGGGTCGTTCCCTTGGTGAGTAATTTTTCCCACAAGGCAGGCCCTCCAAGATTAAAAAAAGCGAGCAAACATATTCGTAGTTTGATCAACCTTCATTTAGAAACAAAGGGAGAACACACGCAATAGGCTTATTCACACTCGCAAGAAGTTTTGTTCAATTTCAATCCCAAAATGAAATGTGGAGGTAGTTACTTTACCCAACTTAAGATCATCAAAAGGCCTTTTGATTCTCAAGATCTCCATGAGGCACGAGAGAAGTGCATACATCCTTTTGATAGTAGTACTTTGAGTAAGCAATTACAAAACAAAGAAACACTTATTCATTTTAATTCCACAAAGCAATGATTTTGATTTGTTTTAAAGTACCAAAATGAGATATGAAAGTTGCCTTATTCAATTGTTAAATCCAAAAATCAACTCTAGTAAGTTTGTCATAAAGTTCCTTTTAAGCCCTTTGTCATGTTGATTGAAATATTTTTGTTAGAGCCCCCAAAAATATGTGAGTTGATTTAAAATAGAAAATTAAATCATGAAATGGAAGCTCTAAGCATTAAAAAATGCTTTATCAACTTCAAATTTGATGTTCAATTTTCCAGTTCAATTTTTCAGCTCAATTTTGCTTGTTTTCGCTTGATTTCAGTGCTTGATTCCAATGTCAACCTATAAAACATTACAAAGTTATCACAAGTAAGAAGTATGATGTTTCAAGAAATCAATGATATAATGGATAGAGTTTCAAACATAATGAATGCATTGACAAGGAATCAATAATTAAATGAAGAGAAAGTTGTCCTTTGAGGATTCTTGGTGTAGATAATGATATAGATGTTATGCTTGATTCCTTCAATAATTTGATAGACATTGTTTAACCTTAGTCCACAATAAAATATTTCTTGGATCTCACGCATCCTTGAGTCATAAAGCCATGAAAAGTACTCCTTTGGTAACATAGCCAACATGTATTGGATTGCATTATTAAATACAAAGATACTCAAACCTGTACTTAAATCGCATTAGTATGGCCTGTCAATTCTCCAAACAGATTTGCATTCCAAGATTTTCAAACCCTACTGATTACCCAATCACTCAACATTAAAAGATTGACAGACACACCTAGGAACGCTCCAAGCAACAATAAATTGTATAGTACTATTGCTAACACGAATTTTAAAGCTGAGGGATCAATATTATTTTATCTTGGACAATGAACCAGGATATCATCTCTTCCACGTAATCTTGAGCGTGTGGTTGATATTATTTAGAATGATTTTTTTTTACTTTGGCATGTGGGTGAAGCCAAAATCAATCCACCAATGACTCTAAAAAACAAACCTATCTTTGGAAGACAAAAATGCTTGTATGTCAATGAAAAATGTTGTTTTTATAGTGCCGAGGTATTTGACAGAACACAAATTTCAGAGAAAACTAACGCTATAAAATCAGTTCATTGTGTGAATGGTAACTCTCATATAAATTCAAGGGTTCTTATTCACTTTTCACACACTATCTTTCTCTGAAAGAACTGTGTTATATTTGGGCTAGATTTATTATACGATGTAGAAGTCGATAAAAGTTGGAGGTGATTGTGACAAGATTCAATTTATTGTGGTACTAACAATATGATCACATCAAGAGTTTAGCTAAGCATATAAATCACAACATCAAATTTTATCCCAAGCATAAGACTACCATACCACGACATTACAAAAAATTATCTAGACTTTATGTTTGCAGCCAGCCATAATTTTGTGACCATTCACTATTCAGCATTACCATTTATAAAAAACAAACCTACATTTGTTTTTTAAAGCTGCAGACAAAATGTAAGTCAAACAAAAGAGAAAAAATTCACTATACCAAGATGCAAATAGATATATGATGCACCTTATAGCCTGCGAATGATCCTTTTCCTGAGATGATTCCTATATCGAGATCATTCTGAGATGGTAGGAGAAGTTATACACAGTAATTGGGTATCCTGGGAAGGGACGAGCTTGACCGGTGATGTTGCACGATGAAGACCGAGCTTGAAATTAATCACCAGCTAAGCCAAGAAAATAAAAGCACCTCTTCCTAATTTGAAATTAGTCACCACCGAATCCCCCATGTAGAAACAATCAGAATGTGTATCAAATCACTCATGCCATCATGGTTGTATCTATAGTAGGTATACCTGGCATATCGAAGTAATCGCATTAATGGATATCAGTCCATTGATGACTTTCAAGCGATATTCAATGATGATATTTGGTAGAGGAAAAATTTGACTTTCAAAATACATTTAATTGGATGTCACCTCGCCTCTCCGCCTATACCAAAATGGAAGCATAAACATGGTGCGCGGTCTATTTGATCGATTGTCTCAAAGATGTGGTCTCATGGCTATCAATGGTTATATCACAACATGGATTCGATGAACAGGTGTTGGAAACTTTCGAGAAAATGCTATTGGTAGGTGTAAAAATGCATTCTACAAACTTTGACCAGCATCCTCCCTAAGTTAATTGTGGTTCCCGTGGACTGGATTTGTACTTGGTTAATAGGAGACAAGAACAATTAAGGGACTGATAGCAAACTTTCTCACATTTATTTTATGCCACAATTTTCCTGATGGTAGCTCATTCCCTGCCTAAATAGAGCCTTCTCCTTAATGGGAATTTTTCCCAAAGAATGATGGGAAAGAACTAAATGATGTGCCCCCTTAAATCAGAATGCTAACAACTAAAAACAAATGATGTCAATGCCCTACCAAATCATTAAACCAAATGTAGTCTCAACCATTTATTATAAAACATTCCACTTGGACACTTCATAAACTATATGATGCCTTCAACAAGTGCAGTCTCATAATTTCTATGTGAAGTGGGTTTACGAAGGCTAATATGAGTATCAATGGACCTGACTCCTCAGTAGCAACATGGAAATAAGCTATTATGATAGTGAGTAAGAGAATAGTTCATACTATAATGATCAGAATCTAGACCTGAATGATTCTGATGATTTCACACTACGAACCTTACACTAAATTTGTGATCATAGATTTCACACGCCACAGATTTCACAAGCCCTAGAAATCATAATAATATAAACATTGTTTCCAGCATGAATATATCTAATGAAGAGAGGGTGATGGCATGACAACTTTGCAATAGCTTTTGGTAAGCCTATTCCCAATAAATTGCCACACCTCTTGTCTATTCTTACAATCGCATTAACTTTGTTAGAAGAGCATTAAAGTCTAAAATCATTAGTGCAATTGAATTAGAAAGACCTCAATAATGCATTCAAATTGACCTTTTTGTCCCCGAATAGTTTATTTTGTATACACATAGTTAGAAATGCTATTTTCTTTCTGCCACTAACTCACAAGTTGTAGCTATATCAGCACGTTCATCATGAGGTTATGAGGAAATTGGAATTGCAGTAAAGCGATATGGAAAAAGAAGAATAGAGGAAAGTCTTTTGGGATGTTATAAATCAGAAGAAGGGTAAGAGGTTATATGAGACACCAAATGAGAAGGAAATTAATCCATGGATATATGGCTTTTGTGCCAATCGATTCATCATCACCCAGTAAACCCTTTCATTTAGATTCTAGAAAGTGGTAAAAAAAAGTGTAGTTTTAAAAAATTCTTTAATGAAATTGCTTATTTTCCAGATCTTCCAAAAGATACACGTGAAATTAATGAAAACTATATAAGGAAGCAAAACAAAAACCATGGCATAGTACATAAGAAAGCCTCTAAATAAGTTTGAAATCTTCCCAACGCCCAAAAGTCATAATACCAGCATAACAAATATGAGATTAAAATAGATCCTCTATCCATGTCTATACAAGGAATGCAAAGAAAATCTAGATTGTACTACTATATTATATGTAATGAATAATATTTTTAGTTTAGCATAACATAAAATGTACTATCATTCTGATGGACTTCTTATATGGAGACACTATAGAATAAATATTTTCTCTACATAATAACCATATGCTACTTGCAGTTTTAGTGAAATAAGAATTCATGTTTTACCACTTTATTCACCATTGCAAAGAGATTTCCCTCCTTCTAGTGCAATTATGTGGATGCTAAACTTGCAACATGTTAGACTTTGACAAAAAAAATCATCATCAAGCTAAATCTGCAACAATATAAGCATCCCTATGAAATATTGCATCATGCTAAATATGGTTAATGAGACATTAAAATACCAAATAAGTTGAATAAAAGCATTAAAAATCATGTGCAAACCTATCCCATAGTGGGAGTGGTTCCCCTTATGATGAATAAAGGATTCCCTTTCCCACCCCCTAATAAGCAAGAATGCCAAGATGATGATAGTGCAAATGCATGTGATAGTGCATCAAGCTATTTAGTGGTGTTGTGTTGTAGAAATTATTTTCATTTATAGATTCAAGGCTGGCAGATTGATGGATTTGGATGAACGTGGGATCATTCATGAGCCAATGACAAGATGCCACTTGTCAATATGTGAGAGGATGAGGGTTGTGCACATTTTGGTCAATGTGCCAATTTGAAATTTGAATTTTGATGAAATGGCATGTTTAGGGGGGATGAAAGAAGAGAGTTAATGCCAAGTTGACTTGTGTAAGATACATGTAAGAGACATGTTAGAGCCCATAAATGCCAAGTTGGAGGATAAGTCTTTTGAGAGGGAGATTCAAATTGGAGGAATATTCCATCTTGATGCCCTGTTGAGGTAAATTAGAAGATTTAATAAATCAATTAAATGATTTATTTGTGCAACTGGGAAAAGCTAGAGGATGTGACATGAGTTTAGATTAAATTAATCAGGATTGGATTAATTTAATGAGGGATTAGAAAATTTGACTTATTTTATTTAGATTTATTGATTAAAATAAATCAACAGGAGATGGAAAATGATTTAGACATGGTTAAATAAATATTTTGATTTATTTAGATAAAGGGGATGATGTTAGTATTAATGATGAATTTATTTAATTGAAATGGATGAATTTATTTAATTGAAATGGAGGAATTTAGAGATTAATCAAATAAACTTGATTTATTTGATAAGCGAATATGATTAATGCATGATGTTAGTTTTGCATGTTTAGACAATGTAAACTAAATGCAAGCTAGACTAAATGACCTAAATGTATGCAATCTGAAAGGAGACTAGAAAATGAAGAGATGGTTCACCTGGGAAATGAAATTTGCAGAAGAGGAGCCCCAAAATGTTCTGAAACTTGCTAGAAATCTGCAAAGGGACACTTATGCCAGAATGGGCAACCTAGTCCTTATGTCAGGAAACTTTACCAGACTGGGTTTTGGGAAAAAGGGTATCTAGAGATGTAAATATCCTTTTTTAGGCTTGGTATAGGGACAAGGTCACCAATGATGGTGACCTAGTCCTCCTGGTACTTTTGGGAGATTTAGGTTTTGATTATGTGGGTCCCCACTTGCACTTTCCTCTTCTATAGATGCTTGTGTCTGAATGTTTAGAAAATGACCTACAAGTTGTCCTTTTGCTCCACCTAGGGTTTGATGACTTGAGTTGACTTGAATGGAATGATTGTATTGTCTTCAATATTTTATTCCTTGCGAAATCTAAATACAACTTGCAAAGCACATGTAAAGACAAAGAAAATTTAGGGGTTACGAAATAGGGGTTTGCCTAAGTCAAACCCCTTTGATGGTAACTAAACCCAAATGAGAAAAAATGAAAGGAAAGATGATTGAAATGATGAATCAATGTAAACACTCACCAAATCCTTTGTTTTTGAAGTCTGCAACATGCAAGAACCAACTCCAATGGAGGTTTCTTGAGATGCCTTGTGCTTGATAGCTTTCTTGAGAATCTTGAGTGTAAGAGTGCTTGTGAAGATGAAAAGTGATCTAAGGGGGGGAGATGAAGGTGAAAACCTTTATTTATACAAGATATGCCCTAATTTTCTTAAAATGTCACATTATAGGTCGACACTAGGGTTTTGGAGAAAAATTCCCATTAGATTTTTCATTTAATTTTGAATTTTAAGCCTAAAGGGACTAGGTCACTCAAGGTAGCGACCTATTCCACTTGGAAAAATTCAAGTGGTGGTCGAGAATAAAAAGATGTTAAATGATGTTTATCAAACTTGCCTCCTGAAACATACTTAATTTGGCCCTAAAATTATATTGAGGAACTAATTTAACATTAAAAAGGGTTGAATTAGTGATGATAAGCCTAGGAAAGTGTGAAAATGCATTACAACACTTTGGAACAAGGCTTGAAAAGGGGTAAGAATGGGGTTATTTAGGTGAATTATGTTGAAAGGGTCTTAGAAAAGTGGGAATATTTGTTACAACACATCACAACACCTTTGTAAAAAACCATTATTTTGTTGTTGATTTGCAAGAATTCAAGACTAAATCAAGGAAAAACAAGGCCAAAATCCAAGGGTAAAGGCCAAAATGAGTGAAAAAGTGTCAAAGGCTACACTTTTTGGCAACACACCTTTCCTTGCAAATCTCCCAAATGACAATGGACGAGGCCATTTTCCACAAGTCACTAAAAATGGATTGCTTAATAGGAGAGAGTCATGACTTGATAATTTCAAGCAGGGAATGAGAAAAATCTGATTTCCACTCCAATTTCTCACATAACCATTGCCAACAAGCTTGGGAAAATTGAAAGTTTAAGAACAAATGATCACTAGATTCTTTTGTATTTTTACACAAAGGGCATCTGGAAGGTCCATAACCCAATTTTAAGAACCTATCCCCCATAGATTTCTTCCTTGACTTGCTACCCAAGTAAAAATGCCTACATATTTTAGGCAAGCTTTGTTCCAACACAAATTCATCAGCAATTTTGACTACTCATCACAATTAGAGGCCAAAATGTCATACCTTATTTTAACTGAGTACACACCATTTGATGTTGCGGACCACCTCAGGCTATCCCTACCCTTTCTAATCCACATGTTTCTATCCCCCATGATTTTTTCAAAAGCTTCCACATCCTTCAAATCCAAACCCAATCCTCTCACACTTTTCCATCTATACTAACCCGTACCCTCTTGTCGAGGTAGCTCAAAATAATCATATACCTTATCCCCCCACATTTTTTTGGTTCTTTCCTTCACTCGAGCCAATGCCTCAACCTCTACAAAATAAGGATGACCATACTAAGAGTCCTCCCAAAATAAGGCTTCCTTACCATCAATTATTTCCTAGGTGAGAAACTCAGAAATCAAATCTCTTGAGTCACAAATAAAGTTCCAAATTTTGGAACCACTAGGAAGAGAAGAAGCCTTGAGAATCTTGTAGCTATCATTATCTAAATACTTTTCATTCAAAATATTAACCCACTTTAGCTTCAGTCAAGAATAAATTTCCTAGAATAATTTGGCACCCAATGCCTTATTTTGAATAAGAAAATTCTTTAACCCAGCCCCATCCTCAACCCTTTTTTCACACACCTCTTTCCATTTGATGAGCAGGAATTTTTTCTAGTTAGAGTTCCCTTTCCAAAAAAAATCCTTCATCAACCTATTTAAAGCTTTACTCCACCCCATAGAAAGGGGAAGACAAGACAACATATAGATTAGCAAGGCAACAATAACAGATTTCAGCATAGTTAACCTTCTAACCCAGGATAACCATCTGCCTTTCCATGAAGATAACCTTTCTTTCACCTTCTCAATAAGACCATTCCAAATCGTACCATTTTGAACTCCTTTTTCTAAGGGAAGGCCCAAATATTTAAAGGGAAATTGACAATTCTTAAATCATGAAATTCTAAGAATTTTGGCCTCTTGAATGTTGCTTTTGTTAAAGAAAATTACTTACAAATTTGAAAAATTTATCTCTTGACTCGATGCCCATTTTTAATTATCCAAAATCCTTTTGAATCTCTGAGCTTCCCTCACCGAAGCCTCTCCAAACAACATTATATCGTCTACAAATTGTTGATGAGTTACTAAAGCTAGACTATTGGTAACCAAAACTTCTTTCTCTCTCTAAAGACCTATCAAGAGCCTCTGCCATAATAATGAAGAGAAAGGGGGATAAGGGATCCCCTTGCCTTAAACCCCGCGAAGCACCAAATAAACCTTTTGGAGTGTCATTAACTAAAATTGAATACCTAGGACTAGCAATCCACCAAAAGATCCAATCTAACTAATCCTTTTGAAAGCCAAAGGCTTCCAAAACCTTAAACAAGAACCTCCAATTTTCCCTATCATAAGGTTTCTTAATATCCAATTTTAGGAGCATGGCTAGTTTCTTAGTGTTTTGAACATAATGTATAACTTCATGATGTAAGGAAAGCAAAGGTGTGGAAATGCCTTCCTAATGCTAATTCTAAGAGGAATGGTGTAGACTATAGGTTAAAAAATAATTACAGTTCATTAAAATTGCACATTACTAGAAACAAAATAGACAATTAAAGCATGCATAGAATTGGACACCAATATTTAATGTGGGAAAACCCTTATGGGAGAAACACCCACCACACCAAGTAAAGCCTTTTTTAATTTCAGTAAAAAAATTACGTACAGAGATTCAAAATTCACTTTTAGATGTCAATTTCACAACAACATTTCCCTAATCAACCTTGTACAAATCAAATCCTGATTACAGTTCTAGACTCACTATTACAATGCTTATGCAACATACAATGAATAACACACAATTTCAAAATGTTCAGAACCTCACACTATTACAACACATTGTAATATATGTCCAACAACCATGGTCGATTTGATCTCTATACAAACACTTTGGTTTAGTTTCCTCTATAGAGAAACTATCGATCTTACCAATTAGTGAACGGTCACCACCAACTCAGCAAAATCCTCTAATGTCCATCATATAAATCAACATGTCAACATTCATCCAACCACGATCTGCCTTCAAGTCCATCAGCATGACCAATACTATCGGTGACCAACTGGAATATCACAATGATATCACATGTCACCCTAGTGTCCCAAAAGAACATCAAGACCACGTGCATCGCCAAGAGTCTACTCGATGTCGAATGAGAAGCCTTATCAGTAGGACAACAAGCATCTAACACAATATGAAATGTCTCATCGAAGTCCCAAGTCATCTTGATGACCTCAAGTCCAACTCCATTTTGTGCCAACTCATCAGCAAGAGTCACACCAAAAATAGCCATCGACAAGACAACGTTCTTCGAAAAAAGTTCAAAATGTTGCACTGAAGTTGCATGTCACCCCAACACCTCCAAGATCGGTAAGAGTCCCATCGATGTCCAATTATTAGCCTGACAACATGCTTTGTTGTGATCTAGGAAACTCACTCTGATAGTTTAGGTCATATCGATAGTTTCCATTGGCAAGAGTCTCCCCGATTTGAACTATTTGGCCAGACTTCTATCATCGGTGAGAGTTAGAACACTCACACCCATAGTTTGGGTCACACCGACAACTATCATCGGGAAGACCGATCACTAGTCACACCAATCTGATCACTTTGAGCCTTTAGAGATAAACTGCCTATCATAAATACATCCTAGGTGTCTCACTGACTTTTCTCTTTCAGGAGGTTCAGGTCAAAAGATTGAGGCACATGTTTCCAAAATACTCCCACTTGACGAAGATCTTCTGACACCTCCAAAGCATTCAGGAACTACTGATATTCATGCGCTCCAAGGCCCATCGAATTAGCACACCACCTATACTTTTTTGTGCTCACTGGTTTCATCAATTCATCTACAACATTTTCCAGAGTATCCACTTTTTCTAAACAGACCTTTCCATCCTCCACCATATCTCGTACAAAGTGATACTGCACATCAATATGTTTCATCCTAGCATGGAAAGTTGTACTTTTCACCAAACAAATAGCACCTTGACTATCACAAAAAATTGTAATTTTCCCTACACTTAACCCAATATCAGAACACAAAAATCTAAGCCAAACAACTTCTTTACAAGCATCAGTTGTTGCCATGTACTCTGATTCAGTAGTGGATAAACTAATTATAGCTTGCCGCTTTCTCATCCAACTAACTGTGCCACCATTTAACACAAAAATATATCCACCGGTGGACCTGCTATCAATGTCCCCTGCCCAATCAAAATCCACATAATCATGAATGCTGAGTGATCTATGTGAACTAATCGAGTTGCCATGATAGCACAAAGTGTACTGTAATGTACCTTTTAAATATCTAAATACTCTTTTCACAACATCCCAATGTGGCCTTCCTGGATTTTCCATAAACCGGCTAAGAACTCCCACTGCTTGGGCAATGTCTAGCCTTGTACAAACCATTGCATACATTAAACTTCCAACTGCTCTTATATAAGGCACTTTGGTCATGTCCTCCATCTCAGTAGGAGATTTTGGACAGTCTTCAACATATAGCTTCATTCCCTTCAAAAATGGAACTAGTTGCTTGCAATTGTTCATACCAAATCTCTCATGAACAGTGTTAATATAATTACTCTGGCTGAGCCAAAGCTTTCTACCTTTTTTTTCCTTGGCTATTTCCATCCCCAAAATATACCTTGCTGCACCAAGATCTTTCATTTTGAACTTTGTAGACAACTGATATTTTAGATCATAAATCATAAACTTACTATTCCCTATGAACAAGATATCATCAACATAGAGGGCAATAATAAGAATACAATCATTTTTAGTTTTGAAAGTACACACAATGATCAGATTTTGATCTTACAAATTCAAATGACAAAAAAATGTGTCAAATTTTTGGTACCACATTCTAGGTAGCTATTTCAAACCATACAAATATTTCTTTAACTTGTAAACCAAATTTTCTTTACCTTTTTCCACAAAATGCTCAAGGTGGGACATATAGATTTCTTCTTCAAGATCACCATGAAGAAAAACTCTTTTCACATCCGTTCCCCCCCTCGCCGGGATTCTATCGAGTAACCCTCGGGCCTGCTACTCCATCCGATGCAAAGGAGGTGATGTGATGGAAGGAATAGGAAATCGCCCTATGATTCCCACCCACCCAATCACATTTATTGTAGCCCCCCACCCGGCACTTCGCAGCCAGGGAGGGGCGGAGGGTGGTGGGGTGGGAGGCCCCCTCGGGAGGTAGCAATATCCATGTCATATGTTGCTGCAAGTGACAAAATAAATCCGATAGATGTTAGCTTGGCTACATGAGAAAATATTTATCCATAATCAGTTCCCTCTACTTGGGAATATCCCTTTGCAACTAGCCTCGCTTTATATTTTTCAACGCTGCCATCCAGACCGATTTTATTTTTAAATACCTATTTACAACCAACAGACTTCTTGCCTTCAAGCAAGGGCACCAAACTCCAAGTTTCATTCTTCTCTAATGATGTCATTTCTTCCTTCACGACTTCCAACCAGGAGTTTGAGTCAGGAATTCCAATTGCCTCTTTTATAGTCCTAGGCTCATTAGTACTAGTAATTAAAGCATAGGCACATGTAACATCTAACATAGAGAATCCATACCTATCAGGTTGCTTCTTCTCATGTGCAGACCTCCTCACAGGCTAAGGCTAAGGTTGTGGTTCTTCTTAAAAACTCTCAAAGCTACTTGAGCTCTACTCATATTTAGGTACACTGTCAATTTGTTGTTCCTCTTTTTCTATTGTTAGAGGAATTTCAACAACATCATTTTCCTCCTTGACTTCTTTCATCCTTGATTGCAGATCCACTGAAGAAGGTTTCAACTCACGAAAAATAACACTTCTACTGTATACAAAAATTTTAGTCACAAGATTTCAAAGCTTGTATCCTTTCACACCAATGCCATAGCCAATGAATATACACTTAACAAATTTCTTCTCCAATTCAGATCTCTTCTCGTTCAACACATAAACATGTGTTGCAGCCAAAGACACAAAAATGTCTCAGAGGGGGCTTATGACTAGAACATACTTCCAAAGGTGTTTTATCAACAAGTGTTGAATAAGGAGACCCATTCAATAAGTAACATGCTATAGCCACAAACTTAGCCCAAAACTTCTGCTTTAGACTAGAATTTTTCAACATACTTCTTGCCTTCTCCATCAATGTCTTGTTCAACCTTTCAACAACTCCATTTTTCTGTGGAGTGTAAGGTGTAGTTTTATACCTTTTAATTCCATGGTCTTTGCAATACCTTTCAAAATCTGCAAAACAAAACTCACCACCATTATCTGTCCTCAAGCATTTAATTTTTTTTCTAGTTTGATTTTGAACCAAGTTCTTAAACTCTTTAAATTGACTAAACACTTCTTATTTTCTTTTCAAAAAATATACAAATGCCCTTCTCGAATAATCATCAATGAAAGATACATAGTATTTTGAATTCGACAATGAAGGAACATTTACTAGACCAAAACCATCAAAGTGAATATAATCCAAAACACTAGAAGATTTATGAGGACTAGAATAAAAAGAAACATGATGATGTTTTCCATATATACAATGTTCATCAAATTCAAATTCCAAGTTACAATCATCAAGCCCCACAACCAGGTTTTTATTTTTCAAGGCTTCTAAACCTTTCTCACCAATGTGACCAAGCCATTGATGCTAGAGCATATTCTTCTCCATTGGAAGTTGAACTTCCAAAGATTTTGCATTTATAGGAACATTTTCCTTCTTCTCTTCAAGAACAACCTTTTATGACTTTGTAAAGACATTGTTACATTGAACAACAAGTGTGTCCAACTTGTACAGAGGACCAATTTGAGTACCCCTAGCTAGCACCATTGAGCCTCTAGTCACTTTGTAGCCATTGATTGAGAACGAGACTTACACTCCAACATCATTCAACTTTCTTACATAAAGTAAATTCTGAGCTAGACCTGGTGTATGCATTACACCATCACTTCCCTTAATTCTTCCATTGGGAAACTGAATTCTGACTCTTCCACAACTAACTATTTCTACAGACGAATCACTTTCCAAATACACCTTTCCACCATCATATTTTTCATACTTTGTGAACCAATCTATATGAGATGTCATGTGGAAAGATGCTCTAGAATCAATCAGCCAAACATCATCTGATGCCCAATTTGCCAAGGTTGCAATGAAGGCATCTGCATCACTCTGAGAAGAACCATTGTTCGAAGAGTTCTTCTTCTTCTTCTTTTTCTCCTCTTTACAATCCTTTCGGACATGACTAGGCTGCCCACAATTCCATAATTTCACGTTAGAATTATTTCCAAGAGACTTTGATCTCACTTTTGATTTCGATTTGGACTTCTTCTCCTTCTTCTTTCCTTTTTCTTTCGATATTCCATGAACAACAAGAGCCTCCTTCGCCATCTTAGAATATTTTATTCTCATATCTTCTAATTACGAAGAAGCAACCACATATTCCATCTTGAAAGTGGTTTTTTGTGCTCCCAATCGCCATCACTAAATGATCCCAAGATTCAGGCAAAGAGCATAACAAAAGCATATAGTGATCTTCGTCATCAATTTTCACACTCACAAATGTTAACTGAGCAATCAACATGTTAAAATTATTTAGGTGATCAGCCATAGACACCCCTTCCTCCATCTTCAAAGAGTACAACTTCTTCCTTAAGAACAACTTATTCACCAAGGAATTTCCTTGATAAATGTCTTCAATATTCTTCCACAAATAGGATGCAGACTTCTCTTCATGAACGTTCAGGAGAACAAAGTCTGCTAAACAGAGTCTTATCAACCCTTTTTTTTTTTTGTCTGTGAGATCCCAATCTTCTTGCTTCATGCCTGAAGGTTTTATTCTAGACACAAAAATCCAAAGATCACGATCCACTAACAGATCTTCCATTTTAAGTTTCCACAACTCAAAATTGCTACCATTAAAATTTTTGATTTCTACTCTTCTCGATTTGCTTGTCATTTTAATCTACAGTTTCAAATTACCAGACTTCTACAAGAATCCCACTTTAGAATTGACACAAAAAACCAACCCTAACCACAAGGATAACACAACTGGCCAGACTCTGATACCACTTGTAAGGAAAGAAAAGGTGTGAAAACGCCTTCCTAATGCTAATTCTCAGAGGAATAGTGCAGACTACAGGCTCAAAAATAATTACAGTTCATTAAAATTACACATTACTAGAAAGAAAATAGACAATTAAAGAATACACAGAATTGGACACTAGTATTTAACGTGGGAAAACCCTTATGGGAGAAAAAACCACCACACCAAGTAAAGCATCTTTGTATTTCAGTAAATGAATTACATATAGAGATTCAAAATTCACTTTCAGATATCAATTTCACAACAACATTTCCTTGATCAACCTTGTACAAATAAAATCCTGATTACAATTCTATGACTCGTCATTACAATACTTATGCAGGACACAATGAATAACACACACTTTCAAAATTTTCAGAACCTCACACTGTTACAACACATTGCAATATATGTCCAACAACCATGGTCGATTTGATCTTTGTACAAATGGTTCGGTTTAGTTTCCTCGATAGAGCAACTATCGATCTTACTAGTTAGTGAACGGTCACCACCAACTCACAACTCAACACAATCCTGCAATATCTATCATACAACCTAGCAAGTCAATAGGCCAGCATTTGTTGAACCACGGTCTGCCTTCAAGTCCATCGACATGACCAATACTATCAGTGACCAACTGGAATGTCACAACAATATCACATGTCACCTCGATGTCCCAAAAGAATATCAAGACCATGCACACCGCAAAGAGTCTCCCCGATGTCGAACAAATGGCCTTATCAACAGGACAACAAGCTTCAGAGATAATCCAAAATGTCTCATCGAATTCCCAAGTCATCTGGATGAACCCAAGTCCAATTGTATTTTGTACCAACTCATCAGAAAGAGTCACACTGACAATAGCCATCGACAAGACAACGTGCTTCGGAACAAGTTAAAAATGTTGCACCGAAGTTGCATGTCACCTCGATGCATTCAAAATCGGTAAGAGTCCCACCGATGTCCAATTATCACCCTGACAATGTGCTTTGCTATGAGCTAGGAAACTCACTTTGACCATTCAGGTCATACCGACAGCTTCCATCAAGAAGAGTCTCCCTGATCTAAACTTTTCGTCCATACTTCTATCATCGATGAGAGTTAGAACACTCACATTGATAGTTCGGGTCACACCAATAGCTATCGTTAGGAAGACCGGTCACTAGTCACACCGATTTGATCACTTCGAGCCTCTAGAGATAAATTGCCTGTTGGAAAGACATCTCAGGTGTCTCGCCGATTTTTCTCTTTCAGGAGGTTCAGGTCAAAGGATTGAAGCCCATGTTTCCAACACATGAGCTATGATTACACCATCCAATATAGATCTTACGGGCACAAACCCTGTCTGTTCCTCCGAGATGATAGAAGGAAAAATGAATTTCAGACGATTTTCCACCACCTTAGCCACAATATTATACAAAGGGTTACAAAGAGAAAGAGGTAGATAGTCATCCCACAACTCCAGCTTCTCTTTTTTAGGAACCAATGATATAAGTGTATTATTCACCTATTTGAGAGTCTTCCCAAAACACCTTGAGTCCTCAATAGCCTCCAAGATCTCCTGCCCCACATAATTCCAACATTTTGAAAAAAAGCAACCGGGAAACCATTCGACCTTGGCACCTTCTCTAGATGCAATTGAAAAAATGTTTCTTTGATTTCCTTTATGGAGAATTTACAATTTAATGCCTAGATTTGTGCATCTAACACCAACCTGGGAATGCCACTAATGATCTCTTTAAGAGCTAGCCAATTAGAACCCTCCCAATCATTTAACAAGTTCTGGAAATATTCCACTACTAAAATCTTTATCTCCTGCAAATCTTCCAATGTGATCCCATCTGATGATTTGATACTAGAAATAGAATTAACAGCCCTAGGAACCTTTGTGGAGTTGTGGAAAAGCTTTGTATTTCTATCTCGGGACTTGAGCCAAGTTTCCCTTGAATTTTGATGCCAAAAGATTTCTTCCTTTGAAATAAGATCGTTTAATTTCTTGGATAGATCTTTCTCCTATTGAAAATGGAAATCATACATTCGCACCCTCAAAATATCCTCATGAAGATCATCCAATGTAGATTCCACTTTCAGTCTCTCTTGAAAAAATGTTCTTAAAACAATCCTTATTCCACATTGTTTACCGTTGTTTGATAAATTGAACATTTTTTATCCCTCTCGGTAGCATTCTGACCACCACTTATTGATTAATGGTAATAGATTTTGATCCTTTAGCCATATCATTTCAAATTTAAAAGGACATCTTTCTCAACCCCTTTCCCCATCAATCAACAATAGGATTGGAAAATGATTAGATTCCGAGCCAACTAAAATTTAACTCTCCAAATTAAAGGGAAAATGGATCAAATTACCTTTGAAGAAGAATCTATCAAGCTTCTCCGTAATATTACAATTTTTTTTTTATGATTCATCCATGTGAAATGACCATTTGTTGTTTGCACTTCAATTAGCATATTTCTCTCCATGAGATTGTAGAAATCAAACTGAGATTGGAGCACTTGACATACCGCACCTTGTTTATCTTCTGATCTGATAATGGCATTGAAGTCTCCCCCAATAATGAAGAACTCTGCCCAAGAGGAATTGAGGAATTGATCCAATTCTTTCCAAATAATCCTCTTCTACACACACGATGCCATCCCATAGACAAATGTAATAAGAAGAAATTGTAGATTTGAAATTAAGCTTCTTACCCTGCAAACAATCCATGATTTGTTCTGAGTGATTTCTTCCACCAACACCAATTTTGATTTCCATAGAATAAGGATTCCACTAGATGCACCATCAACCCTAGCCCCAAAGACCTTCCAATATTTAACCTTATTACTAAATTTTACCAACTCTTGCACACCTAATTTGGTTTCTTGCAACAAGCTCACATCCACTGTATTTTTCTCCAAAAGGTGCCTAACCAGACACCATTTGTTAGGGGTGTTTAGACCCCTAACATTCCACGTTAATAAAATAATTTCTGTTCGGGAAGAGCATCACTCTTCCCTACTTTCATCATTGAGTCAAGCTTCTTCTGACCACAAGCCTCACCTACCCATTTTAATTCTTCCTGATTAGAAATCCTACCCCTCTTTATTCCATCTCCACAATCTGGTGAGGATTTGACCATCTCTTTTTGACAATTCCATAACTTCACCTTGGCTACCTCTAACTCTTGGGCCATTTTTCTCTTTTTACCTGGTTTCAATTCCATAGCTTCCACTTGCAGATCCCCATCTTCCTAAACTTCCACATTTTCCCAATTTTCAACCATGTCCTCTACTTCATGCTCTGAAGAAATCAATTTGGTTGCCTCTACTAATTCCACCAACTCCATACCAATAGAAATTAGAGCATTGAGATCCACATTCCTACAATCCTTACCCAAAACCTCCAAAACCTTAGATCTTTTCCCCACTAGACTAGCATCTTTCCCTGGTACTTCGAAAGCCTTTTCCTCTTTTTCTGAAGAAGCATTCTGCATCATTTTTCTTTTTTCCACTAGTGGGGAAGTAATCTTCCTTTTAGTGACGTCAAGATTGACTGGCTCCACAAGAGCAACCGAGACCATAACTAACTCTTTCCTTTGTCTTATCATCGAGGCCTCCTACTTCAAAGCCAATACTTGCCTTGAGCCATCACCCTGAGACACTTTCCTAGCCTTATTTCTTGATACTCTACACCATAAAGGTTTCACCAACCTGACTCTTGGTTGGGAGTCTAGAATCAACTTTTGAATCCAACTTCCATAGTTAGAGATGAGTTATATTTCATCCCAGGTAGAATGGTCTGGTTTGTTTCCAACACAAATCCTAATATATGTGACCACTTCCTTAGGATATTTCCTTTCTTTAGCACAAACAATGGTCCCCAGCCTATTGCCAATCTCTTCAAGAATATCGAGGTCCCAATACTTAGCTATAAAACTGGGTAGTTTGTACTAGTCTTGTACGACTTCCACTTCATGAGTCTAAGGATCAAAGCCTTCCTTCCACCGCCTTAAGTAAAAGCCACAACCGTCCAAAACCCAATTCCCATCTGGAATCTAATCTCTATAATCCTTGTCAAACAAGTGACCAAAAAAAAACCATTATGTAATATTTTAAATTGAAGATCTAGACCCCATTTCTCCCTCCGCTACTTTATTAAATAGTCCCAATTCAGGTTGTCCCCAAACTATTTAGCCAATAACCCAAGATTTTTTAACCTTAATACCTCTGAATGTATTTTATTAGGGCTTACAACTAAAGAGATCCTACCTCTTTTCGAACCTCCAACATATGCCTAATGATGTGAGCTAGTGGCCTCTACAAGGTTATCTTTCCTCGCTTCCTCCCATTCCTCTTTAGACCGCTTACGCTGCCAGACTAACTTTGTGTCAGCGATCCCCCGATTAGGGTTTTTCCCTCCAACACTAGTCGACTCCATTTTAACAGATCCACCTCTACCCATGTGCCCAAAAACATTGGGTCATGGTCTTCGAAAAGCCATGTTTTTTAGCTATTTCTCCTAGCCCTACCCCTAAACTCCTTCGAATAACTAGGTTGAATTAAAAAACCCTGAAACTCGCCGCCATACCCCTAGTCATACAGACCTCCCTAGTGGGATGTATCCCACCTTTTCGGCTTCCAAACGCCATCCACATTAGCCTTCTGATTGGAACACAAGCCCTTATGCGCTCTTGCAAGTTTACCTGCAACATTCTGACCACCAATACGATGGCTTGCCCCGCCTGTTGTCGCCATTATTATTAAAAATTAATTATTTGATGTATAAATTATTATAAAAATTATATTAAACATTATTTAAATTTTAAAATATTAAAATTAATAAAACACTACATAAATATTAATTATTCTTATTACTAACAATATAAATATTTAAAAATATAATTTTAAAATAAAAAATAAAATCATATAATTAATTTATTAATTCAATTATTTATTTGTATAAATTACTATAGCATTAGTACTAAAGTATGATAACCTAACAAACAAAATTGACTATTCGCCATATTTGTTTTTTATAATGATTATACAGAGTGCACCATTATGTCAAATGTCACGAATATAATTATTGTAAAGTGCCCACATGCGGATTCAGATTTGACAGGAGGTGTGGACCACTGTTCTCACCTTTTTTGTCATGGCTTATTTGCTTGTCGTATACGGAGTGAATACTAGCTATAATTTCGGGAAAACTTTTAAAAAGAATTAGCATGTACATATATATACATATACACGCTTTGCATTTAGCTTCCATAGTTTTTTTATTTTTAAATATTACTTTTATAATTATAAAAAAATAATATATTTAACTTTTTAAAAGAAATGGAATTGTATTATATTTTGTAAATTTATATAAATATATTTAAATTGTTAAGTAATTATTATAATTGAGAAGATTGGTTTTTGTTAGAGGAATTGTTCTAATTGTTATAGAGGTCTTAGGTATTGAATATAGATTTCCAACTTATAATGGTACTATTATCCTCTTTTTTTATTGTTTATTTTGTTACTAATATGAATAGGACAAATAGGTGGGGTAGAAAGAGATAGGTAAGGGAATTCACCATTGTTTAACTACCCAGAAGTACCTTTTTGAAAAAGTCAAGAAGGAATAAGCTAACCATGTATCTATATGAACCAGCCATATCATATATGCTTGTTGAGAAACAATAAACCAACCATGTATCAATATGAACCAAGCATATCCTCTATTCTTAGACAAATCATACAAACCATTTATAGAGTTGTAAGAGTGATGTCAAGAGAAAACAATGCCTTTACAACCACATTTACATGGTCAAAGAGAAAAAAAACCCAATGCCTTTACAACCACATTTACATGGTCAAAGAGAAAAAAGCCCCCATTTAAAATGAGAGTACAACACACATTCAAAAATATATAAATATTTTACCTATACTCGATAAGAATATTTTGTTTTCATAAATATTGTTTTTTCAATAAATATTTGTTATAACTTTTAAAAACTAAATTATGTATTTTTTGGTTAATAAACCTAGTAAGGGACTAAGAGCCCATCAAAAAAGGGACTGTCCTTAGATTCTTAGAGTCAAATCCCTCATGTCCACAATTACTGGCTACTTCATGGGATGAATGAAAAGTTGTTGTTAATAGAACAAACTACTATAAATGCATATTATATTTCCTTAACTAAGAGCCAAAGATATAAAGTCATTGAAAATCCATCAGCCCACCTAGTAGACCCATATAGGACCATATCCACCATAACAGAAGTTCAAATAAATAGTCTTAAACCACTATTCCAACCCGAGAACACCAAAACATATACTAGAGGTTTGAAGAAAATTACATGGATCCCAAAACACCCACTTTCCCCTAGATCATTGCAGAATTGAAAGCAACATTTTACACATTGGACAACCTTATCAATATGAGAAACCTCTAGAATCTCATCAAAAAACTTATCATAGTAGTAGTAAAAAAATGTGGGAATGGTTGCCTCAAGTAGGAGAAACTTCATTCCCTTCACATTTTCCTTCACCCCACATTGTTGAAAAATATAATGATGTTTACTCATGCAAAGATGTTTTTTTAGAACACATTGAATTATACCTCTATTTGTCTCAGTATCATCATGGAGAAGATATGACCCAATTACATTACATAACAATGAGGCATGGTTAGAGCTTTATTTCATAAAAAAACGTTATGCCTTTGTTTGGTATGTATCAAGTTAGAGAAAAATATGTCATCATCACTTGAATGCCAAGATAAAAGGCATCATAAATATCTTTAGTCAATTACTAAATACACACCATCAAGTTCATGATTTTGAATTAAATATAATTTGTATTTATTATGAATGTATACTTTCTTATAATCTCTTTAATAAAATTTCAAAACCTGATCTAATAGATATATTTTTTTAGATTTTGAAGATTAAAATTACCTAAACACAATTAAAGGTTTTATTAGAATTCTCTTATTTCTTATTTTTTTTGTTTTATATGTAAAATCAAATGAATATAATGAAGTGACAAATTAATTATTTTTAATATAATAATTTAACTATTAAAAAATGAGTTAAAAAAAAGTAACAAAATAAATTAGTGGAAGTTATTTTATATTATTTATATATTTAATTAGAATTAAAATAATACAAAAATTAGTAATATGTAATTTTATTTATAATAACTCAATATAAATCTATATTTTTTTAAGTGTACATATTATAATTGTTTGTGTCAAATATATATTTTAAAACTAAATATTAAAAATTAAAACAAAATTATATCTTCTTATAAGATTATGAGGGTTTGTCTTTTAGGTGTTGTTGATGATTTGATATTGGAAATTTTATTTCAAATTATTGCTATTTCAAGTATAATAGGGTTGGTGTGGCTTCTTAATGGAAGCACACCCTTCCTCAAAATCTCATAATCAATAAATTTTCTAATTTAAACTTTATTTTTCTTCTCAGTGAGTTGCCTCTTATGTCATCTGAGCATATTTCTAAGATTGTTAGGCATGCATTGTTAAGGGATTCTACTATCACTAAGAGAATCCAAATTGGTTTTGACTATCTAACATCAATTGATATTCCTATGTAGATATTCTCTATACTAGAATGATCATATAGGTTTTCCCCACTTTCTTCAATGTATCCAAAGGAGGGTGAGTTTATTGTCCCTCTATCTTTGGAACCCCACATTATTTCTTGAATGATAAGGTCTCTTGAAAAATGATTTTGAGGAGGAAAAAATGTCATCCAAAACCTACTCAACACCCTTTTGGAATGGTGGTGGGGTGAAGCATTTTGGAATGGTGGTAGAGTGAAGCATTTTGGATTGACATTGGGTATAATGTAAGTTTGACGAAGATAGCTTTCAATGTTGCCATCCTCTGTTAATGTGATTACTACTAAATTATTATTTATCCTTTATTAACTAATAATCACAGAGTTCTTGATTTCTCATTATTGAACCCCATCCCCGTATTGATATTATCCTTTCCTAAACAAATTTTGGACCTTTTCATAAACTCACTTTTATCTATAATGTTAAAAACTTCTCTCCCAAAAATTGAACCCTTTCATAAACTCACTTTTTATCTATAATATTAAAAACTTCTCCCAAAAAATATTATTGTCCATGGAATTTTTATGGTTGGCAGCGCGCACTAAGTATATTTACTGGTGAATTGGGAATTTGGGATGGAATGGTAGACTTATCTGCTCTTTCAGCAAGCTGACCGGCCGTTGTACTTACAGAATAGGTTTGTATCATTTTATTTTTATTTTTTTGGATTTTGTAGTATAGGTGAACAAATTTAGTTCTTTCAATATAGAGCTGGTTTGGAAGTTTCACCAAATACTCATCATTACATGATTCCACGATCAGATAAACATAATTTCTCTGATTAAAATATATTAATTCAATGTATTCATAATGCATCTCTTTATGACTTCTATTAGCGAATAGAATTTTAATTTAAAAAAGAAACTGAACTGTCCCACAATGTTGAGTTTATCCGGTTCACCTTCACCAATCATTGCTGAGACAGTTACAATTCTCTATATACGGTCCACCTAACGACACTCAATGCGGGTAATACTTATCGTTATAAGCTTGGCATACATATGTCCTTACAAGAGTTTTCAAATTAGTCAAATGATATTGGAAAGGATAAAATTACGTACTTTAAAAACAAATTAAGCTAAAATAATTATTTTTAAAATGATTTATTTAGGTATAAAATAATCAATGACGTTTAGTCTAATGTTTTTGAATTGTAAAGTTTGCAATTATCTAAATGATATAGTAATTTCATATTTGAATTAGGGATAAATTTAAGAAATCAATTTTTTTTTTTAAAATATAAAATTAGGGTAAGTAATTGTTTTGGTAATAATTTTGTGGTCAAAATATATCAATTTTTGAAAAGGAATAAAAGATTGTGGCAAATGCATTCAAATTTATTTGCAATGTTAGTTTTTGTTAGTGAATTTATCTAAGTTTTTTTTTTTCTTAATTAATTGATTGCAATTTTTTTCAATTTTTTTCACATTGTTAATTTTTATTGGCGAATTTGTATTTGTTGCATTTTTTTCGTTTTGTCCACATTGTTGATTTTTTCTAGTGATTTTTGGCAACCTAGGTCTAGTAAAAAGGTTTTGCCACCACCTCATATTGCATTCCCTATAGATCTTATTGTTGCAGAAATATTTGAATTCTCCAAGTGTTATTTGAAATGGTCCTTTAATTGCTATCAAAGAGGAAGTCAATCTACTGATGGTTTTTGTTGAGTCTAATCTTTATCTATCGCTACCTTAGTGATGATTTACTTTGCATGAAACTTGTGTCATTCTTCATTCCTAAACTATAGGATTTTAGAATTCCTAGCTGCTCTATAAATTGTTGCACCATTTCACTTGAAATGAATTCTCATCTATGATCATTATTTTCATTCTTCAATTCACTTGTGAGAGATGCATTTTACCAAGTCATACGTCATTTTCTATTGATTACCTCTAAGATATTACCAGATATATTCATCTTTTTTATGAGTGAGGAAAGAGTGGTATTTTGTGAAAAAGAGGTATTTTATTTGTTTAATAGAAGCAAGTTATCAACTAGTGAGAGAGAGAGGGAGAGTTTTTTTGGGAAGATGATTTCAAGTTGAATCACTATTGGAGAAGCTTGTGTTGTTGTCATTAATTGGGAAGAACGATAATAGGCTTGTGGATCTCTTCTTCTTCTTATTTACTTAGAATTAGTGTGTTTTCTATTTTTCCTAAAATGTCTTTTTTGTTTGTACAATAAAAGAATTTTAGAATATTTTTGAAAAAGGGAATTGAAGCTTTTGTGCTATTTTTGCAATGTGTTTGTAAGAACTCCATAATAGGAGAATGATGTTCATATTAGTTATTAAATACTAGGCTTGATTGAATGCAAGAGTCACTTGAGGCACAACCAGCTAAGCTATTAATTTAACTAGAAAATCTTTTGTACTTACTTGATATATAGATTCATTTCAAGTAGATTAGATTGTTGTAGGTTAGTCTAGGATGAAAAACTATCCATGAAAGGATAATACCTATGCGTAGTCTAAGATAACCTTAAGTCAAATCGACCTTGAGTAGTGTATGTGATAGATGACTCAATCATTTACTGAATAAAACACTTTGGCCAAAGTAGTGAAATGTTTGAGACTCCACTAAATGTTGTGTGACTATTGAGAATACACTGTTAGTTTACCATGATCCAATATTAGATGCTATTTCAGGATTGTGGAATTACAAGGTTCTAGTTATGTATGACACAACACTATGATTAGTTGTTTGTTGTTATCAATTACTCTACCAATCTCTTCATAGAAGGGAAGTGTCATCTATCGAATGATAGATGTGCATGGGATAACATTAAGAGTCCATGATTGGCACAAAAGTGCTTGAGTGATGCTTCTCCTCAACAAGAGGAAACAAAAGAACAAAGATTTGAAAGGAAGGATCTTGGACCATCTTACTACTATTTATTCAAAAGCTCTATGAGCTATGTATGTATTTGTATTCTTTCATAATTTTATGTTTATATGAAAAGAAAAGGAAATCATGTTTTAATATGTATTTCTTTTTTATTGGAAATTATCAATAAAAGAAAAGATTTTTTTTTACAATGGATTTGTTACTTGTTTATTTACTCATTTGGTGTAAAATAATAAATTTTTATAGTATGGAAGGGTCAGTATGTTAAAATTTGTATATCTTAGGGGTCCTACCCTAGTTGTTGTTGTTGATGATGATGTGGTGGTGATAGACCTATAATCTATCCCACTATCTAATCCTAGTGAACCTAGTCCTAACGCGCATGATTATGGGGAGGTTGCTACTCACCCTATTATCATCCTCTACCTGTAGCTCGACCTACTCCTTGAGCTCTAGATATGCCTTATGGATAACCTCCAGCTTGATCTATCAAGTGTGTGGGAGGAACCCAGTACCCACCATGCACCATAAGTTGGGGTAGTCCACACATCATACTATCCTTGATTATATACCCAAGGCCGAGCAACCAACTATCTAAAATCCTCTAAGGCTATGCAGGGTTGAATCTATGATCTTCACTATTTAATCTCTCTTTGAGCTTGAGAAAAAATAGTTGTATATTCATCAAGGGAACATCTTGTGCCTCCCTAAACTTTCAAGCCACACAGTCTGGAAGGTACATCTCTATCATCGTGTGCACTTGACCTTGGATGTATTAGGTCTTCCTAGAATAAAAATATTGTTGATCATCCTCATACCACATTGGAACCTGGAGCCATGGCCTCCACCTAAAGATGATCATATCATCTATGACCCTCATCCAATAGGTGATCCTTGTTGACCCTGTGTGCTACAAGGTCATAGTTGCTCAGTATCTATACACAATTGTCTCATCTCGATCAATGTCTGCTAGGACAACAATGGGTCTCAGCACAACAATGTGCTCATATGCCTGGATGTGTAGTAAATTTACATTAACTCCAATGCTCCTCCCTTGGCAATATACCACCTGATGCATATCATGGTACAATGACGCAAGCATAACCAAACCCCATATATAGTGGGTCATCTTGTGGAGCATGTCATGCCACACTAGTCCCCAACCTGGGCTAAAAATTCTACCCCATCAGTCAAGGGTAATCAAACCAAAAATAAAGGTAGCTAGAACTAATTTGAAAATTGGCACCCATCCTCAGAACTACTCCAAGTCAATCTGCAAGCTCACTAAAATGATCTCACCTGTTCAGATCATTTGGTAGTATGCATCCATCTAGAATTCTATGTCATAAATAACTCACTCCCCATGAATGGGAAGCTACAAAATATGTCATACATCCTCCAACATGACACTAGCCTTACCAATGGGAAGGTGGAATGAAGAGGTCTCACTATTCTAGCACTCCACCAATGTCGTCATCACTATGAAGAGGGTCTAAATTTAATGCATATACATGATAAATCCTAACTTGAGGACTCCCAAGAAATCTTGCTGACCCATTTAGAAATGTTGTGCCTCTACAAGAAAGTCAAGTTGATGGTCCTAAGACATGAGAGGCTGAATATCCTCATGCACACATGGAGCTAATAGTGTCAATTTGGATAAAATTGATTAAAATATGAGTGTCCAAGTCCTTAATCTACAAAATAATCTCTATTTTCAATAGTATCACTTTAATCATTTTACATGTGTGTCACCATTTTATCATATGTTGCTATAATTTCAATAGTGAATTGACATTTTCGTGCATTGTTGTAACCAAATCCATCGTGTCTCACTCTATAGAAAGTGAGTCACTATTTTTAAATAGCATAACTAGATCTAAATCCCTTGACACATTGCTATTCACCACATGCATCACCCTAGACCAAAAGCGTTGCTATACTTAAATCACATGATGCATCGCTAAACATAAAGTGTGTCGCTATAAGATCAATATTGTAACCAACCATTTCAAATACATTGCAATATAGTGACACCCTAAAAGGATCTAGTTTGAACCCTAATAAATGAAGTAAAATGTGAAAAATAAGATTTCTTTTTTAAGCACATACTCGGGGCCCTGCATTGTTAGGTGTCAGTACTCTCAAACTCTGTCTGTAAGGTGTGAAGGAAGCTCACATCGCACCATATTGCCAATATTTTAGAGAAAAAAATTAATAAGTAGCTAGAAGAGAAGAGTGCAAATAAATTGAAAGTGGCCCTTTAGCCTCTATTTATGCCTAAAAAGATGGTTTTTGGACCTAATTTGAGGGGGAAACTAGGTTTTTCATCTTGTTTTGCCAATTTTTGAGCTAGGGGACATATTTTGAGATGTTTTTTGTATTTATTAATTTTTTTTCACATCCCAAAACCTATTTCTACACCTAAATCAATGTTAAACCTTTGTCATGACATCAACCCAAAATATTAAATTTCTACCCAATCTCTCGAGGGGACAGAGAACCAGCTTAATTCCTTCCATTCAGACAATAGTGGGGCATCCAAAATTTAGGATTTTTAATTTATTTTTATCTAAGTAGCAACATTAATTCGAAAAGTGTTGGTCTTTGAACCAATGCAACAAGTACCTCACTTCAAAGCGGGGGAAGATGTAGACACTTAAAATTGTCCTAAATGATATTACACACTTGAATCTAGTCACTAACACTATTTTGTCCTAAATTCATCTTCTTTTCAATTGTTTAATTAAATAAGCCTATTTATTTAACTGAATTCATCATTTTCATCTATTGATATAATTAGTTTAATTAAGCTAATTCCTCCCCTTTCACATAAACCTTTCATCCTATTTAATTAAATAATGCAAATTATTTAATTTGAACACTTGATGCCCTCACATTTAATTGAATAATCCTAAATTATTAAATTAAATGTCATTTACATCCCCTTTTCATTAAATAAATAAATAATTTAATGAGCATCCTAAATATTCCTCAACTTGCACAATTAAAACTTTGTTTTATTAACTAATTAATAATTTTCTCTCACCCATCCACTTGCATGGGAATATTACCTTGGAATATTCTCCCATTTGAGTTCAAAAAAGGGAATATTCTTTCCTAACCAACTCTGTGACAAACTTTCTAAAAAAAATGAAATTTTGTTTTTTTGAATCATTGTGAGCCATTGATTGATTCTTTGATCCATGTGATCTTGCATTCTCATCTATTGATAAAAATCCTTTATCCATTTCTTCACCTTTCTTTCCATCTTGACCATTTATTGATCCATTTGATCTTGACCCTTGATTCACCATTGTCTCTTATAAATACCTCACATTTTGGAGAGAAATTGATTCACTTCCATCAAAATAGAAGTTATGCTACATGTTTGAATACTATCTTTATTCATCCTTGCATCCATTATCAATATTTTTCATCCTTTTCATGCACAACATAGTTTCATCCATTGTAGCTTAATATTTTATCAATGGATTTTGATTAGATGCTCATTTTATCCAAGGGATTGGGAAAGGGACATCATTCCATACCAATATGACACCAATCTCACAATGTTATAAGGTTTGGAGTTCTAGATTAGGTTTCTTTTATGCTTTCATGGTTTATTTCATGCTTAGTTTAATGGTTGCTTGTTTTGAAGATTGTAAATATGTCATTGGGATTGTAGCTTCGTTAGTTAAATAAAGCTTAAATCTATATGGATCTAATGTATTTAGCTATTATGATGATTACAATCACAAGTACAAATATAAATAACATATGAAACAAATATTTATCATCAGTGATCCCCTATAATGTATTTTAGTTTATGAATTCACTTCATCTATGTGATAGTAAATATAACTATAAAATATAACCCTTCAAATATTTAATGGAGTTTAGATTCCAAAAAATATAATATTGTTATATAATTTGATGAGATGTACAATTCTAGTAGAATAATCCTAAGTTTATACTTTTATAAAAATGAGATAAATAAATTATATTAAAATAATGGTCACTTAGCCATCTATACTAGTGCCTAAAACATATGAATTTAAAATAGAGAAAAATATTAGAAATGGAGAAACAACATGCATAATTCTACAATAGATAATGCACACTTATGTGCAAATCAGAAAGAGAATAAACCTTTATTATCAAATTATACTAACATGTCCTCTATCATTCTAGAAATAACTACATGCATTAAAAAGAGGTTACAACCATATCTACTAGACTGGTCTTCAAAGCATATCGATCAAAAAAATATAATATAAGAAACCCAATAACAATATATTTCCTATCATGATAAGGTGATCACTAAATACCTGAATGTCGTGAGGCTTCTAAAGGACCTATTGTAGCTATTTCATTTTCTATTGCTTCTTGTTTTTTGCTAGCTTATTGATTTTCTGATTGTGGTTTTGTCCACTTTTTGTCTTTAGGGATGCTTCGTATTATTTTATCTCTCAATTTTCCTTCTTATTTTGTAGAGGGTTTGAAGGACCCTTCAAAACCTATTTTCCAATAATCAAAAAAATTATATTTCTGAAGGTTTTATAGCTAACAATAGAGACACTAATTAATAAATATAGTCTTTTATATAATAAACTTCCTACAACTCATACAAATAATTCTTACCTTCACAAAATTCTAATTTTATATTATTTTAATCCTAGAACATAAAATAACACCTCTCTATGAAATTATCCCAAATTCCAACAACCTTGAAACACATTATCTTAGAGTATATTTAGCATTTAATATTAAAAACAAACCTTCAAGCTACTTGGGTGTAGAAACTAGTGGCAAAGTTTGTTACGTAAGCATTAAAAACTCTTCATATTCAACATACATTTGTAGGTAAAAATTTATTTTTTCATAAAAGATTAAATCAACCTTAGAGAAGCAATAGGTTACAACATGGAAAGGAATAAAATCTTCCTCTTCAATGAAAGATACCAAAGTTATTTGGAATTATTTAATGATTATAGGACATCAATGCGTATTTATTTTAGAGCTTAACTTAGTCTAATATATCATATCTACAATAGTTGACAATCCATTCTTTTATGAAAATACCAAATATGTTATCATAATGAAGAAGGACCAATAAATAACCATTGTATTAGGAAATAAATATAGAGATTTGAGAAAAAATACTAGTGTAAAATTTATGAACTCCTTACCCCTATAGATTGTTCACTCCATGAAAGAGTCTAATGTCACTTATATATAGCTTATAAAGAAAAAGAAAAGAGGAATCTATAAACATAAATGGCTAGGTCAAAAATGTCATTCGATAGAAAAACACCATTTATAGGTCATAAATTTGACCCTACTATGAAGAAATAAATTTATATGATTATCTTTCCTATTGACATAAAACAATATCCCCAAAATGGAGACTAGAATATGAATTAAATTATAGACATATGACCCAAAAAACAACATAGATAGTATTGGAAGGCATAGGAACATCCACTAGGCTCCAATACAAAGTCATTAAGCCAAGCATTAGACTAATTTAACACATATAATCATCTCCTTCAATTTTTAAAAATACTTTCATAGAAGAACTGGCATACAAATTAAAATTCCATTAGGTGTGGTAAATAAGTTAACAAATTTAAACTTTGAAAAAGGGCATCTAGATAGACAACCAATACATAATACTCAACTAAATATGTATCATGAAACAATTGGTTGTTAGGATATTATAGTCACTATCTAAGTAAGATGTTCCATGTGGTCATGTTTCATTAAACCCAAACCCCTTGGTTGAAAATTCATCGATAATTTGGTAAGAAAGATAATCTTGCCTTTAGTTTTTTGGACCAATAGACAATTCTCATACTATTAGACATATAGGAACGAAATATTGACAATAAAAATAATGGTCCTACCACCTAACATATAGAAGCAATAAGGAACAATAAGATTCCACCACCTAAAATTTCAAATAACCACATTGATATAACCTTAGGCCTACAACTATTGCATATAACACATGGTAGGCAATTATTTGTCTTTTCCCATCTAGGCCATAATGCAGAACTATGTGCCTATCAAGCTAAAGCATCATGGCCAACATGATAAGATCATCAAATGAAATGGTATCACACAAGTGTCCCACATACCTTACCATTTAGGTTTTAATTTTCAATAGGAGCATCTATAAATTGATGAGATGAAGCATCACGCATTCTATGATACTTGAGAAAAAATCAATGTTTATTATGCACTATGAATCGGGAGTAAACATGTGGCTAAGGTGAATTATACAACCAAGGTATATGGAAATGTATGATTTGAAATAGGCATAGTGGGTAAGCATGGTAAATACAATGCAAACAAATTGGTATATATTTTAAGCTGGGGAAAAATCATCTAGATTTAAGTCAACAAGGGAATATAATATTTGAGCTAAGGTAATCTAAAAGGTGATTATCAAGCACTAATAATTAAGGGTGAGGAGATTGACTAAGACATTAGCTAGTATGTACTAGATGTGATATATCTAGTGGTATTGACACTGGAGATTTAAAGAACTTGATTTAAGTTGTATACTAACTAGTAATAAGAAGTCATTATTTAATTACATGAAGAGAAATCAAGGTAATGGTTGACACACAATATGAATTCAAGTGTGCAATTAAATATCAGTTTATGCCAACAAAGGGGCTTAGGGCATATGGGTTTAAGGATCATACCACCATGGAAGCATACATAAAACACAAACTAGGGTAGAACTAGAGCATAATTAAGCTTCTAACCTGAAGAGTGATTGATCCAATCTAGTGGAAACTATTGGATTTGCTAATGTCGCACATGGAGTAAATGCATACATCGGATTCATGCACACTAAGAAAAATAAAAGATGGAATAATAATTTTAATCCCAATGCCTAGAAACAAATCCTAGCCAAAAATATATAAAGGCTATAATGTAAGATTTCTTGGATTAGTAATCAACATAGGGAACCAAGGTCAATGAGAGCACATGTAACATACAAAATTCAGCATTTTGGTGCATGGACCAACAAGATCATTTTATGTTGATGGTATGTTAATTTTGGGTAACCTCTATCCAAATGCTAGAAAGAGATAAAATAGAACAAAGCTCTCATTTATCCATAGGAGTCCAATAAAGAGAATATTAATTTATATGAAGTAAACTTCACATACAAACACAAAATTATATCACTTTTTATTGTCAGATCTCCTACTCCCCATTATGATTGTTAGGAATATTTTTTTATCACTTTAGACTTTAAATTATATCTTAGTATATATTTTTTTTAGAACATGGATCCTTTGAATGTTATTTTTTGATACAAAACCTCAAGTAGTTTGTGCAAGCATGAAAATACATGCTACTAGATGTAAGTTAGTGTTTGAAATTTGTTATTACTTAAGGAAACCTTGTGTCAAATGATACAATTTGATAGTATATATTGTTTTTTTTTTTTCCTTTCTCTTAAGATGCAATTAAATTGTGAATTTCAATCATAATTGTCTAGCCCCAACTATTGCAAAATTACCTTTTTCTTGATAAAAACACTTTTTGATTTGATGCTTGTAGAAGAACAAAATGAGTCTTGAATAACATAGTTTGATTGATTTTTTATGTTTGATCACATAATTAGTTAATTTTGAACTATTTAGACCTATGTTACCAAATTATACAATGAAACAATAGTATGAGTTTATTGTTTGTGAAATATATTTGTAATTAGATAAAAAGATATATGGTTGTTTTAAACACTTTGCTTAATAGTCAATTTTGTAAAGGTTAGTCATCCATAAAGACATGCATAAGATATTTATGTACAAACCTAATTTATTCAATAGTCAATTTTGAGCATGAACATATATTCAATTGATATATTATAAGACACCCATCTATAATTCTTTTATATGGAAGAAAAAAAATTTTTTTACATTACATTATAATAAATTAACCCATAGTATACATTTAAAAAAATAACTTTGATTACTCTCTCCATTAAAAAATCATTAAATAGATTTGAAAAGTATTAACATTATGTTCGAAGACTATTAAAATATATATACGATCATGCATTCTCACGGTGGGTGCTTTTAATAATAATTAGTTTGTGCGACCAAAACATCTTCAGTGGAAATTCACGTCGTACCTGCACGGGATACCTAAAAAATGGACGTTGGATGATACGTGTCGTAGCAGTTTAATCTATCTGAAAATTATTATTTCGTGAATGGAGAATGTTGGAATTTAATTTATCTGAGCTGTTGTGCATAGCGAATAATGAATGGCCGCAAGCCGCCTTTCGAGAAGAGGTCGACAAACACGTTTTATATTACCTCAACTCTTTATATAAATGTCTTTGAGCAAGAAAGCACGGTTACTTAAACATTTCTGCATCTCTAGGCGTGGA
The DNA here is from genome assembly GCA_007115665.2 of Sequoiadendron giganteum. NCBI lineage: Eukaryota > Viridiplantae > Streptophyta > Pinopsida > Cupressales > Cupressaceae > Sequoiadendron > Sequoiadendron giganteum. The sequence continues at coordinate 613,017,176 of CM021100.1, read as the reverse complement.
AAGCTTGGTTTGTTTTGTGCGAATTTGTATAGAAAGAAAAAAGGTATCCATGGGACTGATTCCTTGCAGTAGAAAGGGGGGGCTTAACAGAGGTCCATGGACACCTGAAGAAGACCTCCGTTTAACAAACTATATCCAGGCTCATGGAGAAGGCCGTTGGAGATCTCTTTCCAAGAAAGCAGGTTTTTGTTTTGGTTTTTTAATAAACATTTAACAATCATACATTCTCCTAGAATTAGGGTTAGGGCCATGCATGAATCTCTCACTTAATTTTCCATTTGAGGGTTAGTAATTCGTTTGTATGTTTGTTTCTCATAAATTCATTCATTTCAGGTCTGCTTCGGTCCGGTAAAAGCTGTAGATTGCGGTGGATAAATTATCTTCGACCTGATATCAAACGAGGACATATTTTACCTGAAGAAGAAGATTTAATTCTCAGGCTCCATCGACTTCTGGGAAACAGGTCAGCCTTACTCCGTTCAAAACATTCCTTTTTTTCTTCTTTTTTTTCAAATGAAATAAGTTACTATATAATAAGATTGTAAGCAAAAGAGTACGAAATCAATTCGGTTGTCAAATGGTTTCAGATGGTCTTTGATCGCGGGACGTTTACCAGGAAGGACTGATAATGATATAAAAAACTACTGGAACAGTCATCTAAGCAAAAAGCTTATCAGCCAGGGCATAGATCCTCGCACACACAGGCCACTTTCTGAATCTGAGGACATATGGTGGATCCCTCAAGACACCGATGTGGATCAAAACGTTCTCCAATACACTATAATACCAGAAAGTGCCGATCCAGAAATACATGACAAAGGTTCAGATTTGGTAATAGCAAGTCATAAGGAGGACCAGATATGCTCCACAACGGCTACACCAGCAATCTCTTGTTTACAAAGTGCACCCACCAGTTTGCCTTTGGCCAGTGAAGATGTTGAATGTATTGAAAAGAGAAATTCCAATTTTTCTGAGACTCCGAAACAATTAACATACAGCAGCTGGTTTCCTTATTCCCTTCCATCAACCCCAATGGGAACAGCTTATGGAAATACCAATTCATATGTGCACCCTTCGTATCTGGAATCACTTATTAATGAAGAGTTTGAGTTCCCAGAGCCTGCTGTTAGATACAATTCTGTTTCACAGCTGTGCCCACATCAGATTGAACTTCCAAGCCCTAGCTCTGAATTGTGGTCTACACTCGACTCTCCCGGCACGTATTACCATCCTCTCTGTTAATTTGTTGTGATAAAATGTTTGGTTAGCTTAAAAATGTATAGTTTGTGTTGGTAGTTAGTCGTTTATTTTTTGGGGATAAGTGGTTGCAAAAATAAAAAGAGTGAAATGGTACTGAATAATGTAATTCATATACAGTACTCAATACTCAACAAATTTAGTTGGCTTAAATGCAATTTTTTTTCTGTAAGAATAAGTGTCTTACATGTGATAATAGGAGGAAAATAGGATTTTCAGGCCCTTCAAAATGTGTTTTATGTGGCAATAATGAAGAAAATGTTGTTCATCTTTTCTTTGAATCTCCCTTCTCTTTAGGTATTTGGAGAGATCATCACCCTATTATTCATGTTTTAATTAAATTTTTAGTGAGTTTAGGATATCCTCCTACTTTAGGGATAGAGATGAACCATAAAATCTTTTAGGGTCATCAATGTCTCAAAGAAATTATTACTGATAAATGTTTTTTTGAAGGGGTGTTACCTTCTTCTATCTCTTTTTTTAAGTAGTTTGGAGCTTTCAAATCTTTGATTCCAATCAATTTATAAATCTTGGACTTTGAAGAAGGTGAATAGGTGTGGTAAGTGGTGTCATTTGCATTCTAGTTTTCTCAAAATGAATACTAATGGTTCTTCTTGAGCTAACTTGGGTGCTACCAGAGTTGGAGTTGGTTGTGCTCATGATGGTATGATCCTTTCTATATTCTTCTATGCAATGGGTATCACTTCTAACAATGTGATGGAAGCCTAGGCTCTTCTAATAGCTCTTGAGAAGGCCTATGAATTGGGTTGGAGGAAGGTTATTTGTGAATCTCATTCCTTGATATTGATTACTCTTTTGAGTAAAAAGGGTTCTTAGAAGTCCGATATGATTGCTTCTTTAGTGGACCAAATCCTTCGTCTCTCTTTGAGCTTTGAAGGAATCTTCTTTGCTCATACTCCTAGGGAATAGAATGTAGTGGATTGTCTTGCTAAGTGGGCATCAAAGAAAAAATCATTATTGGCATGTTTATGAGTTAGGATTATTTTCTTCTATAAGTCCTCTAAAATTTTCTAGCTTATTTAAAATAACTAAATTACATAGAAATAGGGGATTTTATTCTTTCAATGATCATGGTAATCTAAGTTATTTTGGATTCTATACGTTTCAATATAGGAGTAAACATTCTTAGGCTTTCCCTCTTCTTTATTTATTAATGGCTCTTGCAATTAGACAATATCAAAAGTGTAAAATTTAATATATCATTGTTTCTTTAAAATATTTATTTTCACCCTTTCTCAAAAAATGTTTAGTTTCTCTATTCTTTTATATTATTTGTAAATATCTATATTTTTAAATATATATAGTTTTGATCTTGGATTTCATGGTGTAAATGTTAGAATAATAATAATATTTACTAATCATACACATGGTAAATAAGTTTCTTGCTAGTAGGGGTTATAAATGTACCAATGTTTGTAAGTTTATTTTTGCATAGTTTCAGTTAGGTGTCATGTTAGACTCCAAGTTCATAGGGAGTTGTTGAGCTTCACTAAAAAATATATCTTATAATAATTCTTTATTAAATAAATATTCATTTCTACTCTTGAATAATATATTATTATATTTATTTTTATATTTTTAGTATAGTATTAGAGTGAGATCAGGTATGACTCCACCATTGGAGTGCCCAAGAATATGAGAGAATCTTGAGAAGTAATTATTGTAGAGAGTAGTGTATGTTTTATTAATGAAAGTATTTATTTTTTTAGAAAGAGAAAGCTTATATAGTTATTGTGTAAGAAATAAAAAAATTAACAAATTGACTTTGTTGTTGAGTGACAATATTTGTTAATATGATAGATATGCTAGAATGATAAAATCATATTTGAAAAGGATTATAAGAGGAAACATAAAATTTCATTGATATGACTCTATTTTTGATGTTGTACTAGGAGAGTTTATTGAGGTTTCAAATGGGGTAGTGGCATAGAGATGTGATAGTTTAGTGGAAGCTTGTTTTAAGGAGAATGTTGGATATTTTAAGATTTTTTATTTTTTTTGTGATATATAGAGATATGCTAGAGATGTCCAAGAAAAATTAGTTATTCATTAAGGGGGAATATTAGAATACATAACTATTGTATTCATAGACATGGTAAATAACTGCTAAAAAATATTATAGATGTGCCAATATAAGTTTTCTATCAAGTATTTCCAATTAGATGCCATATTAAAATCTAAGGTTATAGGGAGATGTTGAGCTTCACCAAAGCTATATATATTAAAAAAATCATCTATAAAATATATAGTAATTTCTTCTCTTGAAAAGTATATTCTTTTCTTTATTTTTAAAATAAAAGAAGTGGATGAGAAAGGAATTAGAAAAAAATATTTTGCGCATTGAATTGCATTTTATAAATTCTAGTTAAAATAAGAATAATATTGATGGTAGTGTCAAGTCAAAGATGCTAAAAATTTCTAGATGGATTTGGCCTTGGTCACACGGTAAAGGGGTCTAAGAAAAAAAGGCATGGGGGAATTATCACCAACATAAGGCTATGTTTTGATTAGATTAAGACTGGAAGGGATAGTACCCATTAAAGAGTAGCCATAGAGGTAGAGAGGTGGCTCACAAAAATTGAGTCAATATAAAATAAGACTCACCAGAAGTGAGCCTAGAAAGAGAAACACATAAGCAATGCTTTTGACTAGAGCATAAAATAGGAAAAAATCCATGCTTTTGACCAAAGCATGAAACTAGAAAACAAAGACAAGATGCAAGGAAAAAAATAGCAATAGAAAGAGCACAAAAAACACCACCCTACAAAATTTGGGGGAAACTAATGAAAGCCTTGAGCTTAAAGAATTGAACAAAGGGCTACAAACCCTAAGCAATAATTCTAGAATTTTTGGCATGAGTGCAAAATAAACCAATGGGAAAGAAGACCCCTTTGCAATAGCTCACAACATCAATGGAACTAACAATCTCCACCTCAATAGAAGATTTATCCACCTTGATAGGATAATTTGGAAGGAAAGTTGAAGAGAGAAGGAAAGAACACAACCCAAGTGGAAGCACAAAAACAACTTCAAGTGGAGCCTATATTCTAGCACAAATGATTTTTTCCACCTCGATAGGAAAATAGCTCAAACCAGAGATAAGGGCAATAGAAACCTCAACCAAACAACTCCCATCCCACTAGAAAAATAGAACTCCACCATTGCAAGAGAGTTCTCCACCTTAATAGGAGAAGTTCAAATGAAAATAGGGACAATAAACACAAAGGATCCATCAAAAGCAGCCAAACCATAAAGAAACCTAGCAACCAACAACCTGACAAGATCCACAACAACTAAATCCTTGTGAAGGATTGCAACATCATCGCAATAGAGACTAACCACACCACCCACAAAGGGGGGAACTAGATTGAAGAATATCATACTAGAGTTCCACTAGAAAAGAGCAGCCTTCAACAAAAAATGGGAACTAAAAGAAACCAAAGCCAAGCTAGCTTTGAAGCAAGAACCCATGGGAGCCACAACACACAACAAAGAGGTACCCAAAATTTCAATGTCAACCTCCATAAAGACCCACACCAACATGGTCGAGTGAAAACTAGGCATCACAAAATGTTTGCCAAAAAATAACCAAGGAGATGGAGTGTAGGAAAGAGATCTCAGAAAACATGAGAGGGCTAGAGAACCATCACTATATATATCTAAGGAGATATGACAAGAAATGTCAAAACCAATGAATCCAACCAAGACAATAGCAAGGAAGGATGACCAAAAGAAGTGCACATAAGACATAAAAACCAAAGCAATAGTGCCACACCCTATGTTGAAAGAAGAAATCAAAACCTCCAAAATGGAGATCAAAGGAACAAAAGAAAAATAGGGGCAAAGAAGAGCTCTCAAGCCAATCCAAAGATACCCCATTGCAAACCGTCCATCCTACAATGGCAAAACCAATAGGAGGTGAACCAAAAACATAAACAACTATAAGAAGGTCGACACTGATGAAGAAAGTAGACCCACAAGAATGTAAAAAGCACTCAAAAACCCTCCCCAACTGAGTCAAGCATCTAAGCCAAGAAGACATGTGAAAGAATTAACTCTAACCAACAAAGAAACACTAACAACAATCAGGAAAGGAAAAGGAAACAACATCCTCCCCTGCACACCCAATGCCAAAGGATCAACCCCCATCCTCCCCCACACACCCAATGCCAAAGGATCAACCCCCATAGGCAAGGAAAACTCCAAAACACCACCAACCCCCACAAGTAAGGAAAACTCCAAAACACCACCAACCCCCACAAGTAAGGAAAAATTCAAAGCACCACCAACCCCCACAAGTAAGGAAAACTCTAAAACACCACCAAACTAGGTTATAGTGGACAAAGAAAAAGTTTGTACCTCAACAATGAGCACAACAGACTATAAAGAATGCAACAAAAAACACACAACAGGAGAAACATGCCCTAAATCCACTAACCCCCTACCATCTGAATCATCCCCATAAGAATCTGACCCTCTAGCCTCATCTTCCTTAGAAAAAAATTTCAAACACACTAAGGCACTCTACTTCTTGCTCACATCCATCAAAAATTATATAACATAAGTTTATGTTAGGACAAGTATTTTTTCCTTTTATAATTTACTGATTCTTAACGATACATAGGCACACTTAGTAGGCATATAAAATACAATTCCTTCATCCATTACACGGAATAAATTATAATGAGCGTGTGTATAAGGGGTGTTTATTCATGTAAAATATGGTTAGTTATGGAAGAACATTCAGCTATCAATATGGGTGGATTGATTTGGACTCTTTTACTATTTGTCTTATATAAAAGCATAAATTATGGACTATGTTATTGGTTTATAAAAAATATATATATTTTAATAATTATGCAAGATCTGGTAGATTTAGAGTATCATATATGTTTTTTCAAAATGTGAGTATGTAACATCATAAGATGTTTTTTGCAAATATTCTCATTGTTATAAATATTTTCTTACTCAGAACCTTTATAGCTCAGTGTTGTTTCTCTTCATACCATGTCAATATGCCTAAATTATTTCTCATCTCAAAAATAGGAAAAGTAACATGTAAAAATTATAAATTTTAGAGTATGAATATGGAGAATATATTATATTCAATGATGTTTGATATTTGGTTAAGAATGAACCTACACACTCTATTAATTCCACTAAATTATTCGTGTTTCAAAAGTAAGCCAAATTTTTTTGAACTCTATTAAAATATTATTGTTCTTCACAATTATCATCCACATAAAGGATATTAAAATAGTAGAATTGAATTCTTGGAATATTCTTAAGGATTTATACAAAACAATAACCTACATATAAGAGAATTGATCTATCAGTATAATTATTATACACTAAACTCAATGATGATGATGTTACTTAATAGATCTCCAGGATACAATTTAAATCATGAATATAGTACTATGGGTGGTAAATTGATTATGCTATGTTGAGTTGTATTATTTTGAATGGAATTACTTTCAAATATAAAAACTTTTTAGAAATGTTATAATTTAGTGGTTAGTTTTTTTAGGGAAAAAATTGATTTAGTTTTTTATTTTCTCGCACAACATGAGAACCAATTTACAAAAAGTAAAAATATTTTCACAATTTAATAAGCTTATGTTGCTACTTCCAAATAGAAAAATGATTTCCTAGATTATTAAAACAAAAGAAGTTCTCCCACCACATTTCTCAACATGATCCTATAAATTCTTCTTCTTCTAAAACTAGTAATATTTTTGTCAAAATAAATGATATGTGATGTGTTTTTATCTAATATTTTTAGCCACTACATGCATATGATTATACTTTAAATAAGAAACCAATAAAAAATTATCTATCCTTTTTGTTGCTTCTTCTTCAGAAGAGGAATATTTCTTTGTTAAATATTCTTATATAATCTAAATATAATTAGGTCAAAATGGAGGTTTTTGTGCCCATGAGGAGACTAAGGACCATTCCCTTCTAAAGTAAGGTATTCACTTGGAGAATGAGTAAAATTATTAAATATCATTTTTGGTTAACTCAGTTTAAAGGATAGTTAGGATGAAGAGGATGAGAATGATGATGATTATGTGTCCTTCAATCACTCTGCAATCTCAAATCTTGGAAGGATACTATATGAATCGACCTTTAGAGTCAGATTCATGTCTTAGACAACTCTTTGTTTGATGATGGAAGCACAGTTTAAGGACGACAGCGCGGCACGTTGGCATCTCACAAGTGCGTTGGCATCCGTACGACCAGAGAACCAAAATGACAAAAATCACACTCAGAAGGAGAGACTACCAACCTAGTCTAGAGATGTTTAAAGTGATAAAATGAGATTAAGTAAAGAGAAATGTAGATACGAATATGATAAAGGAAATGTATTACCGCCAAGGTGACAAAGAAGATCTCATACAATTTTATCTTCGCTAGATCGCTCCAAGTTCACTCCACCTGCAAACAATAAAGGGAGAAATTGTTGGGGTTTTATAGGGGCCTGCCTTAGTCAAACCCCCTTCTTTGTGTTTCCACCTCCATGGACAACAAAGTTTGGAATAGTAGAAATAGATGATAAAGGAAAGAAACTGCAAGCTAAGTAACACAAAACACAACAAGGAGTATGTGCTTACTCAATCAAAAGAAAAAGGATAGATTGTAGGAGCTTACCACCTTTTTACAAAGCACTCAAGGCTCGTCGAGGAGTGAATGAGATGGACTCAAGCCTCTATTGCCATGGTGTTTGTCCTGTGCTCGCCCTATTGGAGTGATAGAGTAGTGGATTGTTGCAATGGAGTGAATTGTGCTACTCCAAAGCTTGGAAATGGATAAAAAATGGTTGAGAAAATGCTCAAATGATCTTGAAAACTTCTCTCAAACTTCTGCTTGAAAAATTCTAAGGATAGAAGAGTGAAGATTATGAAGAGAAGGGTGAAAAACGACCATATTTGGGTTGAGCAACAGAAGAGGGACATTACTCTTCGAATCCCAATCAAAAATGTAATGCCTTTGTAGTCTCCAACCATAGGAATCTACTAAGGACGTAAGCATGTCGCGTGGATGTCTGAACACCACATGAGCATCCCTGATAGAAATGCTCCCACCAACACACAAAACAAGCACCAAGTGGAATGCAAGCAATGGGCTTAAGTGGGATTAAACCTTTGCTTTTTATTTTCTAAAGTGTTAAGGGTCAAAAGGGAATTTGCATTAGGGGTGAAAATTCATGTTGATACATTTTTCCCTCACTTTGGCGAGCACGAGTACTGATGAGTGCTTCGGTAAAGTAGAGTAGTAAATAAGTAACAGAGTAAGAGATATATACCTAAACTGACGAGGAAGCATAGCACGGTCTGGTGAACTCAAAAGTGTAGGAAAGGGCTTCATAACTCCATGAAACTACAAAGTTGAAGCATGAAAGTAACTTACAGGTTCACGATCCTGCAAGGGTGGTATCCTTCAAGAAATCTCACATGAAAGAAACCATTAAAAGAACCGTATAGCCCCATAGACCTGAAAGGAAACTATCCCCCAAGAAATATCACATGAAGGAAACCAGGAAAGGAGACTCCGCAGAGCCAGAGATGGTGACATGTTTACTTGAAAATAGAACACATCAGGAAGTGGTCGCGCAGGCCAGTGAATAGATAGTCACACATACCATCGTTAAGTTGTAAAGCTTTCAAAGGGGTCCCTTAGGAACCCTTCAAAAGGAAGGAGGGTCTACTCAAGGGACACATTGTTGGAAAATTAAGGTCTATTTAGGCTACCCCTGAGCTAGACATAAGGATGCGAATACGGTATAGTCGGGCTGCCCCTGGACTAGACGTTGAGATGTGAAACAGGTCTAGTTGGGCTACCCCCAAGCTAGATGCAATAGAACTTTGTTGAAAACTTTCGAACAGGTCCCTTGACAACCCGGTGTGAAGAGGTGGGGTCCATTCAAGGGACATGTTGTTCCAAAAGCTTCATGCCTTCCTTCTCAAATCGATTCATCATCAAGGAATACTTTTGAAAGATATTCACTTCATCAAGGAATTCGAAAGGAAGGAGATGTGCTCATACGGGGGGAAGACTAAGACCATTCCTGCTTTGGAGGAGGATTTCCAATTCCTTTCTTTACGAACCTGTGATGAAGGAAACATGTTCCATTAGGGTTCTAAGATGAGAATTCAATTCGAACAAGGAAGTGTGTGAGGGATCTTCGAGGAAAGATTCATTTGGCAATGAATGCATTTTCTAAAGACCAATTAATGTAGAAGATGCATTGTCACACATGAAAGGGACAACTCTAGCAAAGACAAGAGCAAGATAAAGTAAAAAGTAAAGAAAATAGATCTCACATAGAGGGCACAAGGGGATCTAGTTACATGGGGTCAGATCTGCCTTTATTTCTATATAGTAGGTAACTGTGGTAAGAGGAAAACGATCATCAATCCCCAACCAAATCAAGAAGAATGGATGAAATTCAAAGTAAAATAAAAAATTGGGTCAACATGGAAGGATTCCTACATGCTCCCGACACTTTGCATCATCCCCAATTTACCGAAAGTCAATCACAAACATGGAAGAGTAGAGATACAAATAGAGGAAAGTTTACAACACCAACACAACGCTTGTATCTGCACACCAATAGGGGTGACGAGGGTCATCCAAGCCCATATAGCACAATCATGGGGGAAGCACATGTCACGACACACAAACATATCTAATCTAAAGATCAAGAAGAGAGTCTCCCCCTAACATTGGTCGACCAAGAGGTCATCAACTTCCCACTCTATATGATCAAAGGAAGGAAGAAGAGCCTACAATGATGTAATGTTAAGGGGAGGAGCTTCTGATCCTCCCACAACAAGGGCCAAAGAAGAGGGACCTATAAGGTCTCCGTAGCTTAGCTCTTGTGGGTCTAGGGTCAATGACCTAGTAAAGATCGCTGACAGAGTTGACACTTTGTACACTGAGTTAAACATGCACTTGACAAGAGTGTCATGTTTTACCTCAGCACATGGAGGAGTTTTCACCCAAGGTTCACTGCTAGGCTCACCGAGAGACTCGGGAGCAATGAAAAACTTGAGGGAAGTTGGGACCAGTTTCTTCACCAAGACGTAACAAGTTAGTTTGGGGCCACCTTTCAGAGAAGGTGGGCTCTTCTTATGGCCCCCATTGTTCGAAGGGCCACGCTCTACTTTCTTCTTCATCGAGGGAGGTGAACTCCCCATATATGAAACAAGGAGTGGCGAGGAAGAAGGGGAAAGAGCCGCAATGGACACAACTGAAGTGTTAACCATGTCCATGAGCTCTAGGAAAGGCAAGACATCTAGGATTAAGGTCAACAAGGGTGGCTCCATCGAAGGAGTGATGAACACTTGTACCCTTCCTGGTACATGTGCATTCACAGTGGGAGCCAAAAGAGATTTAGGGATGAAAGGAGGAAAAGAGGAGGACAAAGCAGGAGGTGCAGTCTTCTCTTCCTCCTTCTTCTATAAGGAGGCTTGCTCGGCTAGGAGAGCCTTTTGTCGATGCTTACGCTCATGCACAAGGTGATTTCTATGGCTCTTCACACCAAAAGCCAGAACTTGTGAAGGGACATAAGGATCCTCCTTAGCCACGAGAGTTTCCTCCATGACTATCTCTAGTGGAAGGGTTGACTCTTGAATGGAAGGAGGTGAGGCAGGTTCAGAAACAACAGGAGGATTTGACTCGACCACCTTAGAGGTGGCTCCTTTCCTGTTTGGAGGAACAGGAAGAGGTCGAGGGGTGAAATTTCTCTGTGAACCTTTCTTGCTGCCGTACAAATAGTACCAGGGTCCTGGGGACGTGTTAGGGAGATTTGATATCCTGACTTGGGGCTTTCACCATGGAGGCATTAGCAGACTTAGTAGGTAGAACCCGAGTTATTTCATCTAGTACTCTTCCCAAAAGAGGGGAGCAAATGAATCAACTCGAGAGGGAGCAAGCTTCTCCTTTCCTTTTCAGGAGGAGGAGGTAGCTGGTTGCTCAACCATGAGAAGGGTCAACTTCAGTTGTCCCTTATCCCCAGTTTTGTACTTCACATAATTCTTGTAAAGTAGGTTCGTTCTCTGTGGGATTAGACCACCTGGAGTGGGCCAAAAGCGATCCAATGAATATCCTCCATGAGATATCATAGGATGATATCCAGTGTCATGCACTACATACATGACACCTTCATGGGAAGACTTAAGGAATTTATGAACCATAGAGGCAATCGCATTCATGGAAGCTAGCCAAGGTATGCCTAGCTTCACTTTGAATAGGTCCTACTCATGGATGACATTGAAGACCGTGTCTACACTCCTAGGTCCAACTAGGACGGACAACATTATCGATCCATAAGGTTTAAGAGAAATTCCATCATGCATGCAGATGACAAAATTTATTTTTTGGTATTCCTCCCTCTGAAGGGATTTTAGGAGTAATGTCTCCTCCATGATGACATTCACTCTACTCACGGGGTCGACTAGGACCCCTATTAGAATTTTTCCATTGAGGCAAGTGAGAATATAGAGAGAAGAAGGTTTGTTGTTTGTTGGAACGTCTTGTGAGGTAAATGTTACATTCAGTGAGTCAGTCGCAAGATGAGTAGAGGGCGTAATAGTAACCATGTTAACATACGCCTCAGGGTGAGAAGTAGAATTAGTGGGATCGATAACCATGTTAGTAGAATGTGATGGAAATAGGTCCATGTATATCTGGAACTCATTGTTAGCTTTCGCCACTAATTTGTTCATGTTTTGTTTTCCTCCATCAAGGCGGATACTACTATCCTCGATGCAGTCATGTATCTCATGTCGCAAGTGCATACATCGTTTGGTATCGTGTCTGTTAACTCGATGGTACTGAAAATAAGTGTTTTCCTCATACTAGCTAGGGTATGGCTCTCTAACTAGTTTAGGGGGTGGAAAGGTAAGAATCTTATCCTTCACCAGCTTTTGCAAGATGGAAGAATAAGATTTTGATAGCTTCATAAAATTTTGGTCACGTATGAGATCATTGTTGTCCACAACGGCTACTACATTCGCAACATATTTACCTCTTCTTGAGATTGACACAGTAGATCTTCCTTTAGAATGGGAGTGTGAAGGAGGACCCCCAAACTAAACCATGTTTGCTGGTACTCTCATAAAGCTACACATAAATGTGCAAAAGAAGGATACTTCATGAGGGTGAACTTCTCTTCCCAAGGTGTTTGTAAGTTCCCTATGAAGACCTTATGTACATCCAAATCAGGAAATGGATACGAGATATGTGAGAATATTTCTTGGTACCATGCTATAACGTTTGTAATCTTCTCATTGTCCCCTTGTTTACGCCTAACAAGGTTTGAGAAGGTCATCTTCAGTCCGATGTTGCCTTGGAACTGTCACAAGAACTTGTTCACAAGCTGATCGAATGTGAAGATGGAGTTATCGGGCAAAGAACATTGCCAATCTAGTGTTGTATCTTTGAGGGATTGGGGAAACATTTTAGCAATCAATGCATCATGATGGAAGAAATCTATGCACAAGGAGTTAAATGTGGAAACATGTGTCTGTGGGTCCATTTTACCACCATATTTCTCAAATTTTAGAATCTCCATTCCTTGTGGGAAAGGGGTGTTCAGGATTGCAACCGACAATGGGTTGTGTTGGAAGAAGGGTTGGAAGATAGGCTGGGCTAAAGCCTAGGAAAGGTTTGCCAACTGGTTCTACATCTTCCCTATATTTTGAAGAAGGGTATTTAGAGTAGGGTCGTTAGAAGACATAAGACCACTGGACCCACTACCAGGGCCACAGTTGTGGCCATCACCAAAACCACCACCAATATCGCCGCCACTAGTGTGACCTCGACTAGTGCCTACGCTATGACCGCCACCATCGACGCCGTTGCAACCAGTGTGACTTCCACCGAAGATACCGCTAGAGCTGAATCTGCCACCATGACTTCCATCGACAACACCTCCGCCAATGTCGCCTCTACTTCTAAAGTTTTCGTTTCCAAAGCCTCCACCCATCATTCTGCCAAATCCTCCACCACTGGAGGTGACATAAGGGGTGAAGTGGAAACCCAAACGGTTTATGTTTACTTTCAAAGTATCTAAACTTTTAGAAGTAGAAGGTATATTGATCAAGGGGACCGTGTCAGTCATATACACAAATATAGGAGGAATTGCCATCTCTAGTTGTGTCTCACGTTCCTCAAAGAGGCCACCTTGTATCAAGCGACCAAAGTTTGAGAGAGTGCATGCTTCGGCCAGATAAATGAAACTAGCTAAGATTTCTACACCTGTCCAATCTTTTTACACCATGTATCTTATTCCACTAATCACCTTCGCAGCCCTAGCCAACTTCAGATTACCTTCCAGGTGATTTTCCAATGCACCTAACCCCTTATCAAGGCTAACGATGTACTCAAAAGGGACATCGATGGCCTCCTACTCATCTACAGATGAGGAGGTTGTTGACATAGGAGGAGTAGGGACGCGATCAATCTCATCAAGAAATCTAGATTTTCCTCATGCTATGTGCTCCTGCATAGACAAGGAAACCGCAGACACAGAGAAAAGACAGGTAGTGAAGTTAGAGGAGACCGTCGTCTTGTCCATCAGAAGGTGTGGCAAAATTCTTCTAACAATATGCCTAGAGTTCATAGACTGGGTCGTGAAGCTCATAAAATTTCACAACACACCACGATACAATGACTAAGAGGTATATGAGAAAAAATTTAGGATGTCGACAAATGGATAGATGTTGGTTCACGTCAGGTTCACCAAAAATCTAAGAGAGGGGGACCACCCACTGCAAGGCCCCAGGTCACGAAAGGCCAAGAGAGGAAATGTTTCCCTAACCCACCTCAGTTTAAAGGATAGTTAGGATGACAAGGATGCGAATGATGAGGATTATGCATCCTTTGATCACTCTCCAATCCTGAATCTTGGAAGGAGACTAGATGAATCGACCTTTAGAGTCAAATTCATGTCTTAGATAGCTCTCTATCTGAGGATGAAAGCACAAATCTAGAATGACAGTGCGGCGCCCTGGCATCTCATAGGTGCACTGGTATTTGTATGGCTAAAGAACCAAAAAGACATAAATCACACTCAAAAGGAGAGACTACTAGCCTAGTATAGATATTTTTAAAGTAATAAAATGAGATTAAGTAAAGAGAAATGTAAATACGAATACGATAAAGGAAATGCATTACCACCAACATGACAAAGACAATCTCGTACAATTATCTCTTCGCCAACTCACTCCAGGTTCTCTCCACCTGCAGACAATAAAGGGAGAAATTGTTGGGGCTGTATAGGGGACTACCTCAATCAGACCCCCATCTTGGTGTTTCCACCTCCACGGATAGCCAGGTTTGGAATAGTAGAAATAGATGATAAAGGAAAGAAACTACAAGCTATGTAACACAAAACACAAGTAGTAAGCGCTTACTCAATCAAAAGAAAAATGAGAGATTTTAGGAGCTTACCGCCTCCATCCAAAACACTCAAGGCTCATGGAGGAGTGAACAAGAGGGACTCAATTCTCTGTTGCCATGGTGTATGTCCTATGATCACCTTGTTGGAGTGATGAAGTAGTGTATTTCTACAATGGAGTGAATGGTGCTGCTACAAAGCTTGGAAATGGATGCAAAATGGTGGAGAAAATGCTCAAATGATCTTGCAAACTTCTCTCAAACTTCTGCTTGAAAAATGCTAAGGATGGAAGAGTGAAGATTATGAAGAGAAGGGTGAAAAATGACCATATTCGAGTCGGCCAGCTGAAGAGGGACGTTACTCTTCAATTCCCAATCAAAAATGTAATGCCTCTACAATCTCCAGCCGCAGGAATTTTCTAGGGACATAAGGATGTCACGCAAACGTCTGCACATCGTGTGGGTGGCCCCGACAAAAATGCCCCCACTGAGACACAAAATAGGCGCCAAGTGGAATGCAAGCAGTGGGCTTAAGTGGGATTAAACCTCCACTTTTTATTTTCTAAACTGTTAAGGGTCAAAAGGGAATTTGCGTTAGGGGTGAAAATTCATGTTGATATAGTAGGATTATATGGTTTAATTTTTAGTTTTTTGGTGTTGTAATTTTTACATCAATTGTATATAATCTAGTTTATTATTGCAATCTATTTTACTATATTCAATTTTGGTTCCCTTTTGTTGAGAATTGTTGTACAAAATTAGTATGGTAGAATTTTTTTAATCATGAATTCACCCCTTGAGTGATTGGAAAAAATAAGTCTTCATGATTAGTTAACAAGTGGTACTATAATTTTGACACATGTTGTATATGGTAGAGAACTAGAGGCAAAGTGGAGCTCACAAATATGTTTCTATTTAGTCGGTCATTGGTTGACTATATAATTAAGGGATACAAGTACAAGGAATGATGATGATAGTGGTCATTATAATTGGAGAATGAAGAAACATGATCATATATTACATGTTCTATCAATTGTAAAAGGTGTGCTAATTGATGAATTTTAGTATGATTATACCAAAAAGTGTTAGGAAAAGGAAATATAATTTTAGAAAATGGTAGGCATTTCCATAAATCATTATATGTATAATAATATTAAGTCATCTAAAGGATCATACATCAAGAGGATACATACAATTGTCAACACTAGTTCTTCCCAAGAGATAAGAGATAGAATTATAAAGTAGCTAGATGAGCAAGATTGATCTATACTCGAAATCGCTATTTGGTACCCTATAAAATAAAGGGAATTTTTTCAGGTTTATGATACAAATTTTTGGTTTATAGTTAATTTTATTAGATTAATAATTTATATTTTATGTTAGATTGAAATATAAGGAAAAAGGGAGGAATGGATTCAATCAATGTGGAATGATGAAATGGCCTAGAGTTCAAACACACCTTTCCCCAATTTCATTAGAAAGAGAGAAGATCACAAAGTGATAGGATTTACTTTCAAATTTGATTTGAGTCAACCCTATTTTGGACATTGGAACTCTTATTTCTTATGACAAAAATGAATTATTTTTAAGATTTTGGATTGATTTAAAGTGAATTAGCTAAATGAATTATGTGACATAATACTGGAAATGTAAAGTTCTATGATAAGTAAAAAGGAAACGGCAACTTGTAGGTTGATCTGAGAAGGATCTGATGATGTGTAGCTATGATAAAAAGTGGGTTTTGAGCTATGATCAAGGAATCATTCACCCAAGGGTGAATGGGTCTTAGTGCAAGGGTCCAAAAATAGTTTTTTTAATCCTCTAATCCTAGATCTAAGCTTTTGATTTCTGCAAGTTTGACTTTTAGAAATCCAAAAATAAAATTTGTGTGATTTTTTCATAGCTTGACAACAATGATGACAACTTATGCAACTTTATAAAAAAATTCCTTTCATCAACTTTCAATCCTTCTTCACTTGTAAATCTGCACATACAAGAGAGGATTTTTTTTTTGGGGGTGAATTGGGGTTTTCCTTAGTCAAACTCCATGTTTGGTAATTAAACCTTGATAATGAAATAATGACAAAATGAAGGAATTCTCGAATGAAAAAATCTTGTTACAAATCACCAAGCCCTTAATGGTTATCCTTAGAGGACTAAACTCAAACACATCACTCTAAGGCTTGGATCTTGCATGAATTATCTTGATTGACTATTTTTTGAATGCTTTCTTGAATTCTTGAAACATATGTCACAATGTTAGCTCAAAAATATGACATGAACACACATGAAATTTGACATGATGATATGATCTTGATTGTTGTTGTATATGACTAATAAATACTCTCTTAGATACTCTTGGGAATAACATTTTATCTTAGGATTGATCTCTTAAAGTCTTCTTGCTATTTAATGTTTCAAATGATAGAAAATTTATGTATTTATAGGTGTTTATCTAATTTATTGAAAGTTAGATTTCAAAAGTTGATACCTGAAACTTGAATTTGAATAATTAAAATTCCACCAAAAACATATTAAAAATTGATTCATAGGACTTAAAGTGGACCCATTCACCTTTTGGTGAATGGGTCCTAGGACCTAAGTGCAAGACACTCAATTTCTAAGGTGATTTCATTAATGTTGGAAATTATTTAATATAGGTTTCCTTTTTAGAAAATGAGAATAATAAGGCTTTGGAATACATAATTTGGTCAATCAGAGCTTAATTAAGTCCAATTAATTAAGGGGGATGAAAAATAGTGTGAAATTATAAAGGTATACAATTTCCTACACTACATTTAGTCCCCACTTTAGTGAGAGTATGAACTTACATTAAAACTCACACTAAAGGAGATAAATAAGTTAAGAGAGGTCCAATTGTACAAGAGTTGGGAAGATAAAATGGAAAGGATCGAGGAGGACGATCAAGCCCCCAAGATCTAATATCTCATGGAAAACCAACAAAGGAACAAAGAGACACATGCATGCAACAATGACACAAGGTGCATAATCATGCAATGCCAAAATTAATGCAAAAAGAAAAAGAAAGGGAGAAAGGGTGTGTCAAGCCTTGGTTATTTGGCTAAAAGGTATGGATCAAGCCTAAGCTTATTTTCTAAAAAATAAACATTCACAAGTGGAAAACTATTAACCACTATACAAACAAAATACTCATGAGGGCTAGTGAAAATGTGTTGTTCACTAGGTGAGCCATAAAGGATGATAAAAAACACACTAGGTCTGCAAGGTGTGTACTCGTAAAAAAGGCAGCACATGGATAAAGTCATCACAAAAATTGTATACCCATATTCAATTCCAAAATGATCAACGTAAAAATGAAATAATGCCAATGTATGCCCCCACTTTAAAGGAATTGCTAAAAACCATACTATGAGAATTAATTTAAAGTATAAATGATATATTCCAAGTAATTAAAGGGCCATGAGAGCTTATTTGGAAATCCCTATGCCAAATATATGTTTCTAAATAAAGTTGCATCATAAGAAAGGAGGTTCCCCCACATGCAATTCAAGATATCACATAAGGGATCTACATATTCGAGGTTAGTATATGTCTTTGATACATTGATATAATAGAGCTTGGAACCATCATCATTCCCAAAATACTTGTAGAATAATGAACACAAAGGAAGAATGACACATAAAGAGTGAAAAAAAAGAAAATATTTTAGGCCAACATGGAAATGACCTAAATTTCTCAACACTTTGCATTGTCCCCAAAAGGAAAACATGAGAAAAAAGAAAATATAACATTTACAACATATAAAAGAATGAAGATACAAATAGAATAAAGTCATGATGGTTTCACTTCCTTTGTATCCTTGAATCAATGGAGTAAAAAAGGTCATCCAAAGAAATCTCAGAAACATAGAGACATGCCAAGCAACATAGTACATGGGGGATCACATTATGTATATCCAATCACAAAGAAAATGAAAATAAAACAAAGAAAAGACTAGTATGTCACATGCAAGCCAGACTAAAGTAGGTCATTTTTATCCCAATCTTTCTCATTGTATATGGAAGGTGGATAACTAGCCAACGGGGCAATCCAAACTACCATACTCAGAAAAAAAACAAGTTCAATACATGGTGATTCACTCTTATTAGGAGGATCATCAAGGTTGTGCCCATCTAAGTTCATGAGGAAAATAAAGAATTCAACTCATTATACACTTCCACAACAATCTTAACAATTTCATCATCATCATCATCATCCAAATTAATCACAACGGGAGGTCTAATGACAATTTCCATTATAGGTTCATGTTTTTGTTGTGGTGAAGGTGGAGAATCATCATGCTTTCTTTGAGTTAAATTTTGATATTGGCTTGTTGGTTTGTTCTTTTCTTCTAACTAACGAGCAATAGCACAACATCTATGCCTACACTCTTTAACTTTTTGGTTTCTTCTTGCATGATTGTAAGTTATGATGGTGTAGGAGTGGGTTTATCAACAATTGGTTTCTTTTATTATTGTAAGGGAGGAACAAAAGTAACCATTGAGGGTTGGGAAACTACTTTCTCTTTAGGTTTATATACTTGTTTGATTTTATGAGGCACCAAAGGAGTTGTATGGTTATCTCTTGTTATTTTATAGGAAATAGGTGGAGGAATCATCTTGGATTGTTCTTGGTTATTTGGAAGAATTTTTGGTTCAATCGTAGGTTCATTAAAGATAGGTTGGGATGGCAGAACATTCATGGACTCGGGAATATTACTAAGGGATAATTCTACTATGTGATTTTCTTTGAAATTTTGATAAGATTTGGAAAAGAAGTCTTCACGAGGCTTAATAGGGTCCATGGATTCAAGCCAAAAGAAATAAAATGAAAAGTTCCTATGGGAAGAAAAAGGATTAAACCCACTATGATATACTTTAAAGATTTCATTTCCAAATGGAAATTTCAAGTATTTATGAATAACCGATGGGAGGAAATCAATGGAGCATATCCATGGGTGGCCTAACTTCAAATAGAATTGGTTTGACGATGGGATGATGCAGAATGAGAAATTTAATTTCTTCAGTCAAAATTTTAATGGGAGAGTGATGAAACCTGTTGTAGGGTGAGAAAAACCATCATGTGTCTTGATCCATGCTTTCAAGTGTTTGTAAGAATCTTGGTAAATTTCATGCACAAACAAGAATTCCTTAGTGATCATGTTCTCTATAGACACATGATCAATTAGTATCCCATTTGTAGGCTTGTTATTGATTTTTTTGGCTATGTAAAGAGGACCATGGGGTACAGATTTAATCATGTCATTTTGTGAGAAAGAAATTTCAAGAGATAATTTGGTTTGGCCCTTACGAGGTTGAATGCCAATGAGGTTGAGAATATCTTGCAAATCATCCCTGTAATCACTCATGTTATTATTATCCATGTCTTTTAGTTTTTTTTTTTAATGCAAATTTTACTTTTGAACGATGCAATTGTTTTGATCAATCGACTTAAATGCAAACAACTATAAAAATTGACAACTTCTAAAACTAAAATTGAGATATGTAAATAGGAAGAAATAAGGTAGATAGAAAAATTTATGCCCAGAAAGTTGAAAAATTACTTATACAAGGACAGGTTTTCCCAAGAGCGAATGGGTTTTTGTATAGGGATTTGAAAAATTTAAATTTGAGTTTCTAAGTTAATTTTTAAGTTCTTTATTTTAGGTTGAAAATAGATTCTTTCAGTTACAGATTTCCAAAATTTGCTGGTTAAATTCACATGCAATTTTGATGGCAAAAAGCTAACAAAATGATAACTTTTGAGATCCAATTTTGACTAAATTTTCTATTATAAATGACTAAAAGATACCCTTATGCAAACTGCTACACTTGAAATATATACAAGATGTATGCAATATTTTTTAACTTTTGTAAATTTAAGAGATGCAAAATACAATTTTGAAACCCTAAATTAGATGCAAAATAAACTAACGTAGAACCTAGATATAGGGTTTTAGAGACTTCCAAATCAAAATTTATGTTGCACAATGTTAGGTTCAATAAAAAGAAATGTACGAAAAAATGGGAAATGGTTTCAATTAATGTGGAATGATGAAATGGCCTAGGGTTCAAACCCACCTTTCCCCAACTTCATTAGAAAGAGAGAAGATCACAAAGTGATAGGATTGACTTTCAACCTTGAGGTGAGTTAACCCTATTTGAGACCTTGGATCTCTACTTTATTATGACAAAGATGACTGATTTGCAATGTTTAGGAATGATTTAAAGTGAATTATGTGACCTAATATTTGAAATGAAAATTTCTATGATAATAGAAATAGAAACAACTTGAAGCAGATCTAAGAAGGATCTAATAGCGTGCACCTATGATAAAAAGTTGGTTTTGAGCTCTGATCAAGGAATCATTTCCCTAGGGGAAAATGGGTCTTAATGCAGGGGTTCAAAATTAGTTTTTGTAGTCTTCTAATCCCAAATCTAAGCTTCTAATTTCTCTAGGTTTGACTATCAAAAATCCAAAATAAAAATATAAGTGAGTTTATGTGGCTTGACAACAATCATGAAAACTTATGTAAATTTTCAAAAATGATACTTTGATCAACTTAATATCATTCTTCACTTGTAAATCTACGCATACAAGAGAGAAACAAAAAATGTTTGTCTTGGGGTGAATGGGGTCTTTCCTTAGTCAAACCCCTTGTTTGGTATTGAAGCCTTGATAATGAAATAATGATAAAATATAGCAATAAATGAATGAAAAAAGCTTGTTACAACTCACTGAAATGAAGAAAATAGTGCCCCGCCTTTTAGGAGATGGAACACGCACAAGGGTTTAGGACCTTTCCTATTTCATTATAGTTTCATTCGAGGAAACCTTAGAGGTCTCAATCTAGGGATGAAATGAGGAAAGAGATCTATAATAAGGTTTCCTAGGGGTGTGATTAAAGAAAAAAGGGGGTTCACCACTAAGCAAAGGCTTAGAAAGACAAGAAATGAAAGTATCATGCAAACCCTCACTAAATGACCTTGAAAATGAACACAAATCAAAATAGAAAATTGGAGATAAATAAAGATGCACCTAGAAAGCTGAAGATGCTTGAAACAAGGTCAACACTCTCAAAATTATGACTTTTGAAGCACACTAGGACTCATATGCCAATAGGGGTAATTTAGTCCCAATTTAGGGTTTTGAGCCAAAATTGGAGTGTGCACCTACTAAACCAGGATCTCTAGAAAAAGTTTTAAAAATGTTATAGTAGGACTCATACGTCACAAGTGGGAATTTAGTCCTAGTATCAGGGGTTATTTTAAACTCTAATATTATCTAGTGTTCTCTTGTAGCTTCTCTCCTTTATGATCTCTGAGTCTGAAACTTTGAATTCTGACATGTGGGTGACTTTTCGTGATCTTGCAAGAAAGATGACAGCTTTGACAACATTGCAACTTTGACAACTTTCTCTGATATTTCTCTACAATGAATCTTCAACCTAAATCTACAAATCACACATCAAAGATAGGGGAAAAAAAAATTATTAGCAGATAGGGGTTTGCCTTGGTCAAACCTTGTTTTGGTAATCAAACCTTGAAATGAATAGAAATAGAATGAAGGAATGATGAATTAACAAATAAGCTACGTTGTAACTCACCAAACCCTTCGAATAAAGGCTAGAATCTTGTATGCAATGGCTAGCATGAATGTAGATCTTGACCCTTGATTGTATGTTATAAATCTTGACTTGAATGCTCAATTGAATCATAAGAACCTACATCACAAATGTTAGCTAAGAAAAAAAACATGATGCATGATGACTTTGGCATGACGATTGAGTACTGAAAGTAGCTCCAAAATGATTGATAATCAGCTCTTGAATGCTCTTGAAAACTCTTGTGTAAGTGCTCTTGATTTTTTATGAAGATCTAGGATGAAATTATGTGAAATAACCTTGTATTTATACTTATTTATGCCAAATTTCTTAAAATTACAACACTACAAGCCAACATCAGATCTAGGAGAATAAAATCTCCCCAAGAATTAAATTCAAAATTGGGTCCAAGCTAAGCAGGGCTCATATGCTAGTTGGGGTATATGAGTCCTAGTAGGTTAAGCTTGGGACACAAATTTCAAGAAATATTAAGTTCCATGCCAAATTTAGGACCAAGCCCCAAAACTTAGGTGAGACTCATATACCCAAGGTGGTGTTTGAGTCCCAAATCAGTAAATCAAGGCCATAAAATAAAAATCACTAAATTATGATTTGTTACTAGATATGTGTAGAGATTATCCTCAGAAAGATGCATTAAATAAGGCTTGTGGATCATGAAAAATAGGACCAAATAAGGCATAAAGAATCCCAATTTTAATAGGGAGGGCTCAAACAAGTGTGAAAATGTAAAGGGATAGATTTTCCTATACTGCACTCACCAAGCCCTTAATGACTATCCTTAAATGACAAAAGACAAACACATCACTCTAAGGATTGGATCTTGAATGAATTACCTTGATTTATTGATGCTTGAATGCTTGAAACCTACGTCACAATCTTAGCTCCAAAACATGACATGAACACACATGAACTTTGACATGATGATATGATCTTGATTGCTATTGTAGATGACTGACAAATATTCTCTTCAATGCTCTTAACAATAAAATTTAATCCTAGGATTGATCTCTTAAATTCTCCTTGTTGTTTAATGTTTAAAATGATAGAAAAACTGTATTTATAGGTGTTTATCTAATTTCCCAAAAATTAGATTCCAAAAGTTGATACTTGAAACTTGAATTTGAAGCATTAAAATGTCACCAAAAAATATTAAAAATTGGGTCCTTAGACTTAAATGGGACCCATTCTCCCTTGGACGAATGGGACCTAGGACCTAAGTCTAGGACACTCAATTTCCAAGGTGATTTAATTAATGTTGGTAATTGCTTGATATGGGGTTCCCTTTCAGAAAACAAGAATAATAAGGCTTTGGAATGCATAATTTGTCGAATTATAGAGTTAATTAAGTCCAATTAATTAAGGGGGATGTAATGATAGTGTGCAATTTTGAAGGTATAGAATTTGCTACTCTACAAGGGTTATGAATAGTTGGTTAGTATAGGAAAGATAGTTTTAAAATTTGAAAAATGAAGGTTTTTCTAAAGTTCGTTGAATAATGTAACCCATATAGAATATTCAAACATAATATATTTTTTAAAATTTAATTCTCTCGTTTATTTTCTATATTTGATTCTCTAGCCTACAATTTTGTTTATATTTTCTCTTAACTATTTATATTATTAAGAGAAAACTTATAAGAAAACTCTAGCCATTGCTTATGCACATGTGGTGGTTTGTTAGAGTTGTTCATAATATTGGTCAAGGTCTCCATTTTTCACTTCACCAACCAAAATAACTTAAAATATCCAAAAAAAATATTATAATTTTATATTATTCATTAAATTAATATTTTAAAATTAGTGTTTGTACTAAGAGAGTAATTTATTTTTTCTATAGTTTAAAAATAATGTTAGCACTATTACATTAGTTCAACTACCTAGACAACAGTTATTCAAGTCTTTCTCAATTATGGTTAAGATAATTTTATTTTCCTCTATATAAATATATAATTTGTGCAATGAATAAATAAATCAAGTTTAATTTTCCTCCGCATTATGGTATCAGTGCATGCCTAAGTGTGATATTATACCTCATCCTACTTTTAAGGTAGCAAAATCACCACCACTCCATGAGTGAGGAGTCTTATCCTCATTTCATGGAGATTAGGTGCCTCGTCAATGCTTATAAATGTATGCCTAGTTTGCCTAATATAGCTAATTGACTTCATATAGTTTTATGTTAATTATGCTTGTTATTAATCTTCATAATTGCAAGTTATTTCATGGTATTAGAGCTAGAAAAAAATATTATAATGGTGTAAGGTGATTCATTTCATTGTATTTTTGTTTCATTCATCTTATTGTCAATCCACAAGAAAGGCATTTCGACTTGAGCTCTCTACAAAATTTTTGAGGTGTGATTTATCATTGCAACCCCTCCAATTTGTTTGCAGCTTCAACCTTTCCTTGTGAGGCACAATTTAGGGTAATTTTTTACCTTTTTTCAAGCACACACTCAAAAACTGAGACCCATGTTTTCCCTTAGTTTTCAACTTGTAGATGTTGTTTTTGCAAACCAAAGGTCACAATTCGCTTGGACGACCACAATCATCCATTTGAAGATGTGTTTTTTTTTTTGCAAGTCATATGGTAAATAAGCCTTGGTTCTTTCTAGCCCAAGGGGGCTTAAATATTTTCCATTTTTTCCCTCTCTTTTCTAAAATTTTGCATCAATTTTTTTTCAATTAAATCCATAAATTTGTTTGCAAGAAGAAAAATCTATTTTGTAAGGGTGCCAAATGTCAAAGCTTCATAAACTTTGCTCGGTAACTCAAATTTAAGTGTCACTTTTTGTAAAAGTTATTTTTTGTCTATAAATCCAATGGGTATAATATCACACTCAGATTTCCATAAATCCAATGGGTATAAGACCCACGATTTCCCTTAATTTACAATTGGTAAATAATTTTTTTGCTCAATTTAGTGGTAGTTTCTACCTTTTTCAAGTATGCACTCAAACAATGAGACCCACAGATTCCCTTAATTTGTAATTTGTACATGTTTTATTTGCAAACCAAAGGTCACAATTTTCGTGGATGGCCACAAATCACCCCTTTGTAGGTGTTTTTTATTTTTTGTAGGTCATATGTTAAATAAGCCTTTGGTTATTTCTAGTGCAAGGGGGCTTGAATATTTTCCATTTTTTCCTCCCTTTTCTTGAATTTTACACCAATTTTTTTTCATACAAATCTAGAAATTTATTTTCAAGAAGGATAATCTATTTTGTAAGGGTGTCGAATTTGAAAGATTCATAAATTTTTCTTAGTAACAAATTTGAGTGTCACTTTTTAAAAAAGTAATTAACTTTTTGCCACAAATCTAATGGGTATAATATTGCACTCATATTATAAAGTGCTAGTTTATGCCTCTTTTGGGTTAGTTATAATGCAATCCTCTAAAGTTCTAAAATAGGGAGTAAAAAAATAATCAAGGGGGAGTTTTATGTGGTCTATTTTGACATTTCATTGAGAAGTTATTTTGTGTATCATTTTTTTACTTCACTTTTGCACACATTTCTAAGTTCTTCATTTTCACATTTCTACAATGCAACTATATAAGTGTAGAAGCATGGAGTCTAATGCTACTATACAACCCCTAACACCTTTTAACTACCATGATTGGAAGTTGAAATTAATTCTTGGTCTTAAGAAAAAAGGTTTATTTAGGGTACCTAGCTATGGGAACAAAAAAGAAACCCACCACAGCTAAAGATAAAGAATTTTTTTTCAATAAGTTTGACCATGAATTTTATTTCTATTTTTAAATTTATCTATGGATTTGTTGTTCCATGTTGACAACATCAAAACAACCAACAAATTTTGGGAATTTATAAACAAACTATTTGGGAAAATTGATGAACATAGAAGTCACGAATTGGAAAATAAACTCTTAGGTCTTAGTACTAGGAGTTTTTCAACTTTACAAGACTTCTTCACTAAATTTAAATCTTTAAATTTACAATTAAAATATTATGGAATTGATAAGAAAGAGGATCAATTAATCCTTTTTCTAGTTTCCAACCTACGTCTAAGTTATTTTATGTTTGTATGAACTTTCCACTCTACGAAACAAGCTCTTGAAGCCTCATGGTCAATTCCCACACTTGATAACTTTATTGTTGATGTAGTGTCAAAAAATGTCATCTGTGACATTTTCACACTTGTTCAAGCCCTCCTTGTTAAATGGATATTAATGTTGCCTTGATTTAGTGTGTTAATATGTTTAACACATTCACATTAGGTCTTGGGCCCTTGTAAACTAAATGGACCTAGTTGTGCCTTATTTAGGGTGGTTTAAAGTGTTGTACCATACTTTCACACTTATTTAGGATTTTCATTATTAAATTAGGCTTCTTTATGCCTTAATTGGCCTTATTTTACATCCATAAGCCTTAATTAATACATCTTTCTGAGGATAATCTTGACATAAACCAACATACAATCATGATTTAGGTTTTTTTGGATTGTGTGACCAAGATTAGTGATTTGGGACTCATACACCACCTAGGTTTCAGGGCCTTGATCTTGATTTCACATGAACCCAAGCATCTTTGAAAAATACGTCCCATAGTTAGGCCTAATGGGACTCATATGCCACTTCTCACGTATGAGTCCCATATGGACCAAAATTAAATTTAAATCAAATTCTTGGTGGGATTTTACCCTCCTAGATCTAATGTTGGCTTGTAGTGTTGTAATTTCAGGAAATTTAGCTCATTTCACTTAAGACTTTCATGAGAGCATTCCTTATAGAAAATTGGAGTTTACAAGAGCTTTCAAGTGTTTACAAGAGGATTCAAGAGCCTTCAAGAGACGATTATCAATTTTTTTGGAGCATTATTCAAATATCAAGCATCACATCAAAGTCATCATGCATCATGTTTATTCTTGAGCTAGCAATTGTGATGTAGGGCTTTATGATTCAAGAAAGTGTTCAATTTAAGATCTATCATATTCAAAAAAGAGTCATGATCTACATACATTGAATCCATTTCATACATTTTTGCAGCTCTTTATTGCTAGGGTTTTGTGAATTGTAATATTGCATGTCATTCGTTCATCATTCCTTCATTTCATTTCATTACAAGGTTTGATTACCAAAACAGGGTTTGACTAAGGAAATCCCATTTCCACTAACAAAAAAACATTTTCCCTCTCTTTAGTGTGTGATTTGTAGATCTAGGCTAAAAAAATATTGAAGAGAAAGTTTGGAGAAATTTGTCAAAGTTTTCACATCATCTACGAGATCATTGGGAGACATCTACACGACATAATTCAACAAATCAGACTCGAAGACCAAGTTGGGAAGATTAAGCAAAGATTGAAGAGCAGATTCAGGTCTTGATTTTCTAAAAAAGACTAACTAGAATGATATGCCTCTTCTGGCATATGATTCCCAATTTAGTGATATTTCTATATTTCAAGTGTTTTAGACACATCTCTACCAGATTCCTGTTGCTGCCTAGAAACCCTAGTCCAGGACTAAATCACCCAGACTGGTGTATGAGTCCCAAAAGACATTAATTTTAATGTCTTCAACATTTCATGTCTTCATTCAAGCTCTTACAGATTTTTAGGTGCACATCTATGATATCTCAACTTTTTTGTTTTGATTTAGATGCATTTCTATTTTCTAGGTCATTTAGTGAAGTCTTGCATTGCACTAGGTTTAAACATTAGGTCTTGCATTTCATTAGTCTTCCCAAGCCCTAAATTGGTGTTGAAACCCTCTTTAGTCCCTAATAAAAAATCTAAGAAACCCTATCACAAGATCTATTTCCCCTCATTCATTCTAAGATTGAGATCTCTAGGGTTTCCTTGAATGGGAGTGTAGAAGATTGTTGTTCTATGTCATAAACCATAAGCAATGACAATTTTCCACCTTTCATTTTTGTGAACCTACATTTAGAACATCTTAATTCTGATCTAGAGTACATCATCATCCTCAATCTAGATTGCATTAGGGTAAAAGAACAAATTTGTGTCACAATTTTATCCAACTTATCAGCACAACTAAATTTAAGTATTTCTAGCTAAAAATCAATTTTGGTCAAACATATGGTGTATTTTTGTCTTCTAACCCTCTCATTCCCCTCACCTATTTAACCTTCTAAGTCTGCTATCTCATCCTATTTTTTCTCTTCTCTCTAGTTGCATGCATTATCCCGAGGATGGATCATGGAGTTTGATCCAAAACGTCGATTCACAAAAAATGCACACAGTTTCAATCCAGAAAACTAAACAATTCAAGATTTATTCTAACTTATTATATACTTCCATAACTTTTTCAACTAAAATTGCTGGCTAAAAATATATGGAGCACCACTTTGAGTCAAATTTACCAAAAAATAAAATTATTTGAAAAACTTGAAGTTTTAATAATTCCTACTAATGTAAATAACATTTTTTCTAAAATATAAAAATACCCTTTTGTAGATCCATAAGTTTAGTTTTCAAAAATATATTTATTTTAATTGTTAAATTATTATTTATATTTTATATTTTATTTTTACTAAAAGTAGGTTATCAACACAAAATATTAGGTTGATTACCATGCCAAAGAAAAATACTAAAACTTATTAGAATTTTTTTTTTTTTTAAATAATGCACTAGATAAAAGAATCTATTTCAAGATGGTATAATTTTTTCCATTTTAGATAAATATTTAATATGAAAGTTGATGTCCCATAGAAACAACTCTTTTTTTATTCATGCACATTTTAATATTTATTTAAAAATATATATTTATCAAAATTTAAAAATGTATATCCATGCACTAAAGTGTCAAGTTATAAATTCACACAAAAATTTAAAAACAAAAAAAAAAATACTATAAAAAGTTTGACGTCTCATGCAGCTTCATTCTTCAGCATTTTATCAGCAACTAAATTCTAGTGTTAATTTATTAAAAACTAGTTTAATTTTTTTTTTTAATCTTTAAATACAAACATAAAATATGCTAAAAAATAAATATTTTACTAGTTTACATCATTTCAAAATTCAAAACATATATACCACTTTAAATAGTGATTCAATTTTAAAAGTTGGATAAGTATTGGTTGTTTCCTTTATGTGTGACACAACTTTTTGTTTTTACCCATTAACATTGTACTAGGGTTTGCATTAGTTAATTGGTATTCTAAGGTTTTGAATTCTTGTATTAGTTAAAGTGCATATATGTTGTATTCTTGCATCTTGCAACATTGAATTTCATCTAAAATTTTCATTTGCACTTAGCTTAGACATCATCCAAGATAGAAAAAATAAAATTCACACAAAATTTACTAAAAACAGTGCAAAAACCCTAAACTGGGACTCATATGCCCTTCTGAATGATTTATTCCTAGTATAGTAGATTTTTCCTAATTTATAGGTATTTTGTGTTGATTGTTATTCACTGTTCAAACCCCTAAAAAACCATAATTGGGACTCATACGCCCCTTTGGGTGATTTAGTCCCATTTTAGATTTTAGACTATAGTTTTCAATATTAAATTCTCTAGCTATGTTTTTCAGTTCAATGCTGTTAGTTCTTTGTTTCAGTTTGCAGAGTTTTTGTTACATTCATTTCATTACATTTAGCTTATCTTCATTGTAACTTTCATTTCCTTGATAGTCCCTTGTATGATCTTTCCTACTTTGTGTCCTATTTCTAATACTATAGTCAGACAAAGTTCAAGACTCACATCATCCTACGATAGCACAATTTTCATGGATCTTGGGTTATCTAGCTCTTTCACTAGTAGCGTTCACACTAGTTCACTAGGTATGGACCATACCCTTATTCACTCTTTACCTTCAAGTAGTGTGACGCATGTTGACACCATGGTTACTAGTATTCCACAAGAAAACATAGTCCACATTCATGAAGATCTAGAAAACTTACCAAGTAAAGTGAGCACTAAAACCATTTCAACCACCGCTATCCCTCTTATAGATACCTTACATCGCATCATTGAAAGTGAAGATGGAATAGAGCTTGTGTATAACAATTTATATTTTTGGAAAACACCTTACCTCAACCACTAGCTACCATCTACCTTCAAACAATGTCCAAAGCCAAGGAGGAACATAAATTCCTCCTCCCACAACCATTTCCTCTATTACTACCTATACGAACCCTCAAGTTACAACAATAATGCAACCTATTATAATGTGATTCCTTCCTTGGGTATTTCCGCTATCATCTCTACTAACTTTGTGGCATCTCATGTCATATTTAGACTACCACATTATCTCCCATAATAATTCCATTCACTTTTCCATTGAAAACATACACACCTCCACCTTATTCACCTCCATCTCAAAATGCAAACAATGATCCTCTAATAAACCATATTTTACAAACCATTTCATCCCTTCAAAATAATTTTTCCACCATAAACAAAAATCAAAATGGTCCACCTACATATTATATCTAAGGAAATCCCTTTTCCTTTGAGATATTGAGAACACCGATGCCAGAAGGTGTAGAGGTTCCTAGGTTTGAGAAATATTGGGGAAAAGGAGACCCTTATAATCATGTTTCCACTTGTACTACCTTATGTAGTGACTTTATTCTTAATGATAATCTCTTGGATAATATTTTCCCTAGATCTTTGAAGGATACCACCTTAGAATGGTTCTACTTGTTACTGAACAACTCAATTCATTCATTCAAAGAACTTTATATGGCATTTATAAATCATTTCCAAGTGCATATGACCCCTAAAATGGCATTAGTTGATTTGATGAGATGTAAGAAAAAAGAAGAAGAAAATATTACTGACTTTATTTCATGTTACCAATCACTTTATTCCCAAATCGACTTAAAGGTTCCTAACCCTCACCTTCAAAATATGTTCATAGAGAATTTGCGAAGTAAGATACAAGATAAGCTTACCATGATGAAATTTCCCTCCTTCATGCACTTATGTACTTCCCTTCATGATTATCAAAATTTGGTTAGTAGTCATGATACAAAGTCCACCTCTAGTTGTCCGAAGAAGTCTGAATCCACAAACCAAAACAATTATTAACCTTTTAGAAAATAAAATAAAGGCTTCCTTCAACTAAATCCCCCTCAACATGTTGATACCTAAGTAGTTGCTATAAAATCTATGATACCCTTTAACTATGGGAACCTGAAATGACAACTCACTCCCTTATCCGATACCCTCCATAACATAATGTCACAACTCTTAGAACAAAATATGATTACCTTGTGTCCCATTAAAACTCCTGATCCTAATAATCCTTTACCTTTGGACTTTAGATCAAATTCTTCTTTCCATTGTCACCAACAATATGGACATGACACAAAACATTGTATGCGTCTTAAACATCTTATGCAAGACCTCATTGATTTTGGTCGACTTTTAGTTGGTGGTGGTAATGATCAAGGAAATAGGTCTATTGCCCCTCCCAACCAAAATTTGCAAATATTTACCAACCCCATGCCAAATCATAACATTTTATTCGTCAAAGCTAGTGAAACTACAAAAAATGATGTGATGAATGTTGACATAGATGATGATGACATAGATACTGATAAATGAGATTCTATAGAACAAATTCCTATCGATGGGTTGGTTGCATTGATCTAAACTCAACACCATAAGGGTTTAACTAAAAAGCCTCTTGACATTACTTTCTCATTTAAAGACATCATTAGAAATGCACTTGATGGTCCTCTCTACATAGCTGACCAAATCTATGATAATATCACTAATGGGATATTAATTGATTCCATCTATGGAGAGAATATGATCACTAAGGAATTCCTACTTGTGCATGAGCTCTATCAAGAAACATGATAAGTTGAAAGCATGGATAAAGATGCAAAATGATTTCGCTTTTCCTATGATGGGGTAAATCACCTTACCTCTACAATTAGGACCAAAAACATTATACGTCTAATTCTCCATCATCTCAGTGTTGGATCAATTCTATGTGAATCTTGGTCACCCTTGGCTATGCTCCATAGAACTCATCTCATCGATCATACATAAATTCCTAAAGTTTTCATTAGATTTCTTTTGGCCCGCCATATGGAAACTATTAAAACTCAAGAAGACTTCTTTTTCAAATCCTACCAAAAGCTTAAGGCGAAATGCATAGCAAAGCTATCCCTTAAGAACATGCCTCAGTCTACGACCAAGCCTACCATCCTTGATGAAAACCATGATTGAACCTAAAGACATTCCAAACAACCAAGACCAACCAAATCCTTTTCCTATTTCCTAAAAAGACCAAGAGCTAGTGAAAACAATCCCATCACACCTCCTAAGATAAAAAAAGTTTACAAAGTTAAAGAGAAAGTGTTTGAACAACCTTCCATGGTTCCTTCTATTCCCTCCCTTAGGGAAGAAAATAAACCTATGGTTGATAAACCCGATCCTACACAAATGCAACTTTAAAGTCATAATAAATGAAAAAAAAGTGCTAGAGTGTAGGTGTATACGTTATGCCCTTGCTCAAAGGTTGAACAAAGAAACAAAAAAAGAAAATCAAGATCCAAACTTTATTGAAGCAATGCATGATGATTCTCCCCCTTCATTGAAACAAAAAGATCCTATACTACAAACGTAATAGGAGTTAAACCCTTGTTTGGACATTATCATTAGACCTCCTCCTGTGATTAACTTGGATGATGATGATGAGGTTGCTAAAATCGATGAAGAGTTTCATAATGAATTGAATACATTATTTTCCTCTTTTATGAGCTTAAACGATAATTCTCCTAAGAAGGGTGTTGAACTAGGTGACACCCCTAGTTTTTCCCTTTCTATTGTCCCTTTGGCTAGTTTTCTACCTTCCATATATGATGAACTTGATTGGGATGTGGATGACCTTCACATAGGTTGACTCGCATGTGCTTTACTATTCCTTTTCATTATTTATTTTTAATGTTTCTTTCTATGCTTGCATGTGCATAATGTGATCCCCTGTGTTATTTTCTTTGATGTATCTCTCTCTCTTTGTGACATTCATCTATTTGTACCTACATTATTCTCTATGTCATAAATATTTTACCTTTTTTTCCTTTATATTTTCATTTGTCTTGTGTTTTCCTTTTGGGGATGACACAAGGCATCGAGACCTTCATGTCTCTCCCATGTTGACCCAAAATATTTTATTTTATCTTTTTTATTTGTCTTGTGTTTTCCTATTGGGGATGACGTAAGGCATCAAGACCTTCATGTCTCTTCCATCTTGACTCAAAATCTTTTATTTTATCTTTTTCATTTTTCTTGCGTTTTCCTTTTGGGGATGACACGACATCGAGATCTTCATGTCTCTTCCATCTTGACCTGAAATTTTTTTGTTTGTTTTCAATATCTTTGTGTCATTCTTCTATTTCTATGAGTATTTGGGGAATGATGATAGCTGCGAGCTCTCTAAAAATATTGTGGCACAAACATACTAACCCCAAATCCATGGATCAATAATGTGTTTGGAGTTTCATTTTAGAGGAAAAGCCTCTTTTCCTTTTCATGATGTAGCTTCATTTGGAAAAATATGACTTGGCATAGGGCTTTCCAAGTGAGATCTCATGTCTTCTTTATTGCTAGCATTTATCATTTTCTACTTTAAATTAATTTCTCACAACATGGTGTTGAACAATTTCTTTAAAGTGGGGGCATACATTGGCATTATTCTTTTTGCATTTCTCATGTTTCATGGTGTAGTCTTCTTACTTTATGTGTCGTCTCTTCCTTTTTTTGGTGACATTGGGTGTGATGTCCTTCTAGAGCGTGATCCATCTTAGCATATTATATTCCTCTTGGTTTGTTGATGCAACACATTACATGCCCTAAGTTGCAAATATTTTATTATTTGATTGGTCCTCTTTTGGAGATGTTAGACACGATGTTCCCTAAGTTAAAGATCTTACATGAACTAAGCAAGAATCCTTTGAATATTATTTACATTAACTTGCACTTGCAATTTTGGTTATATAACCACCTTGCATTCCTATGGAGCCATCTGACTTCTTCATGAGTTTCAAGCATACGAAGCTTTGCTTGCCTCATGAAGCTTGAAGTTCATTTTTTTTTGGTGCCTTGTCAAATTTATCAAGAGGCATAACTTTGTTTTGGTTGGACAAGAAGCCGAACTGAGGCATGACTTTCCCATAGCCATTTTTTTTTGTATGAGCACATACCGACCGCATCTGTATGCATGTCTCACCTTTTGGGTACTCACCCAATAGATAGCCTGAAGTTTTGTTGCCTTAGAGTGAGTATGCATTTTTCAAAAAAATAGTTTAGATCTAACCCACATCGCGATGGACACATGGTCGAAGCTTGATACCTTTTTTATTAATATTATTATTTTTTTCTTTTTCTTTGGAAAGTGCATGCTTGTGCCTTATTATTGCTCCTTATATAATTTTTCATGTGTGTCCTTTTGTGCCTATGTTGGTCTACTATAGGATCTTGATCTTGAGGGATTGCACAACCTTATTCATTATTTTCATCCTATCTTAATAGCATTGGTGTATTAGGACCCCTCTTGATGTGTGTTGGTCTACTTTAGTGTGGTTTTAAAGAAATTGCATCCTCTCACTAAAGTGGGGGCTAAATGTTGTATGTGATAGTTTCACAGTTTTTCAAGTCCTCCTTGT
This sequence comes from Sequoiadendron giganteum, assembly GCA_007115665.2. Lineage (NCBI taxonomy): Eukaryota > Viridiplantae > Streptophyta > Pinopsida > Cupressales > Cupressaceae > Sequoiadendron > Sequoiadendron giganteum. Next base: position 612,982,242 of record CM021100.1, on the reverse strand, counting down.
TAAATGGAGCTTAATGTTGCCTTGATTTAGTGGTGCAATGTATTTAACACATTCACATTAGGTCTTGGGCCCTTGTAAACTAAATAGACCTAGTTACACCTTATTTAGGGTGTTGTGAAGTGTTGTACCAAACATTCACGCTTACATAGGGGTTTCATTAATCAATTGGGCTTCTTTATTCCTTAATTAATGCATATTTTCAAGGATAATCTTGACATAAACCAACATCCAATCATGATTTAGGTGTTTTTGGATTGTGTGGCCCATATTTAGTGATCTAGGACTCATACACCACCTTGGGAGTATGAGTCCCAACTAGGTTTCAAGGCCTCAATCATTATTTCACATGAATCTAAGCATCTTTGAAAAATGTGTCCCATAGTTAGGCCTAATTGGACTCATACGCCACTTCTGACATATGAGTCTCATGTGCCCCAAAACTAAATAGTATTCAAATTCTTGGCAGTATTTTATCCTCCTAGATCTAATGTCAGCTTGTAGTGTTGTAATTTCAAGAAATTTGGCATAAACAAGCATAAATGGAATGTTATTTCACTCATTTACACCTCAAACTTTCATGAGAGAATTCCTTATAGAAAATTGGAGTTTACAAGAGCATTCAAGAGAATTCAAGTGTTTACAAGAGCATTCAAGATCCTTAAAGAGGTGATTATCAAGTGTGTTGGAGCATTATTCAAATATTAAGCCTCATGTCAAAGTCATCATGCATCATGTTTATTCTTGAGCTAACAATTGTGATGCAGGGTTTTATGATTCAAACACATTTTAAATTCAAGATCTACATCCATTAGAGTCATTTCATACATGTTTGTAACACTTTATTTCTAGGGTTTGGTCAGTTTTAATATTGCATGTCGTTCATTCATCATTCCTTCATTTCATTACAAGGTTTGATTACAAAAATGAGGTTTGACAAAGGAAAACCCCTTTCCACTACGAAAACAACATTTTCCCCTCTCTTTAGTGTCTGAATTGTAGATCTAGCTTGAAGACATATTGAAGAGAAAGTTTGGAGAAAGTTGTCAAAGTGTTCAAATTTGTCGAAGTTGGCACACCATTTACAAGATCATTGGTAGACATCTACAAGGCGGAATTCAACAAATTAAACCTAAAGATCAAGTTGGGGAGATTAAGAAGACATTGAAGAGCAGATTCAGGTCCTGATTTTCTAGAAAAATACTAACTAAAATGATATGAAACTTCTGGCATATGAGTCCTAGTTTAGTGATATTTCCAAATTTTAGGTGTTCCAGACATATCTCTACTAGATTCCTATTCCTACCCAAAAATCCTAGTCTGGGATTAAATTGCCCAGACTGGCATATGACTCACAACAAACATTAATTTTAGTGTCTTCAACATTTCAAGTCTTCATTCAATATCTTACAGGTTTCTAGGTGCACACATCTTATTTTGTATCTTTTTGTTTTGATTTACATGCATTTCTAGGTCATTTAGTGAAGTCTTGCATTGCACTAGGTTTAAAAATTAGGTCTTGCATTTCATTAGTCTTTTCAAGCCCTAGATTGGTGGTGAACCCCTCTTTAGTCCCTAATCAAACTCTAGGACACCCTATTGCAATATCTCTTTCATCTACTTCATCCTTGGATAGAGATCTTTAAGGTTTCCTTGAATGAGTGTGTAGAAGATTGTTGTTCTATGTCCTAAACCATAAAAAATGATAATTTTTCACCCTTCAATTGATCTCATAGGGGAGCAAGAAAATTTTATTTCAAATAGGAACTTTAGAGTCTACTAAGCCTCAAGACATTTTTTCAAGGAATGAAACACAAAAAAAATCAAAAGGAAAGAACACTAAAAAGGACAAGGATGTTAAGAAAGAAGGAAAATTTGACAACTCCAAAATGGATAACTTTTCTCCATAAAGTAAACCAATTACTATGAAAGTTAAATATGTTGTTTGTATTCACTAAGAATATGTTCTTGATAATTAACTAAGTATTCACCTTTCATATGGTATCACAACCACAAGCTATGTTGGACATGTGATTTACAAGCATTGTAGTACATGATGTGACATTTTGTAGAAGACACCATAGACAAGGTGAGGCATGGTGGGTGAGAAAATGGTAATTTCCTGTCTATCAATATTTAGAGTGAAGGTGATTATTACCACATGAATGTTGTACAAGCAACATATTGAATGTATTTGGCATGGATGAGAGCAGTGATAGGATTTTTGGTGTATAGTTAGAACGTAGCGAATACCAAGTAGCAAATTAGAAAATAAGTTTGGTTGATGCTCAACCTGAATCTATCGATTTACATTGCATCTATGATAGGAAGGAAATTCTATGGCTATCCTTAGTGAATATCCACCACCACCAATCTTGAACAAGATTGTTTAAAAATGAAGAGGACTTGGAATATCCTTTCAAAAAATGGCTATTGTAATAATAGATGAGCATATGCCATTACAAATGGAAAAAGGAATATAATCCCAACCTTTTATCTATTCATAGTTGAGAAATTATTGGCACCCTCTTTCCTAAAGAATCTTATACAACTATTTAGCAAGGGTGTGTTTGACATCACGACCTGCGTGGTTGACAAATACATCGTATAATTTTAGAGATAGAGTCGATCTTTCAATTTGTTGCTGATATCCTAATTATTAAATGTTTTCCTTTTAGGGATTCTATTAGGGTTTCTTGATCTCCTTTTATAAGGATTGATCTCATTGTATTATCACATCTTCTTACATTCTCTCATTCTCTCTGATATATACATTTTCAGTTTTCAGAGAACCCTTGCTTGTTTGTCTCCATCTCTTTTTTTGTGACAGATTATTTGCATGCAGGTGATCTTTGAGGTTTGTGGTGTTGTATTTTCTCAACTCCTACATGGTATCAGAGCTCTTATGAAGTATTTTTTCAACTTCTACATGGTATCAGAGCTCCACACCTATTGGTTCATGTTCTTGTTTTGAAGATTTTTGGAGCTTTAAGGGTTTGAGGCTTGTTTTTTTTTTATCCAGGACATACCTACAATTTTGAAGCATTTTCAGCTCAAACGGACATTTCCATTGCATCCGCAGTGGTCCAAAACCCCTAAATCAACTGTTCATTCATCCATTTTGGACAAAGTCAAAATTTAGAGCAATTTTTTTTTTGCAAGTACAGTCGTACGACCGTCGTCTGCACCTGGATCCGTAGAAAATTACTGGTAAAAAACATTATTTTTTTTCGGATTTTGTTTTCTGCCTATTTTCGGAAATTTTGCAAAAAAATTTATTGTAAACCTTTGTTTATTTTTCAAAAAAATAAAAAATTGTAAAGCCTTTTTACGGCTTGCTCAGGCCGGCCGCAAGCAAGTACCAGCGCAGGTCCATACCTACACAGACTTGCGCAGGCTCGTACCTACGTAGGGAACCCATGCCCACATGGGTTGTGGTGGGGGTGGGCCCACGTGCCTCCACCACCCAAAAAAAATTTAAATTTTTTTTTATAATTTTTTTTTTTATTGTAATGTTTTTTTTATGATTTTTTTTAGGAGAAATCAAATGCTTTTTTTATTGTTTTTCTTTTATATAAAAAAAACAATTTTTTTTGTATATGTCCAATCGCATTTTTATGATGACGGTCATTTGGCCATCAAATTTAAGCTTGGAGTTTTGCTGCAACGGCCATATGACCGTCAAATTTAACCCAGCGCTGACTTTTTTCATCTTTGGAGTTGTTTTATTCGAAAGGTTGTAACTTGGGTATACGATATCGTTTTTTGGCAAATGAGATATCGTCGGAAATCTGGTTTTCTCATCTTTCCAGTGGTGTGGGTCTCATCACTTCTTTTTTCCGTTGGTGCATTCTACAGTCATTTTTTGGTTGTTCTTCATGTATTTCCAGCTTTGTCCGTTTTGGACATTTTGAGCATCATTTGTAAGCAATCTTTTATGTAAACACATTGAGATAAAGTGCCACACTATTGTACCTATATTTTTGAGTATTTTGCACATAAGGTTGTGCCATATTTTGTACTCGCACTGTTAATATAAAGTGTCATGAGGGGTTGTGTAGTTTGCCTTTGTTTTGCCATCACATCTTTGTCTGGTGAGTGTCCCTCCACGACAACAGTGAATCCATACCATGGGGAGTTGTGTAGTTTGCCTTTGTTTGCCATCACACCTTTGTTTGGTGAGTGTCCCTCCACGACGACCATTGATCCATATGATTCCAGCCTCATGCATATGTGTTTTGTTTTGCACACCACTTTTTCAGTTGCAGGTGCTTTCTTGTGCACTTTCAGATGTTGTTTCTTCTTCCTCATGAACTATAGGGTGTTTCACACCATTTCAATGGATCTGTCAAGTTCTCCCAATTCAGCATTATGGGGGGTATTATACTGTTTGTGATTATGCTTCCTTAGTTTTACCTTGGAAGGGATCTCCCATTCTCAGTTGATCAGTGTTTTAGACTATTGGTTCTTGTGCCATCTGTATCTTTGTTCCAGGTGTTTGCCTTTGTTTTCCATCTGATTCGAGTAGTGTCGTTTGGGACACTCATGCAGATTGTTGTCTTTTTTATCCTGATCATTCTATCTTCAGTGGAGGTTCTTCAGCGCCATATCAGTCATCTTTCGACAGTTATTTGTAGTTTCTTCTGCTTCAGTGATGTTCTTCATGGCTTTCTGCATCGCTTTTTGGAGTAGATTTTTTCCCATGAGGTTTTCTCTATTTCTCCATTTTACAAAGATTTAGTTGTATTTGGGTACCTGATCTAGCCTAGTTGTTAGGACCCATGTTTGCCTTCTTGCATTGTAGTTACCTTTGCTTTTTTGGACATGTTTGTAGCTGCGTTGTTGCTCATCTTAAGGGGGGGTGTTAGAGTAAAGGTTTCAACTTAATTATGTTGATTAAGTTACCTGTATTCCCTTCTTAAGATTTCACTTTAGTTTGCATAAAGTGACATTTAATAATTATATTAATTATTAAATGTTTTTTTTTTAGGGCTTCTATTAGGGTTTTTCCTATTAGGGTTTCTTTAGGGTTTCTCGATCTCCTTTTATAAGGATTGATCTCATTGTATTATCACATCTTCTTACATTCTCTTATTCTCTTTGATATATACATTTTCAGTTTTCAGAGAACCCTTCCTTGTTTGTCTCCATCACTTCTTCTGTGACAGGTTATTTGCATGCAGGTGATCTTCGGGGTTCGTAGTGTTGTATTTTCTCAACTCCTACATTATTTATAATGATTTTTTAAAAAAAAATACAAATAGAATAGAAGTTAGTCAGGGCCAAATATCATTGAAGAGAGTGCATTATGTAAGATATAAAAAGTGAAATTTAATCTCATGTATGTCAAGTGTGCCTTTGTGCACTAGTATGTTCATGAGGGTATGGAAGGGGAGTTATCTGGAAGCGAAGAAGATGAGGACCCACCAAATCAAGAGTGGAAGAATCATTAATTTGCAATATACATATGAGGATTCATAAATGATTACTTAGTCACTTGAATGAATCTCTTTTTAGTGGTAACTTGGAGGTAAGTTTCTTTGCAAGAGAATATATAACTCAAATTACTTGTATGGATATTGTAAGTTTTCAAGTATTTTATATATCTATCCAGAAATGTACCAATAAAGTAATCTATATTCTTACTATCAATGCTTGGGAAAGTGCATTCCAAAACATTAAAATAATTGTTTAGTATCTTGTAGATGAGTTTATCAATTTTGGCAATAGATCTTTAAATAGTTATGCTTGAAATTTCGACACTATCTTTGCTACATTTAATGAGGCCTCCAAAGACTCATCTAACATATTAAATGGATAAATTCTAACAAGATCATATTAGAGGCTAATGGCACTGTACGATGGAATAATTTCTATCATCTTAAGTTAGCTTCTCACTTTGAGATGGTGCTTTACATGCGAAAACATTTTTCTTTCTTTCCTACTTTTTTTGTTGATGCTGGTGGGTTTCAAGAATACATATATTGTGAAGTTTGATTTTTGGAGACATGTAAGGGATTTTGTGTTGAACTCAATATGAATCATTTTCTAGTGAGTTTACAAGATGGTGATCAAGAATTATACCCTTCTAAGAGTCATCAAACAACTTGATGGAGCTTTGTCACAACTCAATATGAATTATTATTGAATAATTTTGGAATCAATTATTTGAGAGTTAGAAAAAATAGTATTCTAAGAACTCAAGAACTCACCTCGAAGCTACATACTTCGGAGGGTCACGAGGCATCTTGATGGATTTCCACATGATTCAAGATTTCGTTCTTCAAGGAAATAACCTCTCATGAATTTTTATTTATGTAATCAATAAATTTTTTTACGTAAGTCTTAAGGGGGGTCCCTTGGAAAAGTCAATTTTGAGTTTTATAGGGTACATTTATAAGAACAATGTAATAAGGGGGGAAAACTAGAAATTCCTATTATGTTGGTGGTTATCAAGTGGTTATGCAGTTAGATGTTGTTCAAATACATTTCTCTTCTTTATATATGTATTAGATGCTCCTTGATATATAATGAAGTATTCACCTTCAAATACTTTGTCCCACAGTTTGGCCAAAGTGAGACATTAAAATCAACATTTTTCACCAAAAAAATCACTTTCTAACACATATAACCTAACTGTTAAGAATTTTAACATGATATGAACTAGTACTTTATGAGATTTTTCTATACATTATAAATATATAATTTTAAAATTTAAATTAATAATTTGTGAGATTTCTTGTATAGCTTTTAATATCTTATTTTTTGTGGTTAACAAAATTTTAAAAAAGTGACATTGAAGCATAACTTTAATTGTAGAAAGAATAAAATTATATATTTTTAAATATAGATTTGTAATAATATGTAGTGCATAGATATTTTCTCAAACTTTTATAGCATAATTTTTTTATAACTTTTGAAGTGTGATTAACTATAATTCATACATAAGCTATTTGAATAATGAATAACCTTTTTTGTATGCTTCTAAATTAAATTATTCTTTTTTGTTGAAATAATAACATCAATTCATAGTGCACAAATAAATTTTAATTTATTTTATTATTTTTCCATGCGTGGAACAAAGACCTTGAAACTTACTGAAAAACCTATCTTCGATAGAAAATAGAAATAAATATAATAATGAAACTAAATATATGAAAAATTATAATGATAAGAAACATCATTTTGAGTACTAGAATCCTACAAAATATCTTGTCTATTTGATTCTATTTGAAGGTCCAACCAAATTTTTTAATCTAAAAATTTTGAGAAAAATTTGAAGCATAAGGTTGAATTTTTATTGATAGGACCTTTGTTTTAAAGACCTTTGAATGAAGGTATGTCCTTTCCATGATAAAATAAATAAAAGGAAATACCTTCGTTTGAAGGTATACTCATTCAAATGAAGGACCATGTTCATTCAAAGGTGATTTACAACTCACATTCGAATGAAGGTATTATGAACCTTTTTGCCTCATCCAACTTAAAAAAGCTAGTGTCCCAAGATTAGGACTCACTATTGTGGTTTTACCCCATATAGCCACAACTCATACCAAGATAAAAGCATCGTAAACTCAAAAAAAATTGAAAGAATAAGAAAGGATTAAAGGTTCTATGTAGTAGGAGATGTTGGATTATAAAGATAAAGTAGAAACACTTGAGTATGATTTAAAAGATACCAAAGAGTCTCTTAATTGCGATGTGTAGGTTAGTAAAATCATCCTTCAAAATGGTTCTTTAAGGATTAAATTCTTAAGGAAGAAGTTGATGAAGGTGACAAAAGAAGATAACAAAATTGTTAGATCATGTAAGGTGAGTAATTTTGGCTCAATCTTTAGGACTCAAATATGTAAGGAAATCTAGAGGTGGAAATGTAAGAACTAAAAATAATTATGGATTTTCATGAAAATATTTATCACAAGGAGTTTGAGGCTACCTGTATTGACTAGATCATGTACTTGACTTATTTTTCTTATCTATTTTTTGGTTTATTTAGTGGGATGGCCATTTGGATGTTTTTTTGGTCCCTTCAATACCTATTATAACATCTTTTACAAAAAATAATAAGAAAAATTTGATAGAAAGAAAAATTCCAATAGAAAGGAAGCAAAAACAAAAGTTCATAATATAAAATTCATATTCTTGAAGAAGAGATAACAAATCATCTTCAAGACACCAACTAAAGTACTATTCTAAAATACAAAAAAAAATCAAAAAGTAATATAAAGAAAGATTTTTTTTGGGGAAAATTTAGGAAAACATAGAAAGACGAACTCTTTTAGTCTCCAAAGATCCCAAATTCTAGCATAGAAGGAAATCTTTTTTCATAAAAAAAATCCATAATCATTATCCACATAGCAATGACTTGTGTTAGAAAAAATAATTGTAAACTTAGCCAAATCCATAATAAAAACAAGTGAGATCAATTGAAATAAAGTTGCAAACTAGAAGTAAATAGAAAAAAATTCCATCCATCTAAATCGCATATACTATTTAGTACAGATAAACATGTTTCTTCAAGGCACAAACTAGAGTCTTGTTTTGAAATAGAAGAAAAATCACAAATTGACAAAGCCATAATTTAGAAAATCAAAAATATTTGCTCATAAAAGAGCCAAAAAAATTCTTAACCTTCAAATATCCTAAATCCCAACAATAGAAAAGATAGTAAATACAACAATATATAATAGACAGATAAATTTATCACAAATTAATCAAACTTACCTTATTAGAAGAAAAACACAATCCAAAATGAGATTCCAAAAAAATCAACATATATGAGTTGACTATGGAATTTTTAGAAGCATAACTCAGATTACCATAATACCAAAAATTATCTTTCAAAAAATCAATTTTATCACACCTATAAAAATAGATTTGATAGTAATTCTAATAGAAATATATATTTCACTATAATTAAAAAAGATATTCTCAATCCATAGAAAATGAACTAAATACATTTTTTTAATTTTTGAAATCAATGATTAAATAACATTATTAAATAGACCATTCTTTATAAAAACAGTAATTTAACTCAAATCTTTTTCAATGAATTAGTGAAGTTCATCAAGAAACAAGAATGAATTCAAAATCATTAATTAGGATCTGAAGGTCATTAAAATTTCTGTAGATATTTAGACTGGCAACCCAATAGGTCAATTGATTTCCTTATTCTTAAAATTTTATGGAGAAGATAAAGAGTTTCTTGAAAAAGACTATAAAACTTCTTTTATGGAGAAGATCAAAGAGTTTCTTGAAAAAGACTATAAAACTTCTTGACATGTCAGACTCTTAATAATCAATTTGGAAGTAACTTCTCTTCAAATATATCATGCATTGGCAAACTCCTTCCCAATGTACATGCTAAACGTAATTGTCTTTTCGACAGAAAAATAATTAGTTACGTATATTTCATTTCAAATCAAATCCTTATTTGACTTGAACTTTCAACTCTAAATAAATATGTATTAATCTGTTCTTCTTGGCCAGAAAGCATTTGAAAAGCAATTTCAATAACCAACGTGCCAACATGGATCATCGAATTCTTGCACATGGAAATCATGTCTCTACAGAGACTTTATGGGAGGCATAGAGTTCATGGCAGGGAAGGCAAAAAAATCACAATCATGGGTACTCCATCATTCAATGGCTTTTTTATACAGTAACAACTCAAAACTCTCCAAAATGATCTCCACTCTTAATTAAAATTGAAACTCTATGGAATTAATAATTGTTCTGGAGGATAAATTTATTGTCAGCAACTCATCAAAGGAAAATTCACTATCAGAAATTCATTCTCAAGTAAAATTCATCGTCAACAATTCATCGCGAACAATTCATTAATATTTTTCATAAAATCAAAATTTTTAAAATATATATTAAAAAATTAATGCAGTCGTGAGACTTGCTGGAATGAATCTTCATTAAAAAAAAAAAAAAAAAGGCACTCTTCCTCGCACAAAAAATAATGTTTCAATAACAAGTTATCGTTTTTCTCTCACTTTACTAGTTTAACAAACACCTTTTAATCTAGCATCAACGTCTTCCTTACCTTCCCGATGGCTTCACTCCCACTCCATTCTAAAATTTCGAAGGATCTGTTCCCGCTCAATTCTCATACCTCCGCCCTATTCTCTGCCGATCTCTTTCCATCGCTCCGGGTGCCCTCTGGCGTTGGTACTGGGGTCGGTTCCTGCTACAGTCTCCATGATCAACGATCTGGTGGTGGACTTTGCATTACCAGCTATTGGTGACGCGGATCAACTCACGCCGATGGATAGTTTTTAGTGGAATTTGTTGGGATTCTCAGTTCCTTTGTTGCCTGCTTCTGCTCCACATGGGGGTTCTTTTTCCTAGCGGTGGATCTGCTGGCGACCTGTGTGCCCCTTAGCCTTCTTCATCCGCTGCAGCTATGAGCCATAATCCTTCCGTGGCTGCCTGTCGCCCTCCTCCTCGGACTAGGTTGTTGTCGCTTCCTTGTTTTTTGTCTACTTGTAGTGGTTCTTGGATAGGATGTGGTGGATAACAAGTATTTTTCCGTAATAAAGGTCTGGTATGCAGATTTCGTCGCTTGTGGCCTTCCCTCTTGGACTTGCATCGCTGAAATTCAGAATATTGGCTTCGTATTTTGGCGGCCTTACCTCTGTGCCAGGGGTTCTTCGTGGTGGCTTTCAATTCTTCTAAAGCCAAGGATGTTGTTTGTGATGAAAGAGTTTGTATGTCGGGCGACCATTCTATATCGATTCGGCTCTGGACTCCATTGTTCAATCCCGGTTTGGGTTAGATTACTTTATCTACTCCTTCAGTTTTGGTGTAATTCTTCTTTTGGAGCTATCAACAATGCTCTTGGCCACCATTACCACTTCAAGCTATCCTCACATCTTTTTTGCCTGCGTCATGGTGGACAGTCATACAAGTTGAGAACGACCTTGGACTCAATCTATCAACCATGAGGGTATCCCCTTTTACTATAGACACTAATTTGTCATACACCATTTGGCTTTTGACTGTCTTCATGGTATCCGTTAGCTGATATATCCTATGTGTCAGTAGAACAGCCTCCACCACCACCTCACAATGATTTTTTTTAACTGACTTTTAATTAAAGGGGAACTACACGACATGCCCTACTATAACTACTAGAAAGGGGTAAGGGCCGGGTGGGTGAATCCCTTAGGTAACTAAAAATTATCATTCCATTGATGGTAGAATAAGTTCTCTAAACCCAATATGAAATACATGTGAACTCAAATTTTGAGACAAGGGATGGCTACCCTCAAGGATTTGGTAGTTAAAGAATTAATTGAGAACCAACCATAGTAATGGTGTCATTGTGAATTGCAAAGATGATCCTAAAAAGAAATGAACATTGAAATTAGCTAATGGCACAATTGGAAATGGAAACCATAGTGACATATTTCAAATCTTATATTGTAGTGTCACATAGCTTTTCTAATATCATTGTATATTTTTTAAATCAATTTAAAGGACAATAGAGCCCATCATGAGCACCTACCTAGTTTACATGATCAACAGTGCAATATTAAAAACATACCAAACTAACAAGGCTTGCAACCCATGAGATCCTACTACATGTATTTCATTTTGGATTAATGGTTTCAAAAAATATTTTAAATGTGCATGCCCTAATGAGGGACAAGACCCACTATTCACCAAGCTAGTATCAACCAATGGCTCAAGCATCCAATCCACTATTTTGAAGAATCTAAAAATTGTATGTGGTTTTTTCATCCAAATAAGCATCAAACAACGTGAATCAAAATATAATCAGAAATAAAATGTCACAACCTAAAAGACAACCAAAGAGTGGAGTTGTACCATTTCATTTATTGATGATTTAATATATATTTAAAAAAAATATATCTTTATATTTAAAAATAATTAATAAACTTTTTACAACATAAAAATTAATATTCTATAATATGTATTTATTTTTTATTGTTGACAAGTATATATATTCTTATATTTGTATGTTTAATTTTTTTTAATAATCTTTGCTAAATTTTTAATTTTGTAGTTTTAGTTTTCTAAATATATTCAATTGTATTTTGGTTTTCATGTAGAGTCTCACTACATGAGACTCTTTGTTGCCACTATAGAACACCTCTTGATATAATATAGACTTTTCATAATTAATTTAATAGATTATATATTTAACTATAATATATGAAATATAATTTCTAACATAAATTAACACTAGCATACCTATCTTCAAAAAAGTTAATACAAAATATGCTAAGGGATGTCATTGTGGAATTTATTATTTTAAATTAGAAAATAAAAAAAAATATTGACTTCATATGTAAACATATTTGTTAGTGTGAATAAGGCATATTACCTAACAAGTTCCCATCTAGATTGTATTGACACTTAATTAAATTTACTTATGTCACTTAAATGATTTTTAATTTTTGTGTCTTGTTATTGTTAGTGTTTCTTAGATCAAATTAAACAATGAAAGCACTTAATAGAATTGCAACACATAAGAGAATGAACACATAAATCTACCCTGGGAAAACCCTCCTCTTGAGGGAGAAAAACCCAGCATTTGAATCTCTTATATAAAGTAGAACAATGGCAGAAATATGCTTACAACTCAGGCCCAACAATGGCCAGCAATGGATACAACAAAGTCACACCTCTCCTAGATGCACTAGATACAAATGAATATGATCTTCCTTGAAATCGGACTGCTGCTAAGAAGTGTGAATTTTGCTCTTAAAGAAAATGTGAACTTGCTTGAATAATCGAATATCTTACAATGACAAAAATGACCTTGTATTTATACAACATTAGGCGCCTCTTCACTTAGGTCAGCCTCCTTAGAGAAATATAATAAAATATTAAATACAAATAAGGTCGGCCCAAACAAAAGAGATATATATGCGAATCAATAGGGTCGGCCCTTTATGCTTTGATATTTATTGTTTGATATAAATTAAATAGCCGAATGGCTACACATTTAATTTATGCTTTCTTTTTGGAATTCATGCAATGGAAGTATAGCCTGTAGCTGCTATAACATCAACAGTTATATGATTGTGACACTTCTCATAATCTAATTTTTCACATCTCTTCACCTTTCCTATATAAGAAAGACCTCTCTTATATATTATATATCCATTGTATCTTAATAGACTATATAATCAAACATTCATTTATTAATACTCGCTTGCAAATGGTTAATCTGTGTTTGTAGATAAACATGACCTTTTAAGTCTATAGTACGACTCTTACATGGTATCAAAGCTTTAGATCTACAAGCCCCATCTCAAATCTTAGACTGATTTTAGAAAGAACTCTTGTTGGGTATTTTGTATAGGAAAAATAACCTTATCATTGATCCGGCCTAGAAACTTGTATTTCATTTAAAAAATTATAGGATTTAGAATTTAAATTTGGCTATTTTTATAAGCTTTTTTAAAAAAAATCATAAATTATTTATACAATTTTACATAATATGTACAATACAAAAATGTATCATATGGTCCAAATAGGTCATATGCTAGTAGTCATTAGATCTATGATTTTCTTGATGGAATCCCATAGCTTATTCATCCTCTTCTCTTCTTCATCTTCCTTGTTATTTTTACTTATAGTACCTTTCATGCAACATTTTGCGCCTTCTCTCCATTTTCCTTCTTTCCAAGAAGTTCTTCATTATCTAGAACCTCTAATTGTAACATATTTTTCTCTTCAGTAGCACCATCTTATGCCTCCTTGAGTTCATGTAGTTATATCGTCTATGGTACAAATCCTCTTTTGTCCCATTTTTTTATGTTAACTTACAACATCTCTCTACCATCATCTATTTTTTATATAGATAAAATATCAACATTGTACTTTAATAGTCCAACTTATAGAAGCTCTAGAGCTACTCTAGCTTCATTTATAGCTTCATGATGGTAGTCCTCCTCTACCATAGGTATGTATATATTTTCTTATGCCATATCCTCCCTAATTTTATTTTCTTGTAGAAACTCTTATATATAATATTTCATTCACCCTTTTATCACATTATTTGTAGCACCATGGTGACCTCCTTTATCACTCTTTAAGTCTCATCCATAGACTATCTTCAACTACACTTACTTTCAAGACCTACATTGCATCTACTTGTAGCTCCATTCTTCCATATATCCTATAGATTCCTTCTTATCCCTTTCTAACTCATAGCTTGCACTCTTTCTCTCATCTAAATCCATGAGGAATCTCCTCTCCTCTACCTTTCTATTCATGAGGTCTTATATGGGCTACATAGGGGCCATTTATTCATTTATAGTATACTCGCATGGTATCTCAACCTACTCATTACATGTTTAGGAAATCTTCTCCTTCTATTGTTTAGTTCTCCTCTTTGTACCATTTTATGGGTAACCATTGCACAAATCCAAATTTAATTTCCATTCTCTAGGACCTCTAGCACAATCTCAAACTCTCTAAAGGAAATTATCACAACCTCAAAACTTCTCTAGAAGGTTTATGACTGCAACATCTATTTATCTCCTTCTTACTGGCATCTCAATTACCCACACACACACACATACACATGCTTGGGTTTTCCTTACAACCCACTCTAATACTAAGTTTCATATGATAGCCTACACCCTAAGAGTAGCACACAACTTGTAGCAACTACACACAATAATACTCACATGCATCTATTAATAACTAACCTATATGTTCCCAAACACACTAATTAGATATTGTTGAACATAAAACCACTTTATTACAAAAAAAAATTATTTTATTTATATGTAGGGAGTATATTTCCTTTCCTTAAACTCCTACACTATGTACTCATACCTAGAAATTTTTGGACACTCTCCTGACATTGTTTTGATAAAAGGGTAAAACGGGTTTTATAGGGACCCGAAACCACAATGTTTACAAAATAGAAAAGAGGACACCAAAGTCCAACCAAAAAGACCAGCTACCTAAGAAAAGAACAACAACAACCAAATGAAAAAGACCAGAAAGGTCAAATCAAAAGGAACAGCAAAGTAAGCACCAAAAAAACCCCAGTCGTTAATTCAGGGTCTTGAGGACAAACTTTGTCTTTGCCTCCAGATTTTGCATATCATTGTCACCCTTTTTAAAAGTTTGAATCATATTTGAAGTAGGGGGACCTTGTGCTTCAAATAGGCTCTGGTTTTTCTGGAAATTCCTGCATCTATCCCCTGGCTTTTGTCCTTTGTTTCCTCCAGATCCACCACTAGAGAACCCTTGTATTAGAAGTGGTAGAGAAGAGCAAAGTGGTAGCCATAGACTCTGGTGAAGTACCCGTCCACCGTAATGTACTCCATGATGACCCACATAACCTTTCTCCAAATAGCCTTTATGGTGTCATCATCGAAGTAGTTGTTTGCAATTTTAACCAGACTTAGCCTTTCTTTGTCCTTTTTAGGAAATCTGATCATAGCTTCATTGGAAAAAGTCTTGTCCCTAAAGAACTTCTTCCCTTCAGTAGATAATCCCAAAACATCAGCAATAAGATTTTCACTGAGCTCCACATTCCTACCAAACAGGTCGAGTTTCCATTATTCCACTTTTTAACAAAGAGATCTGTAGCCTCCTAGTTAGAGCCATGAAGCTTCTCCAGGAAAGGAAGCAACCCTCCACTTTTAACCTTACTCCAAGCCTTGGCATTTTTCATGTGTGTATCATAGTTGTCCGGCTCAATTTGCTTTTTGTCTCCTCCCATTTTGGTTGACACAGTGGGGTAGACCCAAACAAAAGCTTTACTAAAATTAGCCCCGCCAAATATAAGAACCTACAAAGCATGCAGAGTTTTCTTGCAGATTAAGCCATTGGGCTCGGTCCCATGCACTCTAATGATTGTGATGTGAAAGATCCAACATGTCCTCATTAAAGGGATAACACGTCACTTTTCCATGTGATTTATCATAATTTAATAGGGTGCATACATTAGAGTTTAGATCGCTAGTATTAAGCCAGGTATGCACATCTTTACTCCTAACTCCTTCATTAGCGAAAAAATCCGCAACAACATTGGCTTCCCTATAAGCATGTGATATTTAAAAATTTTCAAATTTAGCCAAAGTCAATATGGCATCCTCAAACCACAATTTAATAGTCCACGAGGGGGGAGACTTGCCACAAAGGCAGTCAATTATGTTTTTGGAATCTCCTTCAAGCCACAGATTTTTAATGTTAAGACTTTGGGCTAAATTTATGATGTGAAAAGCACCAGCAGCCTCCACCAGATGATTAGTTTGAGAGCCAAGAGGGGAGGAAATTTCCCCAATGAAATTTCCAAAGGAATCCCTTATAACTCCACCACAACCCACCGCCCCCAGATTGCCTTTAGCTGCACCATCAAAGTTAGCTTTGATCCAACCGTTTGGCAGAAAAGACCAGCAAACACCCTCTCTGTCCTTCTTGGCCTTCATAATAGTTCTAGACAAGTCTAGACTTATGTTCCAATCCTTAGCAACAATTAAGTCATAGAGTGAATGCTCCGCTTTCATGGGCATGTTGTCCTTCTGAGCCAAGGCATTAAAATTTTCCTTCAGGGATCTGACAATTTTATCAAAGATAATATCCACAGAGGCTTCTTTGCCCCTATAAATTCTATTGTTGCATTCTTTCTAGAGGCCCCAAGCAACATGAGGGAAGGATAAATCCCATAAAATCCTGAGCATAGGATTTCTTGTTGGGGCTTTCCATTGAGTGAATAAATCTTTAATGGACGAAGGGAAAACCCAAGGAAGGTGCCATAACCTGATGATATTTTCCTAGATAGAAGCAGCAAATGAGCAGTGAAGGAATAAATGACGCACAGATTTAGCCTCCATCTTACAAAGAAATCATCTATTTGGAATTTGAAATCCGCATTTACACAAGTTATCAATCATGAGCACCTTGTTTTGGAGAAGGATCCAGAAGAAGATATTAATTTTAGGTATCAAAATTTTGAACCAAGCTTTAGACCAGAAGGGAGGATGGTCCAGAGAAGAAGTAATCCTGGCAAAAGTAGATGACACTGAGAAATTGCCAGAGGGTTCATCTATCCAAACCGCACGATCATCCAGCTGCTTAGAACTAAGTCTAACAGCCATCAGAGAAGACTGGATAGGAGCCAAAGCCTGACTAACACTGCACAAGTCCACCCAATTACCATTTGCTCTGTAATCTTTCACATAAGTTCCGAACCGTGCCTTACAAATCTCGACCCATTCACTGAAGGAATTTATTTTTATAATGGGCTCCTTAAAAAGCCATCTATCCTCCCAGAATCTGTTGTGATTACCATTTCTCATTTTCCATCCAATACCATCATCCACAATATTTTTACCATTGATTATATTATTCCAGCATGTAGACCCTCTAGGAAGAAGGTGGGGGTCCTTCTTAATAATGGAGGAGCAGTTATTTTCTAAATATTTGCTAGCCAAAATATCAATCCACTCCCCAAAAAAAGAGGAGATTCTCCATATTTGTTTAGCTAAGAGGATTTTATTGACAGTTTTGATTCTTCTTAAACCAAGTCCTTTGGCCTTTTTAGGTCTACAAACCAAATTTTGACCAATTAAGGGAAGTCTTTTTTTTTCCTCAACACCTGACCAAAGAAATATTTTTTGAATTTTTTCAATGGCAACAACAAATTTAGCAGGAATCTTAAATAGGCTCAGGGCATAGATAGGCAGATTTTGGAGAGAGGCTTTGAGGAGTTGAAGTTTTTCGGCTTGACTTAGCAGGGCTCCTTTCCAGCTCGCAAACTTCTTGCTAAATATTTCAACCAACGAGAGCCAGAAAGACTCAAGAGGTTTCAAACTTAATGGTAGACCAAGGTAGGTGGCAACAAAGGAATCCACCTTGCAACCCATAATTCTGGCAATTTTGGCCTGTCTATGATCTAGAGTGTTGAAGAAGAACAAAGAACTTTTTTTATTTTTGATCAACTGTACTGAAGCTCTCCCGTAATTTTCAAGCAACTGTTTTATAGATTTTCCTTCAAACACAGTAGCTTGACCCATAAGCATAGTGTCATCAATGAATTGTTGATGGGAACACACCAGATTGCCCGAGGAAGGTTTGAGACCAGAAAGAAATTTAAAGTCGACCAAATTTTTCAGATTCCTACCTAAACTTTCAACCATAATAGTGAATAAAATAGGAGAGATAGGATCACCCTGCCTTAGACCTTTGGTGCTCTAAAAAAAAGAGGTGGGGGATCCGTTGCCTAAACTCTCCTGACATTGTTGCTCACATTTAATTACTCATTTTCTATCTACATACACCTAGATTTCATCTTGACACTAACACATATAGCCTCTTTCCTTCCTCTTTTAGTACACTTCTACACTTCATACTTAGTATCACATACATTTTTCTCCTTTCTCTGACCTAATTATGACCTCCTCCTAGTTTTCTCACTAATCAACTCCTTGTTGACTTTGTCTCTCTACCCAAAAATCTACTTGAACCTCTTAGTTAAAACCTTTGAGCTCTCATAGTTCCATCTCCTTCATTTGGTTCTATTTTTATATACTCCTTATATCTCTCCACCATCTACCTTCCTCTTCTCTCAAATCTCATAAAATAACTCTTCTTCTTTTTCAAACAATTGACCCCTTCTCTCTATAACTATTCATTCTTTATCTCTTACAATCCCTTTCTTGGAGTATTAACTAGCTAACCATCCACTTTGGTTTGTACTTCTCCCTAAACTCCCATATACTAATTTTTATCCTTCTAATCTACATAGTATTTTCCTTGGATCCTATCAAAATGTTAGATCATTTAAAATCATCTACCTTCCATCCTCACCTATTACACCAAAATTCCTGCATTCAATGTCTTGTATGTATAAATCCCCCTTATGTCTTTTTTGTTAATTCTTCTACATTTTCAAGCTTCCCATATATTTTAATGTGGTATAATCCACCCCTTAATGGCTCCTTCAACTCACTTGACACGTTATCATCATCCTCTATCTCATTATTGCATATGTTCCTTGGCCTTCTCATAATCCTTGATATCTATCCTTAGATATAAGTATTAATTACCAATCATTTCCATGTCACATAACATATCTTTCCACAAAACCAAAATTTGAATACATCAATCATCAATTGGTTTGGGAATTAAATATTTTTTTTTTATTACATTGCAGGAATCGGGTAGCACGACCCCCTATAAACTGCAGTGTGCCTGGTAAACTTTTTAACATGATCGGTGGTGCTGGCGTGACACGCCATCCAGTACCATGAGGGTGGGGGAGACTAGACCTCGTGACCAACCTCCTGCAATAGGAAAGATTTAGCCTACCGAGCTAGGGCCCCAACCCCTTGGGAATTAAATATTGAAATTCCACCATACATAGCTATTTTTTGGTCATTAAGAACCTACTCCTCCATCTTGCACTATTTTTTTTCTCATTTTCTAATCAACCTTTCCATCATTATTGTTGGAATTATTTCACCACAAAATATATCCATTAATTATCCTCTCAAACCTCTTCATCATTGTGTGAAACATTCACCAGCCTTCTAACACTTTAGCACCACCTTTTCCCCCTTCAAGTACTCTTCCTCAATTCTTGGTGGACCTCAAGATCATGTAGTTATTTCTATTCCTTTATCTCCTCATCCACACAAGTAATACACCTTTACAATATTTACATATTGTATACACATTGATGTTAGTAACAACACTTCTATTAACACCTCCTAATGTTCATAAGTTTTTTCTTATTTGGTCGAAGCTACTTTTTTGAACAACCATGTACTCTCAACTATATAGTACCAACCCTCATATCATTTTTGTATCCCTCTAACTAACCACATGATTAGTTAGTATTGTGTTCACTTGCTACATGTGCAACTCCAACATCATTGTCCTACTTCATGACCTATTTATTGCTACAAATGCACTCACTCTCAAGAACCTCACCCAAAAAATTTACAAGTTCTCATCATTCTTGGGAATATCTCATTTTTTTACAAGTACAATCCCCTTTTTACACAATACTATACTTGTAGTTATTGTAAGTGATCCAATGCTCAATCCCCCCTTTGTTGGGATTCCTATGGTTACAATTAGCCATCTTTAGTGCAAGTGTCTTTATACAATTGTTGCAAGTAAAATCCTCTACAGGATACATGTGCATAGTCTCCTCCACATGACTAGTTCCACACCTCTTGTCCATGTCAAATCAAATAATATTTATTGAATTGGGGCATTAATCCTATAAAATTATAGATGCATTATGATTTACTGATTTTATTGGACTTTGTTTTAGATTGAATTTAAATTAAGTCACTTATTATCACCATATACATAAAAATATAAACATAATTCACACACTGGAAAAAAATAAACAAACACACACATATGTATAGTAAAAAATAAAACTATTAAATAACTCATAAGAAAATAATAATAATTCTTGAAATAAAAATAAACAAAAAATATAAATAAACTACAATAATTATTAAATATTTCTAAATTAAAATAAAATAATTCTTAAATAAACAATATAAATAAAATAAAATAAATTTTAAATAATTCTAAAATAAATTAAAATAGCTCAAAATTGATATTTCTTTAATATTTTAAATAGATGTACACACTAGTAATAGATATTATAAATACATCTATTTTTTGTTTAAATCAAGAAATATCAATCTCAAGCTATTTTATTTATTAAAGACTATCTATTCAAAAAATAAATAAAGATATCAAAATTATTTATTTATTTGTTTATATATTAATGTTCTAAATAAAATAATTATATCATAAAATTTATTAAAAAAAATAAAGTAAATTTAAGTCAATTAATTTTATTTTTCATATTAAATAATTATAAAGTAAAATAAAATAATTTTTAAATAAGAAAAAAATGATATCTCTTCAGATTATATATATATATATGATTGTTAAATGATACCATTAATATTATGTTATTATTAAATATTAATTATTTGAAATATAAATAACCATAAAATTAAAATTATTATTATTATATTTACATATTCACAATATAAAAATATAAAACAAATAAAATCTTAAATTAATATTTATTATTTTTATTACGAACAATATAAATATTAAAAGATATTTTTGAAACAATAAAATTAAAATTAAAACCATACAACTAATTTATTAACTCAATTCTTTAAATAATGATTATATATAATGCAATATTATGTCAAATTAGGGACATGCCATGACGAGGACAGTCACTATAAAGTGTCTGGAAGGAGCCAAATATAAATATTGTAAACTACTCACATGCGTTCAGATTTGACAGGAGCTGCGGAGCAGTGTCCCCACTTTTTTGTCATGGCTTATGTTCTTGTCGTCTACGGAGAGAAAACTAGTTGTCATTTTGGGTACTCTTTAAAAGATTTATCATGTTTTATATATATATATATTTTGTTTCAATTGCTAGATTAAAATTATAGTAAAAAAAATAGTTTTTTATTTTTATTTTTTCAATCATTTATGAAAACTATAATATATATTATTTATTTTTTGAAAAAAGATAAAATATATTAATAAAAGAGAATTCATGTTCAATTATAATATATAGATTTATAGATAATTATACTTTTCAAAAAAAAATCTAAAGGGTTTTTCAACATACCACCTATCCAATAGAACATTGAAATCCATATATTAGAGAAGTCTCACCCCCTAAGGACTTTATGAGAAATATATTAGGCTTCATCATTATGAATAAGCTAAAGAATTTTCTTAGAACTTTCCTCATGTAATGTTTCTCAAATTAAAAATAGATCTAGGAAGAATTCTAAGAAGGTAAATAGGATCAATAAGTTGACTCCTCCCCCTTTTGGATTCTTCAAAATTAAATATTAATGGATCCTCAAGGGGTAACCTAGGTGCTATCGAGATTGGTTGTATAACTCATGATAGTTATGGGTTGGGTTAGTTTTTCTTCATATTTCTATGGGATATTGCACTAATAATTAAACAAAGGTGTGTGTTATTATTGTTCTTTTGGAAAAAGCTTGCATATTGGGGTGGAAAAAAGTTATTTATGAGATACGTTCTTTAATATTGGTTTATCTATTGAATAAAGAGAAGTTTAATTATACTTCATGAAAGATGACTTTTATAGTTGAGCGGATTCTTTGTCTCACTCCTCATTTTAAAATGATTTATTTTGTCCATATTCCTACACAATGAAATATGGTGGCTAATTGTTTGGTCAAATGAACTTTATGATAATGAGTGTAACTAGAATGTTACAAATTGATGGTCTTTGCCTTAAGATAATATATATTATTTTTTTAAAAGAGGTGGAATGGTATTATATTTTTAACATTATTGAATTTTTACAATAAAATATATAAATATAGTTAAATTGCTAAGTAATTATTGTAATTTTAATAAGAGGAGAGAGTTTTTATTATTGGAATTATCCTAACTACAATTGATGTCCTAGCCATTGAGTATTGACTTCCAACTTGTAATGACATCATCATCTACTTTCCTTTTCTTCCATCCTTATCAATATGAGTAGTACAAATAGATGAGATAGTAAGAGTTAGCTGAGGAAATTTGTCATTGTCTATATACCATAAATTACTCTTTGAAAAATCTAACTAATAAATTAACCATGTATCTACATGAACCAACTATATCCTCTATTCTTAGGTGAGTCATAAGAACCATGAATAAATTTGCAAGTGTGGTGTCTAGAACAAGAAATGTCATTACAACCACATTTGCATGCTCAAAAAATAATAGAGACCCATTTAAAAAGAGAAGAGATGATACATGTATAAAAATGTATTAAACATTTACCTATGCTCAATAATACTTTTTTAATAAATATTTGTAATCATTTAAAAAATAAACTATGTATTATTTTGTTAATTAACCTAGTATGGGACTAGGAGCTCATAAAAAATGAGCATTTTCCTAGATTCTTGAGTTAAAGCATTCTCATCTACAAGTACTAGCTACCACATGAGATTGATGAGCAATTGATATGAACAGAGAAAAATACTATAAACATATATTATATTACCTTAATTGAGAAACCAAAATATATGATAAAAAACCTACTAACTCACCTAAGAGACACATATAAAATTGTACCGACCATACCATCAATTAAAGAAACCTAGTCTTAAACCACCATTTCAATTTGAGTACACCTAGAAATATAGTAGGGGTCAAATAAATTTGCATTGGCCCTAAGCACATAATTTTCTTAAACCATTAAAAGATTTAAAGCAACATTTTACATATTGAAAAACCTTAGTAGGAGGAGAAACCTCCACCACCTTATCAAAAACCTTATCGTTATATTAGTACAAAAATGTAGGAATGACTACCTTAGGTATGAGAACATTTATTTCCTTTAGATTATTCTCAGCCCTATATTACAAGAAAATCTAATGATTTTTACTCATGCAAAGATGTTCTGGAACATAATTGAAGTATAACTCTATTTAATTTTCCATATTCTTAATATCATCATGAAAAAGATAGGACCTAACTACATGAAATAATAATGAGACACAACTAAGAGTTTGTGCCACATCAAAAACATTATGCCCACCTTTAGCATGTCTTTGTTCAAGCAACATATTCACCATGACCTCTCAAATTGAAACATAAGAAGCACTATCCATATCTTTAGTCAATTGCCAAATACACAAAGAACTAGTGTTGAAACTTAAGATTTAAAATTAAATATAAATAATGTATTACGTATGAATGTAATTTTGAAACCTAGTCTAATAGATATATATTTTTTGATTTTGAAGTTTAAAATTACCTTTACACAATTGAAGGTTTTATTAGAATTCTCAAATTTCTTAGATTTTATGTTTTGTGCAAAAAAAATTGAACATAATGAAGTATTAAAATTAATTATTTTTTATTTTTCAAAAACTATTATTAAAAAATATGAAAATAAAATATTTAGAAGTTTGTTTTTCATTTATATATTTTAGTATAAAGACTAATAATATATAATTTTATTTATAATAATTTAATACAAATTTAGATTTGTTTAAGTGTACAATATTATAATTATTTTTTTCAAATATTTTTATTTATTGGTTTTAAAGTTTAATATTAAACATTCAAATAAACTAATAAATTCTTGGAAGATTACAAAGGTTTTTCTTTTAAGTATTGTTGAGGATTTGGTATTGGATGCTTTGTTTTAATTATTCTAGTTCTAAGTGCAATATAATTGGTATGGCTTCTAAATGAAAGCATGCCCTTCCTCAACATCTCACAATCAACGATCCTGATTTTAACTCTATTTCTCTTCCTGATGAGTTACCTCTTGTATCATCTAAACATGTTTGTAGGACAATTAGACATACACTATTGAGAGAACCTATTACCACCAAGAGAGTCCAAATCAATTTTGACTATCTAACTTTAATTGATGTACCTATGAAGACAATCTCCATTCTAGATAGAACATTTGATTTTCCTCCACTCCATTTGATGTCTTGAAAGGAAGGTGAGTTTGTTTACCCTCTTCCTTCAAAGCCCTGCATTATTGATGGGAACGACAAGGTATCTTGGACAATGGTTTTGAGGATGAAAAAGGCTCCTTTGAATCCAACTCAGCACCAACTTTCCCATGCTGATGGGGTGAAGTATTTTGGATTGGGGTTGGGCACACTATAAGTTTGATGATGATAGCTTTCAATGTTTCCATCTGCTTTCTATGTGGTTTCTATTAAATTGTTGTTTTTCTAATTGACTAAAAATCGTTTAATTCTTGATATCTCATTATTAAACTCCATCCCTCTATTTATATTTCAATTTCTAATAAAATTTGAAAACTTTTCATAAACTTGCTTTTATCTATAATATTAAAAACTCCCCAAAACTCAAAATTTAAAAACCCATATTCTCAACAATATATCCTATGTTTTATACACTTTTTATTTTTTCCTTCTTATCACTGTATCATAAAACCAATTTTCATAAACTCTCCACTTCTCTCGTCGATTAACATTCGTAATGTCAATGGTCAATTCTAATTTACATTGGGAATTAGACATCCTTACAAATACACAGAATGGAAAGCCCTTACAATAATTAATGTTTATGATCCTCTCGTCCTAACATTAGATTTGAAACCTTTCAAATACACAGTAGGAAGAAAGCAAAAGAATTCCGGTAACTAGGCATCAAACAATTTAAAATCAAAGACGCTTACCTCATGTGAAGCTGCCAGTATAGCACTGAAGACCTAGTGATCCATCGACTGTTTGAAATATATTACAGAAACCAATTCTCTATGTTATAACTCAAAGAAATATATTACAAAAACCAATTCTCTCTGTTATGACTCAAATTGAGAATTGGGTGTTAAGAACAATATCGAAAAATCTCTATACACTGTAGGAATTGAAAATCCAAGCTATTTACAACGTAGACTTAGTAATCAAAACCGAGAGCAAGCCTGTATTAACTTACTTGTGCTAAAAGCTGGAGGTTTCATGGTCTCTACTACGATAACACGATTCAGCTTATACATAATCCAATTGGGATCATAACTGCTTATAATGAGCATAAATTATAATGAGTTGCCCACGGCATGTTGATAGAAGCTCGTCCAATGCCCTTTTATAATAAGACCTAAATTTTACTGGAACTAAGCGGGATTTCATAGTATCGGCTTCCAGATAACTGGAATCCTGGGAATAATATAAACTGAACATATAACACTAGAGGAATATGCGAGTAGAATTTGACTGTAAGCTTGGACAGAAGGACACTACAAAAAAAGATTTGAAGTACAAAACACCAATTGGATTTCAAGTTCATGTTCAGCTTTAATTTCCACCACACAAAAATTATTATTGTCTATGGATTTGGAAGGGTAGGTAGCCAGCATAAAGTATAATTATTGGTGAATTGGGAATTTGGCATGGAATGGTAGACTTATCTGCTCTCTCAGCGAGCTGACCAGCCGTTGTACTTACGTAGGATGGGTTGGTATCAAATACCTTTTTCTTTTTGTTTCTTTGTGATAATGTACCTATTTGGTTCTGTCAATTGAGAATTGGTTTGGATGTTTCACCAAATACTTATCATTCCATGTTTCCCCGATCGGATACAGAAAAAATCTCTCTGGTTAAAATAAATTTAATTCAACGTATTCATAATGCATCTCTGTATGACTTCTATTTGATATAGAAATTTAATTATAAAAACAAACTGAACTGTCCCACAATGTTGACAATATCCAGTTCACCCCCCATCAATCATTGCTGACAATAGTACAAGTTTCTCTCTATTCAGTCTACCCACCATCAATCACTGCGAGTAAAATTTGTCGTTATAAGCTTGGTATACACACGTCCTCCAAAAGGATAAAACTAATTCCTCCCCATAAAAATATCTACCTAGTAAAATTATAATAAAAAAAATCTTTAAAAAAATAAAATGAATAATTGATGTATGTGTTGAATTCAATATTTTTTTAAAAATATAATAACTATTTCAATTAGTCTAATAATGTTGAAAAGGATAAAACTAATTCCTTCCCATAAAATATCTAGTTAAAATAATAATAAACAAAATCTTTAAAAAAAAAATTATGAATGTGTTGAACTTAATATTTAGAAATAATAATAATAAGACATTTAGTTGGATTCAATCATGTTAAAAATTATTTATGTAGGTATAAAATAATCAATGAAGTTTATACAAATGTTTTTGAATTGTGAAGCTTTTATTTATTGTAGTTGATTACATTTGAAATTATGAAAGTGATATGTGTGATTGTGAAAACAATCTCATAATTTCATATATATATTATGGATAACTTTAAGAAATTCTCCTAGAAATATATAAAATCTTGATGAATTTAGTATAAGACAATAATTTATGTGGTGAATAATGTCAATTTGGGAAACACAATATTTTTGTGGTGAACTTTTTAGATTTGTTTGCATTGTTAGTCTCTTTTAGTGAATTTACCCATGATTTTTATTATAAATAAAAATTAAAAATTGTGGTGAATTTTTTCAAATCTATTCAAATTATTAGTTTTTGTTGGAAAAATTGTCCATGATTTTATTTAAAAAATAATTATGACAATTTTTTTCACAGTTATTCACTTTGTTGGTTCTTTCTAGTGAATTTGTCAATATTTTTAAAAATTTGGTTGGTGAAAATATTATAAGATAAATGAAAATCTTTACATAATGTAGATCAATGGCTTCAATTGTATTGCAGACTCAAATTCTAACACACTCAATTTTGAACCTTCTTAAAATACAATTATCAATGCATGTTTTAGTGAGTGGATAATTATGGTTGACCTTCCAGCTTCATTAAATTCACCATGTTCTACTAGTAGTGACATTAATAAAAAAAATCTTGGACTTAACAAATCTTTAAAAGACACATGCTTGTAGAATTCTAAGATTGTGACATTAATTAAAAAATCTTGGACTTAACAAATATTTAAAAGACACATGCTTGTAGAATTTTAAGGTTCAATTATAACCACTAGATTAAAATAAAAATCAAGGACAAGACATAAAATATGATATTATAGAAATATAATAAATATTGTATATAATGTCTGAGAATGTGTGGTTAGTCCAATTTATATGATGTGATATTAATGACACCATTCAAGTTAAATTTGACATTTGAGTGATCCTAGGGTGTAGACCGGTTGATCGAGCCATTGAAAGACACAGACGATCAGCACAGGTTCAAGCCTCGTCTAGTACCAATCTAGTTAAACCGATCATGCCAAGGGTGGGTCCCCTATGGGTTAGCATGTGGTTGTAGGAGGATTAGTCTCACCCGGTAATAGAAACTTAAGTGAAGCCTGACTGATCGCAGGGACACCTCTTGTCATTACCAAAAAAAAATATGAAATTTGAGTGGCTATTTATTATCAATTATATATTTTTGTTGCATTATTGGTTGAGAAATGATATATTAGTTTGAGGGTAGATCCCATTATGATACTATTATAGAAAAAAATCATTAGTAAAGAGAGTTTTTTTTCCATAAAGGTAATATCTAACAATTCGTGCAATATATGAATATTTTAATTCTAACATTTTGAAGCTAGTGCATTATTAGGTGAGAAACTAATGAGTCTTCCTAGCTAACTTAGTTGAGATGGTGGGCCCAATAATATATTTTTTAAAGTTTGTAAGTACTATGAGAAAAGAAAAAGATATTTGTAATTTTATATATATATTATAATAGCACTCCTCTAAGCTATACACAAATTAATATATTTTTTTTAAAAGAAACATTGGTTGAAATTTGACATATTGAACGAAGCGATTCCCAATTTTGATAAAAGAAAATGGTACAAATTTAATACATGAAAGTGTGGAACTATTCATTTTTTCTAATCAATAATTATTGTATCATTTTAAAGGTAATAGTCTCACAAAAATTTCATTTTGTGTCATTGGCCACACATCAATAAATGGGGGAGCTTCCACCAAAGAAAAAGTACTTCAAAAAATATTATGATGTTTGTGACAACTTTATTAGCATGTGGTGGTTGATTTCTTTGAACCTTCCATTCTTCTCACCTTAGTTGAGTTATTAGTTATATTAATAATGTTTAGTTACTTTGACTCACTTGGCCTCACCTCTAGATAGGAGTGGATTAAGATTTCTTAGCATGAAAAAATAAAGTTTTATGATAGAGATTATATGGAGGCCGCATTAGAAGAATGTTAAAAATACTCCTACACTCAATTATAAGATATTTAGAGAAACATAGATACCACAATATGCCTAAGACATAAGGAAAAGAAAGTTTCCTACAAGGAAATTATTTTAATTCCAAGATGAAGAAAATTTTCAAAAAAAATCATTATTATGCTTCATGTGATTCAACTAGTATTAGGGGATACTTTCCTTTCCTCAACACATCAATAGTTTATTCAAATACTAATCTCTTCTTTATGTTCATTACTAATTTGATGGTTGTGATTAAGTCCAAGGGGGAGATTAAGATTTTCTTGAATCCTTAATTAGGCCATGATTAATATTTAGGCCTAAGGAGATTTTTTGATGTCATCGTTATTGGCTTGGTCTTCCATCTTGGTATGGGAGAATGTCCTATTATCAAACCTCCATATAGTAGGCCTTATCTACCATTAATTATAGTAGTATTAGAGAAGAATGAAACTATGAGAAAGAAGGCCAAGAGTGGAAATGATTTTTTAAAGAATGTGACTAGATCTTTAGTGTCAAAGGAGGTAGACTAGTAATTTGTAGTTGGTGCTAGGAGGTTAGGATTAAATAAAGATGAGGATACTAAATTGCATTATGTGTCTAAATTTAAATTATATATTATGATATTTAGACTAGGTTGATAAAGGTGATATATTTTATTATGTAGTTAAATTGTAAATAGTTTTCATCTATTTAGTAGCCCTATGTGGCTTTTTATTTGACCCTCCATAAGAGTAGCCTAATCTCTATAATAATTTTTATTATCAAATATTAATGAGTATGATCCCTTTAGGCCAATTTCATATATATCAAAATACATATACATTATATAAATTATTAAATATATACAAATAAAAATTAAAGTGATCCTAAAATTGAAAGGATTTATATTGCCTCATAACTAAATTTTATTTTATTTTAAAAATTAATTTTACACCTTTTCAATTTCCATTAACAATAAGAATATTATTAATATTCTTATATTATTGTGTGATAATTTTGGAAAGCATTCAACTAAATTTATACTAATCAATACTAGTCAAGCTGGAAAACTCCAGCTTCTAAAGGCGTCCTTGCAAAATCTCCCTATGTATGCTCTTAGCTTATTTAAAATTCCTGCTAAATATGCTGAGGCCATTGAAAAAATTTAGAAAAGGTTTCTCTGGTCTGGTGTGGAGGATAAGAAGAGAATGCCACTTGTTGGATGGGATCTAGTTTGTAGACCTAAATCAAGAGGGGGCCTAGGTTTAAGAAAAATTAAAGTGTTGAATTTGTCCCTTCTTGCTAAACAGCTTTGGAGAACTCTTACTTTGAGAGGGGAATGGCAAGATACCTTAAAAGCCAAATATTTTAGTAACTGTGAGTCTCTTAATGAGGTTATAAATTCTTCTTTTTTACCTCATGGGTCTGTTTGTTGGAATGATATGAGCAGAGGTAGAAAGTTGCTGGAAATGGGAATTGGTTGGCTGGTTGGAAGAGGAAATTATGTTAGGTTTTGGGAAGACAGATGGCTTTTTAAAGATCCTTTAATCAGAGATGAGAAATTCAGTAAATGGATGGATGATTGTAAAAGGGAATTCGAGGTCTTGGTCAAAGATTACTGGAGGAATGGGGGTTGGGTTGATTTGAAGACCATCAGTCAGGATCTTAGCCTGGTTCAGTCGGCCTTCAGGGCCCTGAGACTAGCTCAAGACCAGGTGGATGATCTTGCTGTTTGGGTAGACAATTCGTCTGGCATTTTTTCAGTTTCTTCTGCTACTTCTATGCTGGCTAGTCCGATGGAGCCTCCGCCCTTCTGGGCTAAGGCTTGGATTAATTGCCTGATTCCTAAAATCAATATTTTCTATTGGATAATGCTACAGAATAAGATTCTCACTTTGGACAATCTTGGAAAAAGAGGAATTCAATTACCTAACAGGTGCTACATGTGCAGGAACGATGCTGAGACTGTTAATAATCTTTTTCTTCATTGCCCTTTTGTTTCGCACATTTGGGGTAAAATTTTTGAGCTTCTTGATTTGGTTTGGGTTTCCCCTACTTCTGTTGAAGACTTTTTCTTGCAATGGAAAGCTCCTTCAAAAAATCCTTTTGTGCGAAAGCTCTGGTCTTTTGTTCTACCTTTTGTGTCATGGAATATTTGGAAGGAAAGGAACAATAGAGTGTTTAGGGAAAAAGAGATGTCAGAGGGGGACTTGCATGAAAAAATCGTAAGGGCAATAAAGGAAAATTTATCTTTAATCCCAAGAAAAATGGTTGATAAAGCTAATTGGTCTCCTTTCGATATTGCTATGACTGAAAAGTGGAATTCTAAATTAGCAGCGTTAAATGTCCCCACGCCTGATGTTTGTGGGAGGGAGAATGCTAGTTGGTCTTTGCCGCCTTTGGGTTGGTTGAAAGCCAATTTTGATGGTGTTGCTAAAGGCAACCCTGGGAAAGCTGGCAGTGGGTGTGTTTTAAGGGACAACTCAGGGGCTTTTATTGCGGCTTTTGCTATGGACATCAGCACCCAAACTAATCATGTTGCGGAAGCTGTAGGGGCTTATCATGCAATTAACCTAGCTTTCAAGATGAACACGAAATGTCTTTGGTTGGAGGGTGATTCAATGAATATAATAAATTGCATTCTTGGGCTTACCCCTCCCTTGTGGACCATTAAAAAGTGGATCGAAGATACAATAATCTTATTAAGTAAAATTGATAAAGTGAAAGTGTCCCACACTTACAGAGAATCCAATAAGGTGGTTGATTATTTCGCCAATGAAGGGGTTAAGAGGGACGGGGAAAACACGTGGAGGAAGAATGACTACCTCCATTCTGAGGTGAAAGCGCTAATTTATTATGATTCAATGCATGGAGGAGAAGCTTGTCTTTGTCATGATGAAGAGGATAAAGATTAGGTACGTCGATTTCATTAGATTTGATGGGACCGATGTCATTTTCTTTTTCAAGAAGAGTCTTTGGCATGCTTTTTGGGTGTTTGATAAAATATGCTTAAACGGGACCCAGAGCAAATGTAGGGTGTGGTATAACAAAGCTTTGAAGATGGGGGGAAAGAGAAAACATGTGGAGCCGAGCAGCTTTCAAGAGCATAGAAAGAATGTTAAAACCTGGGAAAGAATTGAAAAGGGAGGTTTAGTCCCGTTTCTGGAAAAGCTCCATGGTACTGATGAGAGGATGCTGGACTATTTTGCCAAAAATTGGAAAAATGGTGAGATTGTGTTGTTTGGTAGGAATGTTAAGCTGAATGAGGAAATAATCGGTGAGATTACTGGTCTTTCGACTGAGGGCAGGAAATTTTATCAGGACCGTTGGTTCTCTGATGAAGCAGTCATAAGATTTCCTGAAAAAGACAAGGAGAAGGTTAAGCTAGTTAAGGTTGCCAATAGCTACTTTGATGTGGAGTCCATTAAATCTATCTGGAGGAACGTTTTAAGAGTAATAATGGAGTATATCACGGCTGACGGGCACTTCACCAGGGCGTATGGTTATCACTTTGCCATTTTGAACCATTTTCGTCACAAGGTTCGTATCTCTTTGCCTTTTTACTTATTCTCTTCTTTGAAGAATTGCCTTGATGAAGTTGAAAGAAACCCTAGGAGGACTTCTATTATTCACCCTGGTCTTGTCAGGCTCATCTATGAGCATTATCAAAATTTACCTACTTTGCCTAAAATTGTTGATATTGAGGATTTGGATGATGAGGAAACTGAAAGTAGCAAGGAGAACGACCCCTTGGCCCATCCTGCTTGTGCCCCTGTTGGTCCTAAAACCATGGCTCCCCAATCCCTGTCTTGTTGGAATGACCTTATGGATTCTGCTCCACCTTCATGTCCTAATCTACAGCCTTTGCACGATTGCCCTATCCTGGGTTTTGCCTCGTCGTCGGGTCTTAATCCCCAGCCGTCTCCTAGCTGCCCTACTCCGGGTTTGGTCTCTGGTTTTAAAGGTACCTTTGTTACGAAATTAGTCTTGTACTCTGGGAATTCTATGGAAAATCTTTCTGATAAACCTATGGTTAGTAAAGAGTTGGCCCCTAGTGCCCCTATGTCTGAAGGTTTTGGGAATACCCCTAATGATTCCCCTAATCAAGATGAAATTAATTCTGCCTTGAATAAGCTCAAGACTGAGGACATGGTGAGTGTGGCAGAAAAAAGTATGGATGGCCTTTTCACTGTTCTCAAGTGGACCCAGAAGGAAGTCTGTGATTTGAAAGGTCGTAATAGAGATCTCAGCAACAAAGTCATGGATTTGGAGCAGAAGATTAGCTGGAGTCATAATGAGAATGAGGGACAGGAAACCCCCTTACCAAGGAAAAGACAACATTCATAGGAGGAAAGATTGACCAGGCTCGAGTGTAATTTGTCCAAGATTGGCCAAAATATTAGGGCCACTATGGAGAATAATCACAAAATTGCCAGCAATAACACCATTATCATCAATGCTATGGTGGAAAAGCTCAAAAAAAATCAAAAGGGCTCGCTGGTCATGGATTCGGATGTGGACAGAGGTTGCAGCAGATCTGCTGTTGAAGGGATTTCGACTCGCACCCTGGCTAATACGAAGAGGAAGACCCCGATTTCTTCACATATGGTTCAAATCCTCAAGCAGGAGTTACAAGATATGAAGGATGCTGAAAAGGAGGCCAAGGAGTTGATGAACACCTTGGAGTAGTGCTGTGGTGTTTGTTTCTGGCTTTTTGGCAGTCCTTTTTTTGGACCCTATTGTCTCTT
This sequence comes from Sequoiadendron giganteum, assembly GCA_007115665.2. Lineage (NCBI taxonomy): Eukaryota > Viridiplantae > Streptophyta > Pinopsida > Cupressales > Cupressaceae > Sequoiadendron > Sequoiadendron giganteum. The sequence continues at coordinate 612,948,793 of CM021100.1, read as the reverse complement.
TGTGCTATCGTTTCCTTTTTGGGATAGCTATCTATTTGTTTGAACTTGTTTTTCTCTATCTTTTGGTGTTTTAACTTTGTGGTTTCAGGTCCCTGTAAAACCTATTTTTTTCCTTTTCAAAAACATATACTATAAACATGGAGCTATGGAAAATATTTGAGGATATGATGATGTTCTCACCTCTAAATTTTGCAACTCTTGGAAATAAGGCAAGGTTACAATTGGTGGAATCCACTTTGAGGTGACGGCTAGCCTTATTGTAGAAGTTGTAGGGTTATAGTGCAAGGGTATTAGAGTGGCCAAAATCATAAACAAAAAATACTAGAAGTTTAGGGAAAAATTCTTTGAAAAAGGAGAAAAAGTTATTCGACATCAAAATGGCTTTAGTAGGGAAAAAATGCTCATGCCCTATGCTTTGGTAAGTTTGCACATTATGCATTACTTTAATCTTGAAGGAAGCTTTAACATAACTCATGGATACTATTTCCCTCTATTCAATCAAATTTGTAACAAATAATGGTTGAATAACCTATTTTACATGTTGTAGCATCGAAAAAAGGGTCCCTTGGCTTTTTCGTGCTCATTTGGATCCTCCTTGTGGATTTTAGCTTAATGTTGCCTTGATTTAGTGTTGTAATGTGGATAATGCATTCACATTAGGTCTTGGGCCCTTGTGAACTAATGTATTTTAATGGTGCCTTGTAAAGGTGTTATAAAGTGTTGTAACACACTTTCACACTTTTCAAGGGTTTTATCAATTAACTAAGCATAATAAATATAATTTCAATCATAGTTAACATTAATCTTGCCTTATGTGGTGTGTTGTAAAGTGTTGTAACACGCTTTCACATTCCTCTAGGCTTGTCATTAATAATTGGGCTTTCTTATGCTTTAATTGACCCTATTTTGCATCCACAAGCCTCATTTATTGCAACTTTTCAAGGATAATCCTAACACCAATCAGTAACCAATCCCAATTCAGGTGTTTTTGGCTTTGTGTGGCCCATTTTTAGTGATCTGGGACTCATTTTTCACTTGTCATGAATGAGTCGCAACTAAATTTTTTGGTCCCAACCCTATTTTTACACCTTTCTAAGCAATTTTGATTTTTGGTCCCATACATTAAATACTAGATGTGAGTAATTCACCACTTGTGGCGAATGAGTCCCATGTAACCAAAATACAAATTTAAATCTAATTTCCAATGGTATTTTATTCTCCTAGATCTGATGTCGACTTGTAGTGTTGTAATTTCAGGAATTCTTGCATAATTAAGTATAAATATAAGGTTATTTCACTCATTTTCACCTAAGAATTTGTGAGAACATTATTAATATCAATTTGAGTTCATAAGATCATTCAAGAGCATTCAAGGGTAGAATTATTCATCAAGTGTTGCAGCAATTCAAGATCCATTGTGCTAAGGTTCTGATTGCATTACTTCATGTTTATGCTTCATTATCTTATTTAATCATTTGGTTTAATTACCTAAAAGGGGTTTCACAAGGGAAAACCTCCATTCCCTAATAATCAACAAGTTTTCCCCTCTTTAATGTGTGATTGCAAGTTTGTAGATTAAAGAAAAGTGGATTTGAAGCCTTCAAAAGCACCAAAATGACAAAGTTGCAAATGTTGTCAAAGTTGTCATGAAATGCTGTCAAGACTCACAAAAAATCAGATCTAGGGAAAAATATCCATCCAATTTGCATGAAATCAGTGGGAAAGTGCTTATTTTATCCATCATCAGAGGCTTGCAAAGTTTCAGTTCAAGATTCTACTCCTGGGACACTTCGTGACAAAATGAGACTCATCCCCTAGTTGTGGTGAATGAGTCCCATTGTAGGAATTTTTAAGAGATCTTTGCAGATTTGGATATCCTTTTGGGTAAAACTTACTCTTGTGTAAAAATCTAGATCTGGGACTGATTCACCCAAAATGGTGAATAAGTCCCACTAGGCCAGAAAATAAGGTTTTTCAACCTTTTAGAGCTATTTCTAGTCTTCAACACATTTTTAGGTGCACATATTTTGTTTTGTAGCTTTCTATTTTATTTTTCTTGCATTTTCAATTCATTTAGTTCAAGTTTGAATCAGACTAGGTTTTGCATTCCATCTTGCATGTCATACATTTTTGTAATCCCTAGCTTCGTCGTGAACCCCTTATTTCTTATCATTCAGTCCCCTAGAACATGCCCTTTGCTATATTTCAATCTCCTTTGCATTGAAATCTCAAATATTTTTTCTTGAATGTGGAGTATAGAAATTATTGTTGCCCTAGGTCATAAAACCTTTAGTGGTGACAATTTTCTATTCTACACATGTTATATTTTTTAATGTCATGCATTGCTAAATGGGCATCTTCGCCCCTCAATCAGGGATTAATCCTTGCTTTGTATAACCCAAACCAAACCCTACCTCCACTACTAAGCCCTTGGAAATTAGGGTCACTAAAAATAAATAGATGTCATCCCCACATACCCCCTATTGTTTTTGAAATCCAAACCCAAAGGAAGCCCAAATTTAGACTATCTCCACTAATCCTCTTCTAATATTGTTTCCAAAAAATGCCACCCCTCAAATAAGGAACACCATTTCATCCCCTCTCAACCCCAAAAGGAACAAATTGGGTCCCTTTAGCTCTATCACTATTGAAATTGGTGATGAGATGGAGCCTTGATTTAAGAATATTTGGATAGTAGTAGGTTGAAAGACATAAGATCTACTAGGCTGGCCAATGCTAGTCAAAACAAGTGTAAGGATAATGAAGGTAAGAAGCTATCTCTAAAGGAAATGGGTTTGGTCTCTTTTGATGAAGTATTTCTTCCTGATGATGACAAGGAAAGGATGGAAAATAGTGAAAAAGAAGATGATGGTGAAGAATGTAGTGTGGAAGAAGTTGAGGAGTACATCGGGGAGGAGGAAGTTTTTGAGGATAATAAAGATCTCGAAATGGAAGCCCGTGATTCAAAGTAGGAAGAAGAAAAGTTTAATGTTAATGAGGACATGGAGGATTCTGACAGAGAGGCAAAGACTCACTCTGAGCCTCTACAAAGCTTACATGATCAAACTAAGGAGCTAAGCGGTGGTATTCTAGGCACCAAATTTGATGATGATCATGGTAATATGAAGGATAGGATCTCGGAATTGGAGGAGTCTATAGGTAATATCACTTTAGCTTTGAGGGTATCATGAATAGGGCCATCTTTGGTATGGTCTCTGAAAAAACTAAGATGAGGAAAACTAAGAAGAGGAAAGGTAGATACCAAGAGGATGTTGTTTAGACACTACTAAAAATATGAGGGAGAAAGACCAGCACAAAGTGCTAGATAGGTTGAAGGTAGATTGGGACCTTATCTACACTCCCAAAGATTAGTGATTTTTATTTGTTCTTTGTCTTTCTCTTATGTGCTTTTATGTTGGGTTGTTGCCCCTCTTTCTTTTTCTTTCTTTGTTTATGATAGTGCTTCTTTGAGGCTTGTGTGCCTCCTTTTAGACTTTCAGATGGTTGAGGTTTAATGACCTCTATTTCTTATTTTCTATTTTGTTGAATTGATGGATTCAAGGGCCCTTCCCCTGCTTTTAATATCAAAAATATATACTAGAAAGTGTAAATTTTAATGTGTATATAAAAACTATAGTTTTCTTAAATTAAGAAATTAAATATTACAAATAATTTGAACATATAAATAAATTCAGATCATATTAACTTTTAAATGAAGGAATATATAATAATATTATAATATTTTGTTCAAAATTAACTCTACATAATGCTATGTCCAAGACTCATATTATCAAATTATCTTATTGAATTTTGTAATAGGTTCTAAAGTTCACTTGTTGGAAGTGCAATTTGTTGTAACAAATGGCAACTAGTCTTTTTTTTCAACTATTTATGAATAGTTCGAAAAATTCCTTTTGATATATATCAAAATTTTAAATTGATAAAAATATTATCTCTACATCTAAGTCTTTATCATTAACAATGACCTTGAATTTATCTTTCAAAATCTTGTTTGTCTCTCTATTCCAATATGTTTAGAATAAATCACTATACTTCATAACCAACCTATTATTAGGAACTATGTGTGTGACAAATTTGACTATTCCACGATATCAATAAATGAGTTTCCATAAAAATTTGAATCATATGCACAAGGAACCACTAGGCATTGATAATAGTGAGGCCAGTAAAATTGGATTAAATTGATTTTTTACACATCACTTTTAATAGTATTATAATAAGAAATCATAAATCAATTTTAATTTTAAGTTTCTCATACATCAAATTATATTTGTGAAATTTGATCCACCATCTATAGTAGTATACATTATTTGTAAAAATCAAAATTATCAATTATTAACATAAAACATTTGAATTGAAAAGAGATTATATTTATTTATTATAAGAAGCCAAAGAAAATGAAATTCCACAGTCATACACAAATAAATCATCCAATTTCTATCACACTAAGAGTTGGAGAAATTACATTGTACATAATCATACTTTTTTTTTATATAAAACAACTTACCTTCTATATGTAACTACTATGATGAATTTCACTAATTTTAACTTTAGACTTTCTATTGACTTTTGTACTATTGATACTTAATAATGGAATACTATATAGTAAATTAAGTGAACCAAAAAAAATAAAATTATTTTTTATTGAATGATACCACATAATTGTTAGAGTAAAGTAATTAATTAACTTTACTCTCCTCTTAAGATTTCGCCTTGCACACATATTAGTCATTTAATAATTAATATTAATTATTAAATGCACTCACCTTTAGGGTTAGGGTTTCCTTTAGGTTTAGATCTCCTTTTATAAGGATTGATCTCTTGTATCTTTTTTTTTATTCATTCATTTTTCTGATAATACAATTTTGCACATTGTTAGAGCCAAAACCCTTGTTTTGTTCTCTCTCTTTCTCTGTGACGAGTTTCTTGCATGCAGGTGTTCATTGGGTTTTGTGGATTTGTATTTCTCAAATCCTACATGGTATCAGAGCCAGATCTGCTACAGCTTGTTCAGTTTTTGAAAGAATTAGAGATCTAGGTTTTGGTTGCATCAAATCTGTGTTTGTTTTCTAGTTTTTATTTGGAATAGGGGGTTTCTTTTTTTGGTGCACTTTGAGCTCAAATGGACCTCACCGTTGAG